>OZ007600.1:122527113-122920800 GCA_963931845.1 Maratus michaelseni
ATATACCGGGTGCGTCATAAATTCGTGCAAACTTTAAAAATTCATAATAAAAGAAGTAATGCTCGGAAATTTTTTTCGGTTTGCGTGAGTATGATCAGAAAGATTTTGAATTTTTTTTTTCATGTATAATAAAAAATGATTCCAAAAGTAACCGATAGAGGGCGCTCGCACGTCATACTGAGGCGTTTTATGCAAATCAGGCAAACACAAACAGTCGTACTAAATTGAGTATCCCAGTCAATGAAATAGGGCTTTTTTGCGCCTTAAGTCCTTTCTCCGTGAGAAACTTTCGCAATGCAATAGTTGTGGATTCACCATTCTTGTAGAAAAGTTTAACCACCAGCGCTCGATCTGATAACGATAGCATGCTGCCGAGATCGAATGACGAACCCATTTCCAGCCAGGTGTTTTATTGCGAGCCTGATTTGCATAAAACGTGTCAGTATGACGTGCGAGCGCCCTCTATCGGTTACTTTTGGAATCATTTTTTATAATACATGGAAAAAAAAATCCAAAATCCACCTGATCATACTCGCGTAAACCGAAAATTTTTCTGGGCATTACTTCTTTTATTATGAATTTTTAAAGTTTGCACGAATTTATGACGCACCCGGTATATATACAATATATAGTTTTTACGATCGTGGGACAAACTTGGAGAGGTGGTACAGGACACTGTTTAAGATATATTTATTGTATAGTAAACCAAGGTCCAAAATTCATTTATTTACTCAAAAATACTTTCTCACTCCAATCTGAAGTCGCGTTTTCGTTCATACCTTTAATAGTAGTGAAGATACTTTTACGAAATCCTTACAATATGCTTACAATTCATACAAAGATGAGTCTGTTGCGAATTTTGTTAAAATATCTTCACTACCGTTAAAGTTATGAATGAAAACGCGACATCGGGTTGGCGTGAGACGCCCTGTAGTTTTGACTAAATAAATGTATTTTTGATCCTGGTTTCCTATACAATAAATGATTTTTACAGCAGGTTGGTACGGGACACTGTAAAAAAACATTTATTGTGTAGTAAACCAGGGTCAACAATTCATTTATTTAGTCAAAATTACAAGGCGTCTCACTCCAATCCGAAGTCGCGTTTTCTTTCATAACTTTAACAGTAGTGAAGATATTTTAACAAAATTCGCAACAGACTCATCTTTGTATGAATCGTAAGCATATTTTAAGGATTTCGTTAAAATATCTTCACTACTGTTAAAGTTATGAACGAAAACGCGACTTCGGATTGGAGTGAGACACCTGGTATTTTTGACTAAATAAATGAATTACCGCTTTCCTATACAAAAATTGTTTGTTACAGTGTCCTGTGTAATACCACCCCTCCAAGTTTGTCCCATGATCGTAGAAACACCCTGTATATTAAATGTCGACAAATTTAATTGAAATTGATGCGTCAATTCAAATAAAAAAATATTAATTAAAATTGATGCTTCATTACTATAAAAATAATTTTATGTATTTTTGAAGTGTTTCACACACCTTGATCAGTGATCGTAATTAGGGCGCTATAACTAGCGAAACTACTGTAGTCGCTACATTTTTCTGGCAATTTGTAGTGTAGCGCGCTACAATTTGAAAAATGTAATCTGGCGAGTAGAACGATATGTCATTCTTTTAGTCATGTGATCGTATGATAATGATCGTGTAATAATAATTTGCTTTTTTGTGTAATTTAGTCATGTCATCGTAATTTGCTTTTTTTTTCGTAAAAAGTAATCAGCGCTATAATTTGCGAATGCCAGTAACGCAGCTGCAGCATTTAGCAAAGCATCGTCTGACGTCATAGATTTTCCCATTGACACTTTCTGGGAAATCCAAGTGCCGAAATCTAAATCAAAGAAATTAATTTTCTTGCTGGAAACACCTGTCTACTTACTCATTAGTAGATCTTCGTGTTTTAATGCTGCGTTTCTTCTTTTGGAATTGCTCTGTTTCAGATTTATTACTTTTCGATAGTATGACAGAGAAAAATAATATTGCAGTGGCGCAGCCAGAATTCGGTTCTAGGGGGGGTTTTGAGTTTATAATAAAGATGGTCGCCGGTTATATGAATCATCGGTTAATGGAATCAGTCTTTTAAATGAATGAAATCATAATGCTTTTCTCCGCAATTACGTTGGTTATGATTCATTTAAACAGCGTTTACAATATTAGAAGCGCGATAGAATTAAAAATAGCTAAAAGAGGAACCACAACTAATTTATAAAATTTTAACGATAAATATACGAATCTCCATCATAAGCAAGAGTTCGTTGCAACATTACCAACAAATGAAATATAGTCTTTAAATTTGTGTACAGACCCCCTCAGGGCTCGGAAGTAGCGCGCTACAAGTAGCGAAACTACAGTAGCCGCTACTTTTTCCAGTAGTTTGTAGTGTAGCGCGCTACATTAAAAAAGTGTAGTGTAGCGAGTAGCGCGATACAAAATATCAGTAGTTTGTAGCGCGCATCGACGCTACTTTCGGAGGGAGGAAAAAAGGTCCCAATCTTCAAATCACATGATTATAACTCGTTTCTTTCGTGCGAAATACGTTCTCTGCAACAATTTGCGAACGTCAGCGACAAATCTCATTTGCAGTGTCATATATTTCTCCATAGACGACGGGTACAGTCACAAATTAGCTGTCATTTTCACAGTTTGGGTGTCAGAAACTTCGTGTACTGTTATTTAAATTCATAGAAATCTTCTCAATATAATGTATTTTTATACGACTACGATTTTTTTTTACCAAAATATAGTCGTCTGGCTATGTTAAATCTTTATTTGACTAATTTCTTCTACCTTTTGCCTCCCACCCCCAGCAAGCAAAGAAATGTAAAATCCTTATTAAAAAAAGAAAAAGAATGGATTTATCTAAACATAAATCCTCTAAATTATCCCTAATCTCTCAAATTCACGCTTCCCCATAGTAGCATACAAAGGAGTTTAAAATATTTTTAAATCTTTATTTTTATACAAAAATAAAATCTTTCACTCATTTGTCTAATGACAACAAATAAAAATTATTGCCTTGTCCCCAAAATTTACGCTTCCCTTTTTGCCCCTCCTCCAGCATACAGTTTCAAATATTTAAAACTCTTTATTTTAAAAAAATGTCCACATTTGTTTCTACCTAATAATAATATATAAGTAACTATCTAAATTGTCCCCTAACTTCCCATAATTTACTCTTCTCCCCCCCCCCCCCCCACAAGCATACGAATAAATAGAAAAATTTTAAGTTGTTTTTATTTCTATATAAAAAAAATCTTCTGCACATGTTACGTGTGTCTAGATTTAGAGGTGGCCGCTATTCAGAGATATAAGCGTTTTCAAATATATAAATTTTAGGAATTAAAAAGTGGCGCTAAATAGAAGTGGCCGCATTTTGGAAGAAAAACCAGAATGGAGGTCTTATTGTACATAGATTTTTAACCTGAAAAAATATTTTGGACATTCTTTTGAATTTCGGGTCAACCCGACCCCTACCCGCTAGAGTCAAAACCCAACCCGAAACCGATCCGAACTCGAAATAATGAAATTCAACCGGATCCACAGTAAAAAAGTGGAAGTCAACCCGATCGGAATCCGACCCACAACAAAAAAAATCTAGAGCCGGGTCGGGTCGGGTGCGGGTAAACCGACCCGATGCATGACTCTAAACGGTATACAACTAAAAATCTAATCTTTAAATGTTTTTTAGGTGCGTTCGTAATTATATAAATACGTAGCACCTATTGTCGTCGCTTGGTCCGTCCGTCCGTCCGCATATAACAACGCAAAAACTACCCAACTGAATGGTTCGAGATTTAAGATATATTATCTTTGCAGAATTTTGTCGAGACATTTCAAATTTTATTAAAATCGAATCAAAACTTTAGGAGATATTAATAAAAATATTTATTAAGAAATTTGAATTTTTTTTTTTTAAATCGGTGCTTTCTTGTTAGAGGAGCTTCCGATGGATGTTAAATCGTCAAGCGACCGAGACACTTATTTTATTACAGAAATTAATCTGCAGACGATATAATTCATTTCACAGAATTAAAAATCATCTAGGTCTGAATATTTATATAACTAGCTGTAGTACGAACGCACCTCGTTTGTCACGTTTGACATACAATTTCCAACTTGTTTAAAATTAGTTGCGGTTTCAAAACTTCCATTTATAACGAAATACTATAAGAAGCAAAACGCTAAATAATCGTTTCCTGTCTTCCTGTCGATCACACAGTTTTTTTCCATAACAAAATTAGAAGTATCAAGAATTAGAATTGTAACTATTCAGCAGAAATGTTTCAGCTGTGCAGGAGCATTCGTTATAACCATTATCGTACCAGTAGTTGAAAAAGTATGTTTATATTAACTTCCTGATACGAATTCTAAGATTAACAAAACAGACAGGCACGCATTTTGCTTTTGTGAAACTGTGATCTGCGGTTTATATAGACTTTTAATGTGAAAAAATATTTTGGACATTCTTTTAAAAAACCGGGTCAACCCGAACCCGACCCGCAAGATTAAAAAAGCCAACCCGAACCCGAAAGAATGAAAGCCAACCCGAACCCGAAAGAATGAAAGCCAACCCGACCCGCAACAAACAATTTGAAGTCAATCCGACCCGAACCCGAACCGCAACGGGAAAATATAGCCGACCCGTACGGCGGGTCGGGTCGGGGTAAAAGCGGGTAACCCGACCCGATGCAGGATTCTAAGCGCTACTGTGCTACATCACTCTCATAAATGTGTAAGATTATTACAATTTTTGTTTTCAAATTTCCTCTTTTAAAAAAAATATTTATAAATAAATATTTAATAAATATTTAAAAAAAAATATTTAATAATAATTAAAAAGGTTCTATGAATTTGCTTTGTTTGTCTGTCCGTGCTCTAACTCTCATAAATATACTCCGACTGCCATGAAAGTTTTATGTTATTGAAGTTTACCATAGAATGTTCAGTATTGAAAATGAAATGTGTAGCATTTATATCTCGCTTACAGGGACGTTCAAAAGAATTCTGTTACATTATGGTCTATCGGGAAAAATCGTTTGCGGTGTATTTAATTAGCGATGATTACTAAAGTAGAGAAGTAGTGACTACTTTTGGAAAGTAGTTTGTAGTCGCTAGTTTTAAAAATAAGTAGTTGTAGTTGTAGTTAACTACATTTTTTATAAAGTAGTTGTAGTTGTAGTTCGTTACAAACAAAAAGTAGTTTTTCCGAACCCTGGACCCCCTACGAAACAAATGATTCGAAAGAAACACCGATTGCAAAAATCTGCTCATAATCGAAAAATAGCTTTTTATAACTTTAAGTACTTTTTTTAAATTCTTACTTTTGCAAAGATTTTTTTCCTGGGTACGCACATAGCTTGGTCTTAGATATAACTGAGAGCAAAAAACGCAAAAAAAGCCACTTGAAACTGAGATAGACTTACAATGTGTATGTTTTTTTTTTTCTCTGGAATTCGATGATCTGTTATTGTTTCGAACGTGGAACAAAGACAGAAATGCAATTAAAAAACAGACCACTGTATACTATATAACTCAAAGCGTCTCTGTGAGAGTATATGACCCATCTTTTACTATAAGACGTCTCGACAAAGTGACGCAGTCCAAAAATCAAGTTTTGACATAACCTATGCGTGTAATATGCGCTTTCACAGTTTTAAGTAGAATTTTCGCCGTTTAATTGAATCACATTGTTGTATAGAATTTGATTTAAGAAAGCGGTGGATTCTGCCAAGGCGGAAAGGCCAAAAAACTTAATTTTAACTTTAGTTGTTTTGATTCATATAAGCGGCAATTATAGTAATTTTTTTAGCTCTGGGGGGGGGGGGGGGTTAACCCCCAACCCCCCTCCCCCCCCCCCCTTGGCTGCGCCACTGATATTGAAATGCTCTGGTCGGCATATAATGAGTTACAAGCTTAAACTAACCGTTTTACAGAACAACATAAAATATTTTCTTCGGTACACATTCGGTACTCGATTTTTCAAAAGAAAATCCTGAATATTTTTCGAAAAAACTATATATTTGAATAGTAAAGAGTGTATATGTGCTCATTTTTTTTTTAAAGATAAAACTCATATTAGAGATATAATTGCAGACCTTTTTTCCCCATAATTGTACTAATATATGGATTAATTTTCTTTCACTTTGGGTTCGGCTTCGATTCGAATTTGAATATTTCGGGTTCGGTTTGGTTCGGATTCGGATTTGAATATTTCGGTTTCGGCTTGGGTTTCGGTTGAAGTGTATCTGCGTCGGTTCGGGTTTCGGGTTGATGAAATTTTTTTTGCCGGGTTCGGGTTAAGTTTAAGGAGAAATTTCGGTTTCGGGTCAAGAACAAACCAATCCGTGCAGGACTCTAGGTGCAAAACGTTTTTACCTTAATTAAAAAATAAATAAATAAAAAGTAATAAAACTTCGTCGGAGCTTAAGCATAGGCCCGAGTACGTTGCACCCACCTAAAACCCTTTATGCTTGGCTTTTATTGCATACGTGCATCATAGTAATACGAAGAATTAAATTAGATTGGAAAATGAAGTTTACTTGAAAGCCTCATAAGTGATTTTTCCTTCTTCTCTGATTTTCTTTCGAGATAGTCCGATTCAAAATGCATCTTCACTTATTAATCCTGCACGTTTTCTATTTTGTAAGAAGTCCCAAAATTGAATTTGTTGCGATACTATATTTGTAACAATATAATGCAACTCATTTTGGTAATGTGTATTTAAAGAATATGAAAAAAGAGGGCACACACCTTTCTTCTCTTTAGAACGCTGCATATTATTTGTCTTGAAAATAGCAAAAACTGTTCCACCCAAATACAGGTTTTGAAGAATGAGAAGGGAGATGAAAATTTTTATTTCCCATTGTATGTATATGCATCTTTCTCACGGGACTACGTTGAAGCAGGTATTGTTAAAATTAAAAAGAAGAGGTGGTACAAAGGAAGAAATGCAGTAGAAAGTATTTATCAAATACTATAGAACATTATTATTGTGGAGTGAGAAAATAACTTTAGAATTTTCTCATCATAACACCTTCTAATGATAATTATACTACTGTTTTTTTAACACTATTCTTTTGTATCAGATAACATCAACAATAACAAACGAGAACGAAAAATCATTCATCAGGCATAGATTATGAAACATTTTCCAACAACAAAAAAATATTATTAAGAAATTTAATTTTCTCATACAATGAAATGGAATGAGCAAATTAAAAACCACGGATCTCACTAAAAATCTATTTTCAGCAATTGCTGCCCATATCCGACAATGTGTGCGAATTTTTTTATGTAGCCTGTATAGGATCAATAGAATTTGTACATACCACTTAATACACTAAAAATTAGATAAATTTAGAATTTCATACCACAACTGAAAACTTATTTTCTGCAATTATCGCTCATTGTCAGTCCTTTAACCATTTTTTTGTCTGTCTCTGCAACTGAACGATAAATGCTACGCACTCGCCATAATATATAGAAAACATGTTACAATGTTCCTTAGTGATCCTTTTAATTTTTTTCCTGTTTGAAGTATCATAACATCATTAAAATGCACCGCAAGCGATTTTTAACCCATAGATCATAATGTAATGGAATTCTTTTGTGCGTCCCTGTAAACGAAATATAAATGCTATTTATTCTCTACTCCTGAGAGAGGTTGTTGTCCTGAGACAGCATATCAATCTCATTATTACAGGTACATTTCACTGGCCCCTCCACCCCTGAACCTGGAAATTTCACATGCACCAATCGTTTATTTGTCGAAATTGCCAGGTCCGGGGGTGTAGGGGCCAGTGAAATATTCCCTCAAACTAAAAATTTGAATAACACGGTACCGGCGCCGGAACAAACGAAAATATCTCGATAATTACCGGTACTAACGAAGTACAAACCATTGGTGAATATGAAATTGTCATGTCCGATGGTGGAGGGGCCAGTAAAATGGTCCCTCAAACTAAAAATTTGAATAACTCGGTAAGGGAGCCGGTAGAAACGAAAATCTCTCGGTACTTACCGGTACTAAAGTAATACAAACGACTGACAAATTTTCGTCAAAATCGGAAACACTTCATTTTTTTATTATGGGCAATCCCCGTTTCACTGGCCCCTCCACCTTGAATTTAGTATAGCTCGGTACCTGATCCGGTACAAACGAAAATCTCTCGGTACTTACCGGTACTAACGTAGTACAAACGATTGGTACATGTGAAATTCCCAGGTCCGGGGGTGGAGGGGCCAGTGAAATTTACCTAATTAACCATAATTGAGTACGATTCCATATTTCAGCAAAAATACATGGATATGGGGTTTCAAAATTTCTGTAATTTTTCATCAATCGACCGATTTTTTAAAGTATAGTGTTCAATTAGGCATATTTTAACTATGTTCGGAAGCCCACTTTTATACAACATCTTTGCGTAACTGCAACCTTTTTTCTATTTTCTAGTCAAATACACATAATTTGAACCAGAAAATGTATTTAATAAATGAAAGCAAATAAATAGCGCATACAAGACGCAATTTATTCAATAAATTTTCTAATTCAAAATACATTAATTTTTATTTCTTACTTGAAGAAAGATTAACAGCTATGTCTTTTCTAGATCAAGATTAATATACAAGCTTATACAATGAATTTTTAAAATAAATCAAATTTATAAACTCCAATTAAATTTGTGTAGATTCGGTTGATAAAAAGTAAAATTTTGAAAAATAAGATAAAATAAACTATTTATAATAATTAATAACTTAGTAACTTTGCGTGGATATTTCTTCATGGCTGTGTTTTGTACGTACAATTTTTTGTACAATGGTAATTATGTCATCTATACTTTTTCTTTTCTTTTTAAAATGTAGCCGCGGCTTTGTATATAATGCTTAACTTTGGCCCGGTGCGATAAATGAGTTTGACATGCCTGATCTAGATTAAGCAAAGAAATATTAATTTGGGTAATATATATATTGTTTTATTATTTGTCGATTAGAGTATGCTCTTCAAAAAAGTATACTCTTTTTACCACGTTACCGACGTTAATTATAATAAAATACATAAAGAAGGAATTTGTAAACACATATATATTTTGCTAGATTTTTCTTTTCTTTTTTAACTTTCACAGCAGCGGAGTAAAAAATTATTTTCGGGAGATAACGGAAGACATGTCTAATTTCAGTCTAAAGGAAAACGTTAACATTTCTTAATGATTTGATTTACTCTTTTCATAGTCACAGGATGTTTTTACGTTTTACAAAAATAAATAGCTCGTTTTATTTTGACAGTCCCTTCTCAGGAAAATAAACATACATGGTAAACGTAAATTGTTTTCTTATTTTAACCATTAACAATCCAGTGTCGCAATTTACGTGGAATGAGACTTTTACTTATTAGGTTGAATGCTGCGTGTATTCAGAAAAAATTATCTTACTACTTTTATCATACTTGATATATTTCATTAGCTCTGAATTGTTGCTATATTATGAGATGTGGTTACAACAAAGTCTTGTGATAGAATTACGACGTTCTTTTGTCATTTTTTTGTTATATATCTATAAGATGTGTTCTTTATACAAATCTACTGTTTTTGACCGATTTGCACGAAACTTGATATACATATGTTTTAGAACATGAGTAAAATTATTGTCATCTTAAAAATATTATCAGACCATCAGTCCTTTTTTCAACCAGCTATCATACTTTATCATTATAGAAATATATATATATTTTTTGGCATATTTTAATGTAATTATTGTTTTCCAGTTGCCACAAAAAGAAACTGCATATGGACAATATTTTTATAAGCCAACAAAAATTCAGATTCACTCACGATATTTTCAAAACTGAAATTGACGTAATTCTGAGAAGATAATGCGAATTTTTGAATTTATAATTAAAAACGTGTACTGGAAGTGCGTTAAAATGACCTAGTACCTCCATTTAAATGTATTTGAAGTTTGAAATGTATTTGCTGTAATACCAGACATTTAAATTTCAAGAAAAATATTCAGAAAAAAAAAAAAAAAATAATTTCCTATAATGTCATGTCATTTTCTAATCAAATGCTTTCAGTATGATGTCAAAATGACCCTAAAGAAATGGTTGCTATGTTTTTTTTCCTATTTCATTTCTATACTACATCTATACCATATGGCTGTTACTTTAGTTGCGGTGTTAATATTTTCAATAATTTATATTGAATTGAGAGTTAGTTCTTTCTTTTTTCGAAGAAAACGTCACATATAAAAGCACCTAGAAAATGGCATTATTTTCATGTAATCATTGTAAATTTAATTTTTATGATTCAAAAGGTAAGTTTCCATTTAAAAATAAATCTGTAATAACACCATTCAACTTTCCGAACACACTAAAGAGCACTGTTCTTTCAGAAAAATAAAAAAATAAAAATAAGTAAAAACTTAGGTCCTAATTTTACAAAGGTAAACTGTTTGCACTAGTGAAAATGACTTCATGTCCTAATGAAAACGTACATTTCATTTATAAAGCTGCAATTATGACGTAATTTTCAATGAATTTTAATTCCGCCCATGCTGAGATTAAGGCCAATGAATTTAAATAGGTATTGTAGCACTCACTGTAGAATAATTATACTTTTCGTATCTCGGGGCTGAAATAATATTTCTTTAATAAGACCAAGAAGTAAAAGATTGCTGGCATTTTCAAAATTTTTATTACAGGTTGACACAAAGCACACACATTACGACACCACATGAACGGCACATTACACGAATATATAGAACTTCACTTTCACATTTCCGGAGAACAAAATAACCCATGACATAACAATATTCTATTTACAACACCGCTCTTCGAATAACATACATCCATCGGCAAAGCTCACATATCAACTCAACGAAAGTATTTTTAGATCACGTGATGCGTGGCGCGTTTCGCCGGGAAGAGTCAATTTTACTGGAAGGGGCTTTCTGCGTTACATCCTCCCCCTCTGTTTCCGACATACGTCTCGGAGAGGAAACAGGATGTTTTCTGGGTCTCCCTCTTTTTCTCAGAGGTGCAACTGGAGTAGTTTCAGTTTCTTGGAATGGTGTCAAGGCTGAAACATGATAAGATCCAATTCGCTGAGTAGGATTGTCTAGACTGGCAATGTCATATGTAACCAGTGATTTTTGAGTCAAAACTACATATGGCCCATCTCTCTTAGGCATAAATTTTGCTGTTTTCTGGTTACTTGCCTTGCTCACAGGGTGTGAGGTAACCCATACTTTTTCACCAGGTGTAAAATAAACTCTTCTACGATTTTTATCATTATATTTCTTACGCTGATCTTGTTTTATTTCAACTCGCTCTTTCACTCTCTTTGAGACATCTGCAAGACGTTTAAGATATGGAGTTATTTCAGGAACAAAATTGTCATTTTCAACAACTGCTCTAAAATCGTTCACCACATCATCGATTGTTCTTAGTTCTCGACCAAAATGCAGATAGGCGGCAATTTGGCCTGTTGTATCAGATTTGGCAGAGTTCATAGCAAATCTAATAAAAGGAAGTTTATCAATCCAGGAATCGTGTTCATCCCCAACAAGGATTGCTATTCGAGGTTTCAAGTCTCTATTTTTCCGTTCGACTGGGTTGGCCTGAGGGTGGTACAAAGGTGTCAATGATTGGTCAATTTCGAGAATGTAACAAACTTGTTGTAGAAAAGCGCTCACGAACTGAGGGCCGTTATCACTTAAGAGTCTTCTTGGGATACCATAACGAAGGAAAATCTCTTCAATCAGCGTAGTTGCACATTCTTGGGCAGTGGCAGTTGTTAAGGCAAACAGTTCTACCCATTTTGTGGCACAATCTTCTACTATAAAAATCCATCGGTGCCCATCTTTACTACGAGGCAATGGTCCAAAGAGATCAATGCTGAGGGTCTCAAACCGCTGAGCATAAGCAGGTGTTCGCAATAAACCGGCTGGTTTATTTTAAAGGTTGGTGGTCCGTAGCTACAACTACTTCTTGACCTTCCACATAGCCACGAAATTTTCCTAAGGCCCAGACTACAGCTAATGCCTCGCGTTCCGTAGTGGAATAATTTCTTTTAGCACTTGTAAGAAGACGGCAAGTGTATTCTATGGGATGTTCAGAGGTCTTGTCATCACCCTGTAGAAGAACAGCGCCAAGAGCATAGTTACTAGCGTCAGTACGCAGAATAAATGGTTTGGTCCCATCAGCTTGCTTAAGCACAGGCGGTGTTATGAGACATTGTTTTAGAGTTTCAAAGGCTGTTTGCTCTTCGTTTCCCCATTTCCAAATAACTTTCTTTTTCGTTAGATTACTAAGGGGCCTTGAGATATCAGCAAAATTTGGTATAAATCTTCTGTACCAAGAACAGGTCTGTAAGAAAGACTGGATCTCTTTCACATTTTTAGGAGGAGGTATCGCTTTAATTGCAGATACTTTGTCTGGATCTACTTCTAGACCATTTCGTGTTATCCAGTGCCCTAGGTACTTGACCTTTTCGCAAGAGAAATGACATTTTTCGCGCTTGGCATCTAATTTAAGTTCTATCAGTCTCTCGAACACAGCCGTAAGATCTGAGAGATGTTTCTCAAAGGTGCCTGATAAAACGATGATGTCGTCTAGGTATGACAAAGCAAGGACATCCTTAAGACCACTTCTAAATTGATCTATCATTCTCTGAAACGTAGCAGGAGCGTTCTTGAGTCCAAAAGGCATCTTTAAAAAACGAAAAGTACCGAAAGGACAGACAAAGGCAGTTTTATCTTGATCTGGTAGATAGACTCGGACTTGATGATATCCTGAACGAAGATCTAAAGTTGACATATAAGAAGTATGCTTGGCTTCATGTAAAAGGTCGTCCATTCGAGGTAATGGATATTTATCTGCCACTGTAACTGCATTTAATTTTCTGTAATCAATGCATAACCTCATACTACCATCCGGCTTTGGTACGAGAACCACCGGTGAAGCATAAGGTGATTCACATTCTTCTATGATTCCCTGAGCTAGAAGATTATCTATTTCTTTCTTAAGAATTTCTTTCTTAGCAGGAGTCATCCGATGTGGCACAGCAATAGGAGCACTATCACCTGTATTGATACGATGCTCTACATACGGGGTTGTCTCTTCCCCTGGTTGAAAGCATTTTTCATACCTTTTTAGAAGACCATTCAGTTTTTCTCTTTCGTCAGAAGTTAAATTTTTTCCTTCATCTTCACGTAAGGCGTATGGACTGACTTCGACCGCACCAGCTGATGAATTATTTTCTTCAACGTATTCATCTACAAAATTAAACTTTTTCTGAGGTTTATTACTGAAATACCACGTTTTGTTGGCAGTATCTAACACCATGTTAGCATTGTGCAAAAAATCCATGCCTAAAAGCGTTCTATTACCCTTAGCATTTGGTAATACAATGAACTCCGTTTTGAAGACTCGGCCTTCAATCTCTACTGGAACTGTAGCAGACAAAGTTTCTCTGGCTACTGTAATTCCGTCAGCCAACGTGACATCATGAGTATGAGGTTTCAGGGCAACACCAGTTTTTAAAAATAGCTCATACATACGTTCTCCCGCAATGGAACGATTTGCTCCCGTATCTGCACAGACTAACACTTTCTTATTGCATATCGTGATAGGCACATTTGGAGCTGAAACTGTTGAAGTATTTAAACTGTACAACTTAAGACGATGTGCTTGCACATTTTCCTTTTTAACCGAAGGGCTACAATTTGGGCATTTCTTCTTTATAAATCCCACTTTACCACAACCATAGCAAACAATATTCCATTCTAAGCGTCGATTACCAAACTTAGGAGGAGATCTGTCTTCTTTTGGAGGGTTATTCTGCTTCCAATTATTATCTCGACGAGGAAATTCTTTTTTCATTTGGGGTACAACCGGATCTCTTTTTGGGAACGTACTTCGTATAATTTCATAGGCATCTAGTTTTTCGGCAAGGTCGATTGGCGAATTTAAATTTTCCCACTCATCTAACATATGCTGTTTGCATGCAACAGGCACGCGCCTTTTCATTTGATCAGCTATGATAAGATCCTGGAGTGCTTCAAAAGACGTTACAGTTAACTCTTTAAGCCAATTTTCAAAATAATCTCGAAGTTCGAAGTAATAATCTCGCCAAGAAATTACTTTTACCTTGCGATGAGCAAAGAACAGCTGCCTGAATTTTTCGGCACTAATTTTAAACCGTTTTAGAAGTAAATCTTTAACGTGCGAAAAATTAGAAGCGTTTTCTTCCGATTCACGAGCGATAAGCGTAGAAATAGAAGATGAGACAACACTGAGTAAATACGATACCCATAGATGCTCAGGTACATTTAACTGGTGTTCCAGGAGCACCAAAAACAAAGTTACATCATCTATTTCTGGCCTGAATGTAGGCAACAACCTTTGGACATCTACCTTACTTTCCGCGTGAGATAGTATCCCTGTCGCATTACCACCTACCACTCCACTGGAAACACTTTGGCTCTGAACCTGTAGCTTAAGCTTCTCAAGCTCAAAATTCATCTCAAGCTTTTTAAACTCCATCTCTTCTGCCCTACGCTTCTCTTCTAATTCCAGCTTATGCTTTTCTAACTCTGCTTCTTTTTGTTTATCCTCTAATTCCCGCCTACGTTGTTCTTCTTCCCGAGTTGCAATTTGATTCCTGACTAATGAATTCACAAAATCAACATCGAACGAGGGGGAGGATTTGATTTTTTCCCGCAATGTGACAACGGTCATAGTGGTTTGCACATCTAAATTCATTTCTAACGCAACCTGGAACAAATCCTCTTTGCGAGCTTTATTAAATTCAGACATTTTAAATTTTAGCAAAACAACCAGCCGAAAACCCTATAATTGCCAAAAATTTTGTTTAAACCGTACCCCAAATGTGAGCTTTACCGTTACAAATCACATAAACTTTTAATAAAACAAAACAGTGAGCTTTAACCATAATATGAACTCTTACTACAAAACAGAACAAACATTAAAAATAAACTGGATTTCATAACGCGACACATTCAAAATATTTCAAATGAGATAAAAACCGTAACTGAATAATTGTCACTCAAATAATATTCTACATGAAAACAAAACACATAACTGAATAATTGTCCCTAAAATAATATTCTAAATGAGATAAAAACACATAACTGAATAATTGTCCCTTAAATAATATCTTAAATGAAATCAAAACACATAACTGAATAATTAAATTTTCAACCAATATTATTTTTTAATTACTAAGACAGCTTAATATCGGCTTTGTTCAATACAACTTTTAAAAAAAACATTCTACCTTAATAAAATCAAAACAACAAAACTTGCATAACTTACTCATTCACTTTTAAATTTCACAATAATGCTTCTTTTTTCAATAAATCAAGAACTCAGAATTAAATACTTACGTTCAATATTAAATAAGAACAAACATTTATATCGAAACTGTACTCAGTTATTTTAAAATCAATAATAAAAGAAAAACAAAAGTAATCAATTCTTTTAAAAGTAATAATAAAAGAAAACATCTTTATGATAACATCTTTATGAAAACATCTTTATGATAACTGCGATAAAATTACGAATACTTTATATTAATTTGACCTGAAACTGATAATATAATAATTTTACTTGAAACTGATATCAGTTTTACTTTTTTTTTTTTTTTTTTTAAATCAATAAAATATTACACAGTCACGATAAACATTCAAAAATAAAATGAAAAGTAGGGAAGGGGCAAAATAATGTAAGAAAACCAAAATAATGTTATGAATAATGTAACTGAATTTAAGAATAATCAAACTGAAGTTAATAATGAACCAGAATAATATTAAGATTAACCAAACTTAAGTTAAGAATATCCCAACGATGATAAGAATAATCCAACTGATGAAAAGAATAAGAATGCATTCTTTGTTTTTTATAAGAAGAAATTACGGATCCGTTTTTTTTTACCAAGTCACACATGAGTTATACAATTTGTAGAATTCTGTAAACACATATAATGCACAATTCTCTTGGGCGTACACAAAACACTTTTTAGAACTATGAAACGAATAACACATATCATACGATGCAATGGCGACGATCCTTCGCGCCATTTCTTGATTGTAGCTTATGAAATCAGAAGAAGCTCTGAAAGCTTCCTTCTTTATTTTAAAACTAAATCACTGCGGATTTATAGTTGTAAAAACTTTGCATTTTTTTTTACTGCGGATTCGTGCCGAGTTGGGGAGCTAATTTTTGTAGCACTCACTGTAGAATAATTATACTTTTCGTATCTCGGGGCTGAAAGAATATTTCTTTAATAAGACCAAGAAGTAAAAGATTGCTGGCATTTTCAAAATTTTTATTACAGGTTGACACAAAGCACACACATTACGACACATGAACGGCACATTACACGAATATATAGAACTTCACTTTCACATTTCCGGAGAACAAAATAACCCATGACATAACAATATTCTATTTACAACACCGCTCTTCGAATAACATACATCGATCGGCAAAGCTCACATGTCAACTCAACGAAAGTATTTTTAGATCACGTGATGCGTGGCGCGTTTCGCCGGGAAGAGTCAATTTTACTGGAAGGGGCTTTCTGCGTTACAGTATTGAAATTGAGTTTACATAGTCATGCTAATGGGAGTTTTAAGTAGTTTTAAATGTAGCTACTTCGCAATTTATCTTCTAAAATATACATTACATAAAGTTTCACCTCCTTTCATCTGGTAAATAAAACCCTTTTTTTTCTTTATATTATTTTTTAAGGAAAAAAGATTTTTCTAAATTAAGTCAGGTTCAGGTGAAACATAATTGTTGACTTGACATACGATAAACGTGAGCAATAAAAATAATTTTATTGAATGATTGAGATATAATAGAAAATGTTTGAGTTATCGTTACAGAAAGGTTGAAAATGGTTGAACTTTGGTTTAAATACCAAACCTGGCAGCCAATTTCTTCGAAAATGCACACAGTTTTTACGATAGTGGCCTTTTTAACATATTCACCAAACGAGAGCTCAATCGAATGCTTTAGTTTGGGCCTTATCGTGTTCAATCACAAACATACAAATATACGTACAATCATAATCATAAAATCACACAAAAAATACCTTAAAACATAATTAAATATCAACATACAATATTACATACACACATACATATGAAATAGGTTTAAAAATAACGAAATCGGATTCAACGAACTTCAAAATGTAAAAATATACTAAAATTTCCATAATCGGATTTTTATTATGAATAAAATATTTTCCTTATACTAGATACGTCTGGAAAGTAATAATGTTTCATCTTTTATCATCGGTGGAGGCTACTTGCTGTTCTGAATTTAACGTTCATTATCTATAAAATAAAACCTTTATTGTCAAGCTATACGAAATAGAACTTCAATTGAATTATTTCGTGCAGCTTTGTATATAATCTATGAATTTATACACACCAAGAAATATGCAAAAAATTAATTAAATTTTAAAATGCATACCACAACTGAAAACGCACTCATAGCAAGTATCGCGCATAGACAATACTGTAACCGAATTCTTTTGTGTGTCCCTATAAATGCTATGCACACCATATTCTCCAATATGCATGTTGTACGTGCCTCTCAGGGCTGTATATCAATAAATTCCAATTTTTTTTCTTGAGTGAAATTTGCCCGAAACTAATGAGTAACAAACAAGTGGATTTTTCATTGCTAAACTGAGCGTTAAGCCGACAGAGTGAAAAATGTCCCAAGCCGGGAATCGAACCAGGGACCCCAGAATAGCGCTCTGAGGCTCTACCACCGACATACAAGGAACGACATCCCAACTCGGCATCTCTCACTCTTATCATTATCTATAAAATAAATCCTCTATTGTCAAGCTATACGAAATAGAATTTCACACGAATTCTTTCGTGCAGCTCTGTATATAATCTATAGAATTTATACACACCAAGAAATATTCAAAAATTTAGTTAAAAATTTAACAATTAAAATTAAATTTAACTTCAATATAACTTAATTATTAGGACAGTTGCCTCATTTACTTGTATGTGTTGTCTATGCTGAACTTGTGAAAAATGTCGTCTAAAATTTACCACAGGGTGTTTAGTGCTCTGGATGACAGTTTCCATCTTGTGATATGGTTGCAGCCTATCCAACATATATAAGAGTGAGAGACACCGAGTTGGGATATCGTTCCTTGTAGCTCAGTGGTAGAGCCTCAGAGCGCTATTCTGGGGTCCCGGGTTAGACTCCACGCTTGGGACATTTTTCACTTTGTCGGCTTAACGCCTCAGTTTAGCAATGAAAAATCTACTTGTTTGTTACTGTATATCAGTTTGAAATAGTGCACCATCATTATAATGCATTGCTCAGATTTTTCTTCACGTATCATAATGTAACGGAATTATTTTGTATGTAAACAAACTATAAATAGGATACACTTCACATTCAATACCGAATATGCGAAAGTAAAGTTTAATAACATATATCAATCACATGGCAATCCGAGGTATAATTACGCAAATTAAAGCATGGACAGACAGATAGACCGCAGACAGGCAGACAAACAAAAGTTATAAATACTTTTCAACCCTGTTTAAAAGTACTAAAAAGGAAAACAAGGAAAAAATGATTGTAAATAAAAATACTTATTTTTATTTTTTTTAAATTTTCAATTAAAATAAAATATAATACTAAATACTTGCATCCGTTAGGCCAAAATGTCTAAGCATTCAGTCGCATAACTCAAAAAATAGCATTTAAAGATAAAAAAAATATTTTTTTAAATTTATGTTTACTGTTTAATAGTATAAAAGTAAGTTTGGAATGACAGCTGTTGAATCTTCACTTTCAAGTGTTTATTCAGTCGACAGTTGCCTCAGGTAATGCTCAGATGCTAAATCTATCAGCAAGTGCTTCCATACTTCTAATTGGTCGAGCTTATCCTTTGCGAAAGACACTTCAACGAGAACATCCTCTAAACGACGAACTCTACTAAATGCGACATTTGTTGCTTCAAGTGACAACACCTTTTGACCAATGTCCACAGAAATTTTTGACAAAGTTAAACCCTGGGATTTGTGTATGGTGACAGCGTATGGAACTGAGTTCTGGAGCATGAGACATTGTTTTCTTTCCAAGATTTAGAGATAGGTGTGACAGGAAAATGTTTTCAGTTAGAAATGATCCCTGATAATCATCAAAATCAACCACTACAGCCTGTGGCAAGCCTGGAGGCCAAAGTTCTGGGCCGTAGACAATATCTTTTACCGTACCAAGTGTACCATTTACCAATCCTCCCTCTGTCCACAGATTGATAAGCAACATAACTCTGCATCCAATTGCTACAAAAAGTCCAGCCTGAAGTCCAGATGCGTGATCATCTCCACTGAATCTTGCTATTTGATTATTGTGGTTTGCTAATATTCTTACCACTGGCCATTTTGATTTACGAAGGTATTCTTGATTATGTTCTTCAGCTTGCTTGTTTGTTGGAAAAAGGCGTATGGCATCTTGAAATCTTTCAAGCTCAGCCGGAGCCGGCCAAGCTATACGTCGTTGCATAAGGAATGTGTATTGGTCGCCTGTAACTTGGCCCACGGAAAGATAATCTAGAGTCTTTGGAAACTGTGCTGATCGTCGTTTTGTCTTATTGGCTTTGTAAAGGTGAAACATTTTTCAAAAGTCCTAAGCACTGTTTGTCCGTGCAAATCCAAAATGTCTTTTACAGGTTGTGACTGCCTAATATCTCCAATGAGGTAAACAAATAAACCTCCAAAATGATCAATACTATCTGGTTTACCTTCGCAACATCTTTGCTCAAGTGCAGCCATCAAACGACAATCCGTTCATTGAACGTTAATAATGAGATATGACAAATTCATGATGATGTATGATTCATGATGAGCTGTAGATTTCTTGCTGCTTCACTTCCTAAATCAGCGAATGATTTAAAACACGGTGGTAATTTTAGCCCAGAGTGAATTTTCTTGCCCTCGACATTAATTGCAGCAACACCTGTTGGAGCCAAAACTATGATAGCTTCCTGTCCTAACTGCTCGGTAACTCTTTTACGAATTTCTTTGATTACCGTACTTTTCCAGCTCCGGCTTTCCCAATAATAAAAGTGTAGAAAACTAATCCATTCATTTCAATCACTTAATATTTTCCACTCAAAGTAAAATAAATAAATAAAGAAAATGATGAAGCACGCAGATAAAAACCCAACGATAATTTTTCTCTCATCTCTTAAAACAAGTGACCTAATTTATGACTCTTAAGTTTCAAGTTTATCAAGCAATAGAGATTTATTACCTCGTTATAATCGTTCTCTTCTAATAATGTGAAATATGTTTATAATTTGTTATTTGTGATTATGCCATTATAAACTTATTACAGAACTAAAACATTTAAAAGGACAATTATTCAACGTCAATTTGTTTCAAAGAAATGATGCAACTTTACTCGTAACTTTCCAAACTTTGTGAAAATGAGTCAGTGTATTACTATCCTTCATTCTGTAAAGTCACAGGAAAAAATGTTTCCTGATGTTAAAATTAATCTAAATGTAAACCTTTTAAAATTTTAAGTAATGTAAAATATAATTTTTAAAATCAATCCAAACGTGAACTTATTTATTCAATGTGAATTGTGCATTAATATAATTTTTTTACAAGTCTTATTTCAGCAGTGGTACATCTACACGATTATTCAAGAAGTGTTTATAATAAATTCTCAAATAGTTGAAATATATAAACCAGTGGATATTTCATAAATTGGATAGACCTTAGAAAAGGTAAGCAATTCCTTTTCTTTCTGCATGTTGAAGACCAGAGTTAATTTTAATTTGAAGAATTTAATATTCTGATGTTACGCGCTTACCTCGTTGGCCTCGCCCCTTCAACAGTGATCATGAGCCTGATGAATATATGAACTCAGAATTTATTCTTAAGGATTAATAATTGACTCTAATTAATAAAAATAATACTCAGCTCTTATGCTAGATTAAAAATTCAAGAAAACATAATTGAATTTAATAAACTATTTAAACTAATAAAACTTTAAAAACTGTATAAACAAGTTCTCCGAGATGGCGACAATAAAGGAAATGCAAATAGTAGATAAATTAAACAATAATAATTATTCTATATGGAAGTTTAAAATTAATATGTTGTTAATTAAGGAAGATTTGTACGAACTCGTAACTCAGGAACCCCCTACACCAATTAACGAAGATTGGAGAAAAAAGGATGCAAAAGCTCGCGCTTTAATAAACCTGAGTATAGACGATACGCAAATAGTTCATGTAAAACATTTAGAAACAGCAAAACAGACATGGGATAGTTTAAAAAATATTCATGAGAGAGCCAATTTGTCCAGTAAATTGTATTTGTTACGAAAATTGTATAGTGCAAAACTTCCCGAAAATGGGAACATGCACAAACACATTACTAATATACTGGAAATAAAAGATAAGCTCTCCGCAATAGGAGAGAACATAACCGACTCGCATTTATCTGCACTTCTATTGTGCTCGTTACCTGCGAGTTATAATACTCTAATAACAGCTCTCGAAGCCCGAAATGAAATTGAATTAACTCCCGAATTCATCAAGAGCAAACTTACTGATGAATTTAATAAACGGGTAGAAAATAGTGAGCAAGTTGAAAACTCACAAAAGGTGTTTAAAACACAAAAGAAATACACTCAAGATTATAAAGGGCAAAACAAATATTGTACCTACTGTAAACAATCAAATCACACTTACAAACAATGCTGGCATCTCAAGAACAGAAACACACAGACCACTACACCTAAAACACAATACAAATACAAAAAGTACACATCGTTGTGTTTTGAAAATACAAAAGGTGATAGTAAAAATAAAATGAATCAATCAAAAACAGATGAACAGGTACAAATAAATAAAAGTGAACATAAAGATGCAGCATTCATAATTGTCAATCCCGCTAATAAAGCCTGGTTAATTGACTCAGGAGCGTCTTCGCATATAGCGAACGATAGGGATATATTTACAAAATTCAACGATACTGAAAAAACTACAGTAACAATTGCTAATGGGAATACATTAAATTCTTACGGAACCGGCGAAACACAAATAATGACAAAAACATCTGATGGATGTATAAATAGAATTACACTTAAAAATGTGTTATTTGTTCCACAATTGGAATCAAATTTAATTTCCGTAAGTAAAGCCACAGAACATGGCTACAAAGTATTTTTCGAAAATGAAAAATGCATACTATCGTGCAATGGAAAAATATACTTAGAAGCATTAAAGAAACATAACTTATATCAAGTTGAAACACTAGAAGAAAGTTCTCAAAATAAAATAAACATTGCACATGATTGCAGAAATAAAGATTGCCTCGAAATTTGGCATAAACGCCTTGGCCACAGAAATAATGAAAGTATAAAAGAATTAGTCAAAAATGACTTGGCCAGTGGGATAAAAATAAATAACTGTAATCATAAAACAAACTGTGAAACCTGTATAAAAACAAAGTCAACAAATGCACCGTACTCTAAATCTATCGATAATAAAACAACAAAAGTATTAGATTTAGTACATACTGATTTATGTGGGCCCTTTTAAAACACCCACAATAGGAGGAAAAAATTACTTCCTTACATTCATAGATGACAGTTCTAGATTCACAGTTATTTACTTATTAAAAAGTAAAGATGAAGTTTATGAAAAAATAAAAGACTATGTACAAATGGTCAAAACCAGACAAGGAAAATATCCGACGGCGATTAGATCGGATAACGGTGGGGAATACATAGGAAATAAAACAGAAGCCTTTCTAAGGGAACATGGTATAAAACATGAATACACAGTTCCATTTTGTCCCAGCCAGAATGGCATTGCTGAGAGAAAAAACAGAAGTTTAATTGAAATGACACGAAGCCTATTATCCGAAGCAAATTTACCTCATAGGTTCTGGGGTGAAGCGATAAATACTGCTAATCACCTCCAAAATAGGCTCCCCACTAAATTGACAAATAAAACGCCATATGAAATTTGGTTCAAAAGAAAACCAAATCTCTATTATTTACGTGTATTTGGCTGTAAAGTATACACTTACATAAACAAACACAAAAGATCTAAACTAGATGACACAGCAGAAGAGGGTATCTTCATGGGCTATGATAATAATACAAAGGGATACCGCGTTTTCACTAAAAATGGTGAAATAATAATTTCCAGATCTGTAAAATTTCTGGAAGAAAAACTGAACAATTTAAACGAGAAAATTAATGATCACGAACAATTAATTGAAGATAAAAAATACATTGAAATAGAAATAGGTGACACACCCTGTACACCTGACGCGCCCAAACAATCAGAAACACATCAACCTCGTAGATCTGAAAGACAAAACAGAGGAGTACCACCTCAAAGATATACTTCCGACAATTTTATTGCTTTAGCAAATGATTGCGATACAACAGAACCTGAAAACTGGAAACAGCTTATCAAAATAAACAATCCACTAGAAAAGAAAAACTGGCTTAAAGCCACTGAAAACGAAATACAATCGTTGATGAAAAATAATACATGGGATCTAGTCGATCCTCTTTCTCCAAACCGTGCAAAACTCCAATGGAACCAGGATATAACAAATTAAATGATGATGATAATTTAATGCCAAATAATATTAAATATCGCCAGGCACTTGGTTCATTGCTTTATATAACAACCATAACGAGACCTGACATTTCAGCAGCAGTAAACATTTTAAGCAGAAGAAATGAGAATCCTCGCGAAAAAGACTGGCAAGCCGTAAAAAGAATAATAAGATATCTATATCATACTAAAGAACTAAAATTAATAATTAACACTAATGAAGAACCAATATTAAAAGTATTCGCTGATGCCGATTGGGCAGGTGATACCAAAACCCGCAGATCAACATCGGGAATATTATATATGTTGGGCAACAACCCAATTCAGTGGACGACGAAAAGGCAAAGTTGCATTGCCTTATCTTCAGCAGAGGCTGAATATGTGTCCGCAGCACATGCTAGCCAAGAAATAATTTGGTTATTGAAGTTACTTGACGATCTAGGCTTTCCACAGCAAAAACCAATCACTTTATATGAAGACAATCAAAGTACCATAAAAATGGTTGAATCAGAAAAATTCACGAAAAGATCAAAGCACATCGACGTCAAATTTAATGCCATTAAACAATATAGCGAAGAAGGCATAATTGAGTTAAGATATCTTCCAACAGAAAAAATGATAGCTGATGCACTTACCAAACCTTTACCCAAGCCTCGATTCATCGAACACAGAAATTCAATGAAAATATTAGTTAATCCCCATGAATGGATTAAGGGGGAAATTGTAGAAAACTAATCCATTCATTTCAATCACTTAATATTTTCCACTCAAAGTAAAATAAATAAATAAAGAAAATGATGAAGCACGCAGATAAAAACCCAACGATAATTTTTCTCTCATCTCTTAAAACAAGTGACCTAATTTATGACTCTTAAGTTTCAAGTTTATCAAGCAATAGAGATTTATTACCTCGTTATAATCGTTCTCTTCTAATAATGTGAAATATGTTTATAATTTGTTATTTGTGATTATGCCATTATAAACTTATTACAGAACTAAAACATTTAAAAGGACAATTATTCAACGTCAATTTGTTTCAAAGAAATGATGCATATTTACTCGTAACTTTCCAAACTTTGTGAAAATGAGTCAGTGTATTACTATCCTTCATTCTGTAAAGTCACAGGAAAAAATGTTTCCTGATGTTAAAATTAATCTAAATGTAAACCTTTTAAAATTTTAAGTAATGTAAAATATAATTTTTAAAATCAATCCAAACGTGAACTTATTTATTCAATGTGAATTGTGCATTAATATAATTTTTTTACAAGTCTTATTTCAGCAGTGGTACATCTACACGATTATTCAAGAAGTGTTTATAATAAATTCTCAAATAGTTGAAATATATAAACCAGTGGATATTTCATAAATTGGATAGACCTTAGAAAAGGTAAGCAATTCCTTTTCTTTCTGCATGTTGAAGACCAGAGTTAATTTTAATTTGAAGAATTTAATATTCTGATGTTACGCGCTTACCTCGTTGGCCTCGCCCCTTCAACAAAAAGTACGTTTAGGGCAATTTATAAATCTGGATTGCAAAGACGAAAGCTGTTCTGTACATAAGTGAAGTATCTTTTTCTGCTCATCTGTAAATCTGATCTCAGAAGTATCGTAATTATGATGCACTGTAAGTT
This sequence comes from Maratus michaelseni, assembly GCA_963931845.1. Taxonomy (NCBI): domain Eukaryota; kingdom Metazoa; phylum Arthropoda; class Arachnida; order Araneae; family Salticidae; genus Maratus; species Maratus michaelseni. The sequence goes on from OZ007600.1 coordinate 122,552,429, forward strand.
GTTGTTCTTTACAATAGGTTAGAAATGAAGTAAAATCGCGATCAGAGTAATTGTAACTCTCACTTTCCAACTCACATGCATGTTCAATCACGCGTTATCCCAAACCATCTTCGTTTGTCTGCACAGGGACTATGGCAGCTGCGGCCATATACGGATTAATCTCGCGGTATTCTTCTTGCAGCCTCTCTGGCTCATGTATACTGCTAACAGCAGGAAAATTCATTTCTTCTTTTGCGTCAATACTTAGGTCATTGAATACCTCCTCTCATAACTGATACACAGACGACAAGCCTTCTTGCAATAAAGAATCAGAATTCCCTCTCCAAGGACAATTAAATAATACTTGCTGCCTATAATATTTTTCTGTTAAAGTCGTGATTGAGGGATATAAGAGGAAAAACTCTGACAACTGCATCTTTTCTTTTTTAATGATATTCGACTCCTCTTACCGAGAAGACAAACTTAAGAAGTGTGCAGGAAGCAAGTCTTTCCAGCCGTTTGCAATATTTCTGAACCATCCTTTTTGATGGTCTTTAGTAGCTTTCAAAGTTAATCTCTTCCCAGTTCTTATCATGAAGGCGTATTGTAACTGTATTAAAACCGTATTGTAGTGCACCTCAGTGACGTATATATCAATTTCAATATGTTTGAAATAGTGTAACACCATTAAAACTCATTGCAAACGACTTTTTTCCATAGACCATAATGTAACGTAATTCTTTTATGTGTCCCTGTAAACGAACTATAAATGCTTCACACTTTATTTTCAATACCGAACATGCCATAGTAAACATCAATAACGTACATCCGTTATATGACACTCCGAGTATATTTACGCGAGTTAGAGCACAGGCAGACAGACGGTCATAGAGACAGATATACAGACGGCCAGGCAAACCGAAGTCATAACTACTTTTCAACTATGTTGGAAAGTATTAAAAGAGACAAAAAACTGAATTTTTATAAAAAATCCACTTGTTAATACTTTATTGCTAGTTTGAGTGTTTCCTTGTAATCAACATTCCAAATCATGTGAAGAGGTTTTTTGTAGTATGTATCAAAATTGTCCCTCACAAGTAAAGGTACTATAGTCTGTGGCGGCGAATTTCGATTTTTATAGCTCATTCGATTCGTCTCATCGAGCTTAGTAATTTTATGCCTCGCATATCGGCTATTGAGTTTTTATAATGACAGGGTGCCAGTTCATAGTTCAAAATTTCGTTCAGTGAAAAACAGATGCCTTCAAAGAAATAAGTGCGATTTAAGTTTACTAATTGTTTTTACAGTGCCATACATTGCCAATAACTACTATAAGGTTATATTATTGCTGTTATTATAAGAATTTGTAATTGCATATAAAATATTCGTATGCTACTTGACAGGCAGGTTTTCGCAAGTTATGATGTCCTCGTCTAGTTTTGTTCATCCCGTCAATACTTTTTCCCGAATTACGAGCAAAAATCTTTGTAACCACACATTGTCGGTTATTTTATTTTATCTGCAATTACAAATTCTTACAATAACACTGTATATGGCACTGTAAAAACAATTAGTAAACTTAAATCCCACTTATTTCTTTGAAGGCATCTGTTTTTCATTGAACGAAATTTTGAACTTTGACCTGTTATTCCCTGTCATTATATAAATTCAATAGCCGATATGCGAGGTATAAAATTACTAAGCTCGATGAGACGAATCGAATGAGCTACAAAAATCGAAATTCGCCGCCACAGACTATAGTACCTTTACTTGCCAGTGATATTGAAAAATTTGAACGAAAATTAAAACACATGGAAACATTTTAAATATGTATCAACTGCAAAAAATTTGTTTTGAGAAAAAAAAATCCATATTTTTTTAAATAAATTATGATGTGTTGTTTTTAGCACCTATCTTTATAAGAAGTACGAAAATACACTTTCTGCCAAATATGGCAATATATTAGATATCTTTCAAATTGTAACAATAAATTTTAATACCAAAACAAAATTTCATATTTCTAAGTCCACCGTCCTCCTAAACTAATGCCTATGTTTAACTCGATATTTAAACATTGTTTAAAGTACTGATTTTGAGGAATCCGCCCTTTTTTCGACACGTATAAAATATATTATAAAAAAAAAAATATATATATATCATAGTAAATCAGCAATGTCCTTCAATAACGAGAAAATTGTCCACTTTATTAGAAAAGTCGTGTTTAATCAATAACATCTAGACTAGAGCGTTGACTGGCAAATTTCATTACGAAGATATTTTTCCAAAAATTGCTCACCCAGAAATAATGAATATCGCCGGATATAATTATAGTTACATAAGTTAAAATTTGTGCTTCAGCAAAATTAAGAATGTTGAATTGTTTTATAAAGTAACAACGAGGGTATTTCATTTCTTTTTAAAATGTTATAAATGCAGTAAAACCTGCCTAAACAAAAACTATATGTAATAGAAACCTGTTAAAAACGGAAAATTTCGCGGTCCTGGCGAAAATAATACAATATACTTACACGGATACCTGTCTAAAACAGAATTTTTCTCTACTTTCTTGCGATTACCTTTTCACAAATTTTACTGTATAATATAACTTTATTTTTGTCAACCTCTTCGCGACGAGCGTCCTTTACAGAATTTTTAATCTGTTACCACGGGTTTTTCAAAACAGAAATTTTCGCCTAATTGAATCGCAGAAATGCTACAATTATGTAAGGCAAAGCTTACAATAAAAAATAGCTGGTGGGAATAATCGAGGATTCTGGACATCTTATGCGGCATGTATACGTGTCGTTCGTCACCAAGGGGTTAATGCTGGAAAAATACGGTACTACAAAGTACAGTACTACCTTTAAATGGATTAAAAAATCGATATGTTTTATTTATTCACTCATATTAGCATTTAATTTATTTTAACTAGCTGGATCATCCGGCGTTGCCAGAAACATACATAAAATCCTTGTTCAATGATTTTATATTTTTAAACAAGACATTCCCCAATGGATCTAATGTTGGGGACCGCACTACTTTCGGCAGCGTATACCCTCGAGTTTGTGTGATGTTATATATTTAATCGAAAATCCATCCCAACGAACCTAGAGTGGGGTCCCCACACAGAGCATGATATAAACACCCCGGTCTTTTTATGCAAACGAACCTCGAACTTGTATGATTTTATATTTATTAAAAGAACTAAGAGCTCCCTGTTATAGTGATTGCGGATTTAATTTCAGACATTTAGATATATTACACATTCAATGCTGATCAAACGTTTCTGAAAAAAAAACCCTAAATAATATCTATATAATCATAATATAATGTCTATCTAAATAATATCTCTATAACCAAAATAATAATCCTAATTTTGCGCTGCCACCCGTCACTCTTTTACAACGCGAAATGATATCTTCCAGTCATGTATTGAAAATGTAAAGGTTTCTACGGTAAATATTATTATATATTTTTAAAAATTCCACCATTAGAAAATGAAAGGTACTCAAAATGAGTGGATATATATTATTTATTTATTGTATTTCTGTCGGGGAAGTGGATACAGCAGTTTCAAAATGTAGGAAAAGTTGAAAACTGATGCATAACAGAGCTCCAGAATTTTTTTTTAAACAGTAAATATTAAATTTTTTTAAAACGAACAATATCCGTTAGAACCAGAAATTTAAAACAAACATTTTCGTGGTTCTTTTTGTCTTTTCTTTTTTTCCTTTCCTTTTCTTTTTTTCTTTTCTTTTTTTTTATTTTTTTTTTAATTTAACTTTTCGGGATACGAAGCGATCGCGATTTCAAAATGCAGAAAAAACGATCGCTTGCCTTTCGTTCTGCGTGAAGATCCATGGAAAGCCAGAAAAGCGCAGGAACAATTGGCGGCACCATTGAAGTTCGTCATTTTGCGATGTATCTCAAGACTTATATCATTTTTTTCTTCTCGTAATTTACTAAAATTTGGTGCTTGAATGATATAGATCTGTTAATTAGTTGATTAGTTATATTAATGTTAAAATTTCATTAATTATTTCTTTTCATTGTCATTCTGTGTCATTGATTTTTCTAAAGAATTTCATTTCCGACCATTACTAATTTTTTAATAATGAGAAAAGTTATTAAGCGATTTTCTCAAAATTTTGTACCACTAGGCAAAATATCTTTCTTCAGTTGCTTCTAACTTTTCATGTAATTATATTAATTAGTTTTCTTTATATTCATTAATTAGTAAAATTCTTATGTTCTTCTTTTTGGCGATTATTGTTATCAAATTCCGGTAACTTTTAGTTTAGTTACATATTGTAAATAGTTTTTCATGCCGTGTAATTAGGTAGGTTCATCGTTATAACTAACCTTGTTATTTAGAAATTCTGGTTCATTCTTTCAAAATTTAATTTACTTGGAAGTTCTGGTGACAGGTGGGTGAAATTTATATCAGACCTTGGAAATATTATTTTATATATATGCATCTAAATTTCTAGACTTTCATCTTCAAAATTACTTGAGTTGTTAATTATTTACTAATTTGGACCTTCCCCCAGTGTATTTTCAATCAAACCTGTCAGCAGGTAGTGACTCTTCTAATTTGATTAACTATTTGATAATTAAGTTGTTTACTAATACTTGTTCATTTGGTGTACAAAATGAATAAGCTTTAAAATTATATTAAATTCTTTTAATAATTAATTGATCTTCATTACGAAATTTCAATTTTACTAGAAAATTTCCACTTACTTGCAATGTTTAATTAATTTTCGATTTCGGTAATTCTGGTGCTAGGAAGCTAAAAATGTTTATACGTATAGTTCCTACTAAGTATTCCTTGTATATACATTTTTGCGGCAGTATCTCAATTTATTTAGGCGATATTAATTATAATAACTTATTCTGGTATTAAAAAGAAATTCTTTCTCCTTTTGAATTATTTTGAAAATGAGAATAAATCCTTTGTTTGATGTTATTCTTAGCTTAATATCAAGGCCGTGCCTTAGGATACGGACCTATAATTTTTGTGGTAGCTGTATTTCTAGCCAAACTATCCACGATAAAAGTTTTGTGTATCTAGGAGCATTATTTTCCGAGTTATGAATTTATTTCTACTTTATGTTCTTGGGTCTACAGTTTTGGGCATATCGTATAAAAACCTAAGCCACACTCATTTTCGATTTACAGTAAATATTTACTTCCTGGACCACGTGCTTTTTAGTAAATATTTATTTTATTTGTATTTGAATGCTTTTTACTTTTTTCATATTGTAAATTATATAATTATTATAATTATTATAGCTACAGTTATTATAGCAATAGTAAATTAGTATAGCGACAAGTCTAACTGAAACCATGTACTACATTTTTTCACAGAATTTCTAATTGTGCAGGTCTCATTGTGCTCATTAATTAATTAAAGGTTACTATGTTTATTTATTCTTTCCTACGAATTTAATAATTGTTCACACTTGATACAAGTGTAAATGTCAACTTTTTAATCCATTTACTGTCGCATCTCCCAAGCGTTTTAAATTATTATCCAAACTTTCGAATGATTACAGCCACCGAGTTTAATTGTTAATTATAGATTTATTTTTGCTTTCTCAGAATTATATGCATTACTTAGATAATTCTAATTATCTTTATTTATCGGAATTTATTATTGTTTTCATATGTAAATATTCACCTTTTTAGCATGTGCTTTTGGTTAATATTGTCAGTTTAATCTTCTTGATTATTATTTCTTTTATACAACTATAATTACTTCAAGACTAATTATTATTGAGTTATATATTTTTTCTCAAAATGTTTGAACAAACAGGTGCCATTGTACACTTATCTTAGATTTAATTAATTAGCATATGTTTATTTACTCTTCTCTACGGTATTCATATTCGTTTTTATTTGTTAAATGAATAAATATCAGTTTTAATTAAATTTAACACTTTTACTGTTGTATATCTCTTTAATATTTTTCAAATTATTGCTGGTATTGAATGTATAACTTGAGTCACTTGGTGTCTTTTGATTCACATCCCTTAAAACTCCTGCGACCAAAATTTCTTTTAATGAATCACAAGATGCCATTTTGTTAATTTTGTTTCCTTGCTAATTGTATTATATGAGTCAGGTAGTGCTTTTCAATTTATCATTCCTTAAGATACCCTTGCCAAAATTCTCACTTTATGAATCTAAAGATGCAACTTTAATAATTTTGTTTAGTCATTAATTACATAGCATGAGTAACAAAGTGCAGATTAACTTATCTTCCTTTAAATTCCATTTTCAAAATTTTTCTACATGTTCCTAAAAGTACCATTTGCCAGATTTATTTTCTTAATGAAGCACAGGATGCCATTTCGTTAATTTTGTTTCCTTGCTAATTGATTATTTGAGTCACAAGTGCTCTTCAATTTAACATTACTTAAACCTTTCTTTGCCAAAATTTTCTCTCTTTGAACACAAAGGTGGCACTTTCATAATTTTGTTTTCTCATTAATTACGTAGCATGAGTTTCATAGTGCACATTAATTCCTCATCCCTTAAACCTCCCTCTTTTCAATTTTTTCATGATTCTAAAGGTGCTATTTTCTAAGTTTATTTTCTTTCTAAATTTCTTCAAAAACCCAAAGATGTCATTATGCCAAATTTTATTCTATGATTAATTTTTTGATTAGAGTCACGTTGTACTCTTTATTTTTGCACCTCTTACATCTTCGTCAGTCAAAAGTTTTTCTCATTATCTTAACGGTGATATTCTGTTCATATTGTTTCCTTGTTATTTACTTTATTGTACTAATCTGTAATCTCAGACGCCTGTTTACCAGGATCCACTCCTCCTGATTTGGCCATTCAGCACCAACCTATCCCACCTTCTCTGACATTCTCCTTTTCAATTATTTTCATATACTGTCCCATATTAGATCATATCATTTACGGTGGATTCGTGCACTCGATTTTGTTTTCAACGTTCCTCGGGTTCACCTACCAACCTTTCCTTCAACGATATGTGTCTCGTGTGCTTGTACGCAGGTCAGTCTTCTAAATGTTATTATTAAATCTTTCGATCATATTTCTTATTATCTTCTGCTAATGTTATGATTGTCTTGTGGATTTGCATCATCACTCTTACTGTAAAGTATCTATAACATCATCTTTGGTACTCCTCCTCAAATTCAATTATGTTGAATTCTACTACTGTTCCTGTTTCATCAGGTAATATTTGCCGAAAGAAGCGCATTGATAATATAACCGATTATTCATCTCGCAGCTATAATCGGAATCTTTCAAACAGTTCTAATAGACTCAAACACTTGTCTGACAATATACTCAAACAACTATATGCCAACCTGCGCTAATCTTTTGACATATGACCTGGTATATATATGAGCAACATTTTCTCCGTTGTTTCCTATCTGGAACACTCTGTCTATGAATCAAATTTGAGTAGAAATATACGTCGAAAGAAAGCAACAAGTCCATGAGCTACTTTAGCGAGGGTTAAGGCATTTTTAAAAGTAAGAACAGCAAGGTATCTAGGGCGTTTTAAAGGTACAATCGGTCTGGGACCCCATATAATAATATAAAAATTCAATAAACACTTTACTTTACTCAATAACAATAGTCTAATGGTTCTAGATTAATATTACACTTCATTAGGAGACTATAATTATGGCATTTATAAAGTTAAGAGCAAATTGGGGCTTTTGCTGAAATATATATTCTGTCTTAACATCGAAGTCATTGATCGGACCGTTTGTCCAGACCAACTTCTAGTCGCATTCTGCGTTGAATTTTAACATTTAATTCTCAAGTCAGAGCTCCTCAAAAACTATGCCTCAACTTATCCGTTTGGGTTGGATCTTTTACGGCAGAGTATCAGACTACCCAGGGAACCTGCTTTTCTCATCTTGTTGCTAGAGTGTGTGACGTGAGAATCTCTAACCACATACCACAACCCCATAAATGAAGAAAAACGAAATACATATTACAAAGTTTGTATTAATAAAATATGCAATACGTATCGTAAGAGAAACAATTATTCTAAACTAAAATATTTAATAAAAAATAAAATTACTTTGAAAGACAGTACTTAACTCAAAATGCACTTTATTTTCGATAAGAGTTTTACAAACAGTTTTTCTAACATGATTACTGTCATAACACTTATTTTTTCCTCCAATATTTCCACCAAAATATTTTTTTTTTTTTTTTTTTAAAGAGGTTCCGGAAACATAGTTACCAGTTACAATATATCGTCAGTGACGACCTGGTGGCGGCATTTGTCGAACTGTGTAAGTAAGTAACCTTTTTCGATGAAAACATTGTTTAATTATGTTAAAACTATGTCATTAAGATAATAATGATGTAGAATAAAAAGAAATAAAATAAAATAAAATTGTAGACTAAACATTATGTTCAATTTTAGAAAATTAGAATATACGATTCTATATAAAAAAAGGGGGGGGGGAGTCACTATTAAAGCATAACAATTAAAATGACAGTAATAGTTTTAAAAAAAAATTCAAAAATTAAGTGTAAGACAAATAGTTCAATTTTACATGACCGGAAAATCCAAAGTATTTTTATTTTAAAAGTGAAAAAACTTTCCCCTTCTCTTGAAAGAACATAATTAAACAAAACACACGCAAAATATTAAAATATATCTTACTTATAATAAAATCCGAGGGCAAGAAAGTGTCTGTAACCATTCCGGGCCCGACCACTCTGATCTGCGAATCGACCGTAGTTAAACGCCATGTTAGGCTTAATGAACTTTTTATTAACATATGACGACTAAACGATAATTTATTTTACTTTAAATCATGTCTGTTCTGCATATTTTCACATAAAACATGTATATCTTATCCAATTATAATGTATTAAGTTCCACATTAAAAATAAGCTATTATAAACAGCAGATTACTAAATATAAACAAACAAACACTGTTGCCATTCAGAATTTCCGAATCTTGAAACAAATGAATGACTCTTTGAACGCTTCATTAAAAAAATACAAGTAAATTATCTGATTCTGTTCTTAAAATATTTGTAAAAGCATATTAAAGTCTTTAAATATTTTAATTTTGTTTAAAACCTTCAAAAACTATTTTTGCAGCCATCTTTGGTCAATTAATATAAACAATCGAACTTTGTTAAAAATACAAGTTAATATTTAAATATAATTAGCATATCAAAATTTAATGTGAAATTTTCGGAAATTACATTAAACTTTGCTAATCATTATTATTATTGTTGCAAAAAGAAAAAAAAATGTAATAAGTCATTCAGTTTTCAGAATTATTCATCAAAACTATTTGTACTGTACTGATTGCCAATTGGCAACGTGTGTTTTACTGTTTTAACATCTTTGTTGATCTTTCTAAATGCTGTTTTGAACACGCGGTGGATTTTAATCTGTTCAATCAAATCAGTTTTTATTGTTGTTTTATATAGTTTAAGGATCGTTTTAGCTAGCTATGCATGATGAAAATGATGAAACGCCGATTGAACGTAGACGGCGATTAATTAGAGAAAGACAGTCGAGGTGGCTTGCTTTTGCTTGGCCTAGACCAACATATATATGATCCTAAAAGACCCGACCATTCGCCGATTTTCTGCGTGCTAGTTTCGGAATGCGGCGTTTGCCGTCTCGTGGTCAGCACTAGAACAACAAACTGCAGTTTATAGAACACGTAAATGTTATAGTTATGTGATTTTTTTTTATTATTCTGGTTGCTATATCCTTATAAATATGAGGTGTTGTGTGCCTTTCTGTAGTATTGACAGTCGGGCAGACTATTTTGACCCTGATGATAATAAAATTTCGATGCATTATTTTCCAAAAGAGGAAAAAATAAACAAGCATGGATTCGAGCAATCGGCAGGCAAGGTATGCTTATTTACCTTTTACTATTTTATTTAAGTTTATTAAATGTTAATTATGCATTTAATCTAATAATATGGCTCATAATTTTACTATAAAAGGAACAGAAACTTATAGAATAATAAAATATCTGTTCTAAACATTATGGCTATTAAAATAAAACTGTTTTTTTTTTTTCATCACAAGCACGCCATACCTAGACCCACATGTGTGGCTAGCGCTATACATTTGTAAAATCATAAATCTTTAAAGCATTCTAATATTAAGAATTTATACAATCAAACTTTTCTTTTATCTATCACTGTAGCCAAGGGTTGTGCATAGAAAATTATCCTGATTTCTGTATTTTTTGGCTTTTGTATTTCAGGAATTTTTTTTATTAATTTTAAGTGACGTTTATAATAATTCACCCATGTGTAACATAATCTTTTGAATTAAAAACTTTTATTGCGATGACGTTTTAAATTCATCTTTTTGCAACTTGAATCACTCAAAGATAATCAATATTTTATATTTTAATGAGTAAATTTTGAATTTTCTCAGCATTTTTAATTTATTTTGTACAATTGAAACTTTTGAAAACCAATGATAGAAAACAAAAAATTTTAGAATAGCTTTAATATCACAATATTACTTGCATAATACTGCGTCAATTTCCTTTTATATGTCTATTAATAATGCAAGCATATATTCAGTATTTAGGATTGTCAGCATCTGATAACGTATTCCCAAAGAAACATTATTTGCCTGATTCCTATCACTTTAATTCTTTAAGGAAATGTCCATTTTTTGTCTTTCTTTCTTTATTTATTTATTTGTGTGTGTGTGCAGGGGTCGATGCAGTTTTTTTTTCTTGGGGCCTATTTTGTGAAAAGTAAAGGTTATTTTTGTGAAATTTTATCATATTTTTGTGAAAAATAACATTTTGTAATGAAAGTCAAAATCCAACTACTCAAATTCGAACCAAGCGTTTATTAACAAAAACTTTTTAAAATACTTTTGCTTAAGTTTTCCTCTCTGGTGAACTTGTTTGTTTACAAATTACACATTTTAAAAGTCAAAGAATAATAAATAAATAATAAATAGTAAGTTTTTATGAAATGGAATTTTGTGAAGGGGTCTATTTTGTTAAAAGGAATTTTGTGAAGGAGCCCATTTTATCAAATTGATTTTTATGAAGGGACCCATTTTATTATATTGATTTTTGTGAAGGAGCCCTAAAAAGGCCCCAAATTTTGTCTGGATCGACCCTTGGTGTGTAAGTTGTAATGCTGTTAGTCGATTTTTTAGTGAAATATTTTTTTTTTTATTGTTGCACTGTTTTGTTTTAATGAAGTTATTTTTGTGAAAGTTTTCTTTTATATAATGAACTTTTTAAATTACAAGTTATATATTTAAAATCTTATGGAGATGAAATATTTATGAAGTGTTTACTTTCATGGGATGAAATTTTGTCAGGGGCATCAAAGCGGGGACCCAGTTTTTTCTCAAATTCATACAGAAGATGTAAAGCAAACTTTCCCTTAAAAGTTGAAAATAGTTTTTAAGGTGCTTAAAAGTGATTGCTTTTTTCTGTAAAGTTAATATTAAAAAAAAAAAACGTTTCAAGGATATTTACTGGTCAAAATATGATGAAAGGGGTAAATACTATTGGCCTTCAATGAATGTTAGCTTATTGTTTTTCAATCAGCGCCTGAAGGAAACATGGGCTGAGGCTCTAGGGCACTTCCAATTTTAGTGCACAATTTTCATAAACCTGATGTTTTAAATCCATTTTGATTTTGCACTGTTTACAATAAATGTTTTCAAGGGTCGATTCAGACAAAATTTGGGGTCTATTTAGGGCCCCTTCACAAAAATAAATTTAATAAAATTGGGTCCCTTCACAAAAATAAATTTGATAAAATGGGCCCCTTCACAAAATTCCTTTTAACAAAATCGACACTATTACAAAATTCCATTTCATAAAAACTTACTATTTATTATTTTTTGACTTTTAAAATGTATAATTTGTAAACAAACAAAATCACAAGAGATGTCCCTTCAGTAACAGTACATTTACATTTCATATGCACTAAAAAATAATAAACATGTTTATTTAAATAGCACATCTGCAAAGAATTCTAATAATTGACTCATATCCAGTGCCATTAGTTTTTGGATAGAATAAGCAATTGCATATCATTTAAAAAAAGACTTAAATAAGGGGAATATATTGAAACATCTTAATAGATTGGGGTGGGGTGGGGGGGGGGGGAGTTGGTAAAACTGATATAATCGATCTTTAAATAAGGGAAATTTTTTTATAAAATAACATATCAATGTTAGTAATGTTAAAAATGAATTTTATAAATTGCAACTGGGCCATAGGCACACCTGTTAAAAAACTTTGCCCCTCCCTAGATTTTATTTTGCCGGTGCTCATATTTTTTAGTATTTGTCCCCAACAAAATTAACTCTCAAATCATTGTGTATTATATATGTAAGCAATAATTTAAATATGTAAAACCGAAGCAATTATAGAATAGTCGTGAAATTACTTTTATCCTAAAATAAAGGAGGAAATTATAAAAGGATATATAATAGAACCACGCCAAAACGCAATTTCTGAGATGGATCTTTAAATTATTGATATATTGTATTTGTCTCAAACATGAAAATCCTAGATATTGTTGAAATATTTAAAAACTTATCTTAATTGAGCTTACATCATATCTAGTAGTTTACTAATCAGATATTCTTTTTACACAATATGAAAATTTTATTAATAAATAAACACTTTTTGCAATGAGACTTTAATTCTCGACTTTAAATATGTTCTTTTCACCAGTTTCATCCATCCTGAATAGAAATATATGCTAAAAATATTAATAAACAGATAACATTACTAACGTATTTAAAGGGAAAAACGCGGAATGTTGTTCTATTATTCTACGCTATCTGCTAGCAGACGACGGAGAAACGGGCACGTTTTTATGAATGGAAAGTCAGCGAATGGGCAGGTCTTTAGGATCGTATGTTCGTCTAGTGCTTGGCAAGCACAAGCAACATTGGACCGTATAAGGGAAGATGGCGCCATCTACCCGTAGATAATACAAACAAATTTTAAAATTTTGTTTCCATCGTATTTATTTTTTCTTATGAAAGGTAATTAAAATATAAGGAATAAATAGTACTGAGTAATTTTCATTTAATTTTGCTTATATAATCAAAAAATGAGCTATGTGGTGAGTCAAGCTCTTTAGAAACTCATTAATAACACTTTTTTCACAGAAAATTTCACACATGGATTATTTTTTTAATACTAGATTAATTTTAACACAATTATTTCAAATTGGTAAAGATATCATACAAGTTGTAATTTTCCAACTGGACGAAAAATGTCCGGGCCAGGATTCGAACCTGGGATCTCTTGGCTGAAGCCGCCACGCTCTACCAACTGAGCTATCCCGGTCGAATCTGGAGGGCATAATTCATCCAGTTAGCCTTATTGATCATAGCATCTGGTCTGATATTTTAATCAGCTCAACAGAATAGATCGCAGGTAAAGGAACACCAGTAAACGCTGGGAACGTGATTACACTAGATTAATTTTAACACAATTATTTCAAATTGGTAAAGATATCATACAAGTTGTAATTTTCCAACTGGACGAAAAAGCCAAGAGATCCCAGGTTCGAATCCTGGCCCGGACATTTTTCGTCCAGTTGGGTTGGGTTGGGTTGAGTTGGGTTGATTATTGACGGCCAATTATCTACACTAGGGATATAGGCCCGGGGGGAGTGCCCGTCGTAGGGGTCTTTCTAAGGGAACCTAATCCGTATTTACGCATGGATAAATCCACGGCTCGAAGAAAACCACGAAAACTCCGAACGATTAGGCCGACGGGCGCGATTGGGATCGAACCCAGCACCTCCCGTCTACCAGCTTCGAGAGCACAACCTCTCAGCCACTCGTCCAGTTGGAAAATTACAACTTGTATTTTTTTAATATTTAATTTGAATGTTTTTTCCATTCATTGAACTATTTCAAAAATTGAATATTGAGTTAATATCCTGTCATTTTTGACGGGGGGTATATACTAGTACATACATAAATTTCGAAATAAAAGATATAATAAAGTAAGATCCGGCATTCGTATAAAAACGTTTTTTTTACATTTTTTTTTCAGAATAAAGATAGAACTTATTTGATTTTAAGAGGGGCCTAGTTTTATTTCCATGAATCCTATTTACGGCGGTGGCATCATTTATTTTACCGTCTGCTTCTAAGTTTATTTTGAAATTTAAAAGCCAGAAAGAAATTGTTTTTGTATTATTTCTGGTGTTCTACAAATTGTTTTCTCATTTTTGGTTCCTTGTTTTTTTGTTATAACAATGGAGTGAGTTGTTCATCGGATTAAATAACAGATAAAGGTTTCAATGCATACTCTCATTAGAAAAAAGAAAGAGACAAACAAAACGAGAAAGAAAACGCTTTGTCGGATAGTAATGATTAGCCGTTTTGTGTAAATATTTTTTGCATGAATTTCTTGTTGTTAAGACTTGTTTTCTGAGAATTTATCTTGAGTAAATGTTTTCTCTTTGAAGTTTTTTTTCGCAATATTAAGTACGAGAGACAAAAAAAAAAAAAAAAAAAAAAAAACTCACAGTCTACAAAATAAATTTTTACAAATGATGAGCAAATGAGTTAAATTATGCAGTACATGAAAGTTGGTGTAATAACAAGTCAAGGAATTTTTAAACTAACAAATTCTTGGGAACCGGTATTTTCTTCTAGAACAATTCAGCTTAAATAAGGCGAAGTTTCACGCTAGTAAATTAGGCGAATTTTTCTATAAGAAAGTACTAGATGTTTATGTAGGAACTCTGAATAAGGGGAGATTTGCTATCTTTGGCAACAACAATAACAACAAACAAGAACGAAAAATCATACGTCAAGCACAGATTATGTAACACTTCCCAACACTTACAAAATATTTTTACAAATCTTTACCGTTTAATAAGAAGAAAGTTGATATCTAAGTATATAATTTGGAAAACGCATAACATATTTAAAAACGTAATTTCAGGAATTTCCAACATATACAATATTCGGAAAAATATCTGAATACTTTTATTCAGTCCTGTATATGATCTATAGATTTGTATATATACTACATAGAATGCTAAATTTGAGTTCCGCTAGGAAACGTGTAACACAGTTTAAAATTTCCCTTCTTAAATTTCCGTCAATAAACGGAAATGTGCTCGAGAATTTTGTGCTTCCCTGTTTACGATCTATGCAATTTATAAACACCAAGTAATAGACAAAAAATGAGTTGAATTTAAAAACGCGTTCGCAACTGAAAAAGAACTTCTAGCAATTATTATTAACAAGCACACTGTAAAAAAAAATTCGGAAAAGTTTCCGGTAGGAATAGGATTTCCAGTTGCCCGTATAGTACAGGAAACTTTTCCGAACCAACAAGGAAAAAAAAACGAAAAAAAACGAAAGTTTTTTCTTTCCGTCAGGAAACTTTTCCTGTTTGATTCAGAAACTAATCTTTAGACACATAATATATTCCTGTTTCTTACGGAAATATTTCCTTATGTAGTAAGAAAAGTTTTTGTAGAGAGAGAAAGTTATCCTTTTTATAGAGGAAAGTTTTCCTAATTAATAAGTAAACTCATCTGTAATATAGAACCTTTTCCTATAAAATAAAGAAAAGTTTCCATTCACACTAAGAAATGTCTAGGTAGAATGGTAGAATAGACAGAAAGTATTCCTTTTTTAAAAGGAAACTTTTCCCAATTAATAAGTAAACTCATCTGTAAAATAGAACACTTTCCTATAAAATAAGGAAAACTTTCCATTCACACTAAGAAATGTCTAGGTAGAATGGTAGAATAGACAGAAAGTATTCCTTTTTTAAAAGGAAACTTTTCCCAATTAATAAGTAAACTCATCTGTAAAATAGAACATTTTCCTATAAAATAAGGAAAACTTTCCATTCACACTAAGAAATGTCTAGGTAGAATGGTAGAATAGATAGAAAGTATTCCTTTTTTAAAAGGGAACTTTTCCGAATCAATCATTAAACCAATCTTGAAAAAAAAGCAAAAATTCCTGTGTGGAACAGAAACTTTTTACTTTGTTTATGGAAATATATTTTTTAATCGGAAGGTATTCCCGTATAGCAAAGAAACCTTTTCTTGTAAGGAGTAGAAACAACACTGCAAAAAAAAAGATTTCTTCATTTTACAGTATAATACAGGCATCCCAGCTGCTAGTATTATACCGTAAAATTAACAGTAATAAACAGTAAAATAAGCAGTAAAACACTACCGCGGATGCACGGCAGTGTATTACTGCTTATTACTGTTTATTACTGTTAATTTTACGGTATAATACTAGCAGCTGGGATGCCAGTATTATACTGTAAAATGAACAATCTTTTTTTTTTTTTTTTTTTTTTTTTTTTTGCAGTGTTGTTTCTACTCCTTACAAGAAAAGTTTCTTTACTGTACGGGAATACTTTGATTAAAAAAATATATTTCCATAAACAAAGTAAAAAATTTCTGTTCCACACAGGAATTTTTGCTTTTTTTTCAAGATTGGTTTAATTTTACAGTATTATACTGTAAAATCAACATTTTTTTCTTTTTTTTGGTTGTGCAGCGAATGGCAGATGAAAATAGTTGCCTTTGGATTGGACACTATATTGATTTCCTTTTATCAATCACACTTAAATATTTTTGTAAATAGATATACACACATTCAGAATTTCAAATAAATAGGAAACAAGCGATAATATTTAAAGAATTTTGAGGTCATAAAATATTGATATGTTTTGTATTACAATGGTTCAATTTATATTATCACCTTGCAATTTTATTTACTTGTTACAAGTGTACTTATAAGAAGAAGAATCAGTTTAGCTTAAATGTATTTATATTTTTAGAAAATAAGAATGTTATATATGAAATGTTAGTGTTTTCTATATTTAAATTTCTTTTGCAAAAAATATAATTAGGCTAAAATGCATTTTAAGGTTATGAGCAACTTTATAAACAAGGAAAAGCAATTCTCATAAGAAAAGTGTATAAATATAATAAAAAGTACACCAATGAAATGGATTTTATGTTCATAAAATACATAGTACACTTTTATTTTATTTATAAATCTATCCTGAAATAAAGAAAATCTTACTATATTTTAAGCGAGATAAAAAGATATCAAAACAGTGTCCAAAACAAACCTTTTCATCTGTTGATATGCTCCTGTTCCTACTCATCCAAAAGCCCTAGAAAAGTTTTGTGAGAAATGTATTTCATCATACACAGTAGACTCTCGTTAATGCGTCTCCTCTTAAGACATACCTCCGGTTAATGAAGACAGTTTCCCTCTCCCATCAATTCCTATTTGCAATTTATGTTAAAAATTAGTGTTTCAAAAATAACTATGCCACCATATATATTTTATTTTTAAATATTTCTATTAATTATATATGAAACGGGAGGGGAGTAATTTAATACCTGCCAGATATCTCTAGAAGTTTTGAATAGGAGGGAGGGGGGTGAAATTTATGAGAGATATATTGATGTTTTTATCATGTGATTGGTAAAACAAGATCCTCTAATGAAGAAAATCATTTTTGCATCGCGTAAGCTATTCTAACACATTTTTCTAATTATGTCTATTGCAGAAAATGTTTTATAGTTAGTTGATAAAGTCAAAATTATCTGATCAATTAATGAGGTAAAAAAACAAATTGATTTAGCAAAGAATTCAAAATTCCATGAAATTCATTATTGTCACGCAGCAAAAACTTGTGAAAAGATAAATTGGTAAATTATCTTTAAAAAAAAGGGGGGGGGGGCAGATTATTATTATTTTTTTTTAGTTAAATTATGCAAGTAATGTAATTTATTTTCATATTTTATTTGTTTAAAGGAATTAAATATTTTATATTAACAATATTTTCAGCAATTTGCTTTTTAACTGCTTTACTAAATTAAAAAAAGGTATTTGTATCAAAATTTATTTATTTCAAAAACTGAATTAAATTAATTCAAAGCAATATTTTTGCCATTAGAATGCTTACATTGGTTAGTGTTAACAAAAATCGACCTCCCTTGCAATTAACTGGAGTTGACTGTAAATGAAAAACAAATCTGACTCAAACAAATTAGCTTATTATCTTCAAATAATTCTCTTTATTATGAGAAAAGATTACTCATCCAGCAAATTCGCAAAGATGAGGTGCCAACTTATCGGAGACAGATTATATACATAGGTGTAGCCAGTCATGGGAGTCATGGGATGGGGGGGGGGGGGGGGGGGCAGACACTAAACATTTAGGTAATACCAAAAAATTTTTGAATATAAACTACTAAAAAAGGAAAACAATATTTTCAATTGCCCTGGATACTCAAAACCCACACTTTAACTATTGGGTATAGCACAACTATATATGGCATTATGCATGCATATGAAGTGAATTGTGATTGAAGCTGCATTGAAATTTTATTGGTGATGGAAAGAATTTCTATTGCTATACAGCCAAAACAAAAAAAAAAAGTACCCCATTTTATCCTCCCCCCCCCCCCCCCCCCTCAAAAAAAAATAATAAATTGACATTTGATTAAAAATTGTCTTCTTCCAATTTAAGGTTTTTTTTTTTTTAAAAAAAAAAAAAAAAAAAAAAAAAAAGGCTTATGCATTGTCTCTATTGTTAAATTGTGCCAAACCCGAACTTTTAGTAAATTTTATTCTAGGATGCCAAATGGGAAATCACTTGGTCAAGTGATTAAAAATTATAAAAATTAAAGTTTTAAACTAAATTAATTTGTAATTGATGCAAAGCAAATTGCATTGTGGGGTGTTTTTTCAGCGCAATTCGAAAATGGACAGAATAAGCTGCAATTTAGGATTAGCATATTTGAAGTTTTTAGAAATCTATTTCTGTTAAAAAATATATCATTTATGTTCTTATAGTTTTTTTTAAAAATATGTATTTTTAAATTAAATTGTGAAAAAAAAGGAAATGGGAACTATAAGTTTTTAATAGCTTCTAAAGCTTCTAGAAGCTCCAAATATGCAGATACACAATCACAGCTCATTCCACCAAGTACTTTTTGAGTTATGTTTAAATCACTATCCACATTGCAGTCTTTTTTACACCGATTACAGATAAACTTAACATTAGGAGTTCAAAACTTTAAACTTGCATAATTCCTAAACTACTAGATACAGTATCTTTCTGTTTGGTATTATAGGGTAACATTTATGGAAAAAGCCGAATACGATGCCAAAATTAAGTGTATGTTTTGAAATTTTTAGCGTTGGATACAATTTCAGCATGAACACCACCCTCTAAGTTTATTTTTCTCAACATTAAATGAAAAAAGACAACTTCAGGTAGAATGATAATTTCAGTTTCTTTTTTCCAACTGCACATATTTTATTGAAATTTCAAATTTGTACATTTTTTAATTTTACTTTCTAGCAATTGAAACAAGTTGGCTGTTAATTCTGAAATTAAAATTTTGTTATAAAAACCTTTGTTTTTTACTTTTAAAGAAAAAAATTTAATATAGTCAACTTTCACCTCTGTTATAAATAATTTTAAATGGCCTGAAGAATGATAATGTCAGAGATGAGGATGCTTTATATCTGTGACATGTCCATGCTCTCATTTAAGTTGTTTGTATCTGAGAAGTCACTTTATCAGAAAAAATTTCTGTGTGGTAGCTAATATTTTCAGTAATGAAAATTATACAAGAAAAACATCTTTCAATTTCTTTTCAGTTCAATATGCCACCTTAACTTTTTATTTAAGCAACAAATATTGAATTGCTAATTTTTAATGGCCAACCCTTAAAATGAAACTTTGTGCATATATTTCATGCAACTAAAGACAACTGCTGTTTAAAAAAAATCTACATTTTTGCGTAAAACTTAATCTGGATCAGTATTTCATGGGTAGGTAAGAAGTACATTATTTGAAGCATGACAAATCTAGTTTATACGCTTAGCAGTCGACATTGCCAGGCATATGACCAAAGTTTTTATTTTATTGTTAATTTTTAATCCATTTGCAAGTTGTTGGTAAAAAAAAATATGTCTCCTAAAGGAACAAAAATATTGTTATACAAGTCATGTTTTGAATTTAAAAAATAATCATAAAACTGAAGTTTCTAATTAAAAAAATTATCTTTTTCAATTCCCCAAAATATAATAGTAAAATAAAACTGTTAATTGATTATAAAAATGTGCATTAAATTATTTTAAATAATGTGAACATATGACAGAAATTTATTTAACCCCATAATTTTACAATCACATCTGCAATTTTTTTAAATTCTAAGTCATTTAAATGCTAATATTTCTTTACAAAAAAAAAAAAAAAAAAAAAAAAAGAAGGACGCAAAAGTGAACAATTATTTTTTTTTTAAATCTTTTTTTTTTTGGTATATACTTGGAACTAAACATTGTAAGGAAAATACATTACAATATGCATTAACTTTTTTACCCTTTTCTGAATCTATTAGAATATATATATCTATATATATTTCATTCTAAATTTTTTTAAAGGGACTCCTTAAATTGCACATGACGTTTTATTTTATTTTCATTTGTATTTATAAAATTAATATTTCTTAAATATTTGAAAGTGTAGAAAAGTTAAAATACATCTATATTGGTAAGAAAACATATTTCCCATAATATTAATAAAATTGTGTAATATTTATACACCAAGTTAATTTTATAGTCTGCTATTTACTTTTTAAATCATTTTTTGTACTTTTTAACTAACCACATTAAATAAAGGTTAAAATCTAGGTATCAATAAAAAAAAATCAGTTTGGATTTCATAAAAAGTAAAATTAAATGTTATTTAATTTCAAGTATTTTTAAATTGGAAATTTGAAATTTATAGACAGGAAGAATATATATATTTTTTTTTATTAAAATAACACACATACAATCAGATAATGTACATTAACACACAGAAAGTTAAATTTAAAAAAAAAATTGCTTTGGTGGAAATTTCTTCCCATAATGAAATTCCAATGAATAATTTTGGAAAAATAAAAATATACTAATACAAATTGGGAGATATTGAATATTGCTTACATAATATACTAATACAAATTGGGAGATATGGAATATTGCATACATAATATACTAATACAAATTGGGAGATATGGAATATTGCATACATAATATACTAATACAAATTGGGAGATATTGAATATTGCATACATAATACAAACAAATACAAAAATTCAATTTAGATTTTAGAAAAATAAAATGAAATGTTGTTTAATAAAGTTAAAATTTTTCAATTAAATTAATTAGCTTTGGTGGAAGTTTCTTTCCATAATGCAATTTCAATAAATAAGTTTGAAAAAATAAAAAAGTACTAATGCAATTTGGGGGATATTCAATATTGCATACATAGTATAAACAAAACAAAACAGTTACTGCTGTTACAGCATCATTTATATCATTCACTAGAATTGAATTTTCTCCACAGATGTACATTTCTGTGGAGTCAAATAGATTGTCAATAAAAATAATGACTGGAGCAGATGTGTCTGCTGCAACGTCTTCAATTGAGCAATCTGGCATAATAATTCTGTAAAAACTTGTAGTTTCATCATGTAACACAATGGGTAGTAATAACAGTGCAACATATTAATCTGTTCCCTATTTCAGATGTATCGACACCTTCATAATACGAAAAATTTTTCTTTTTTAACTCCAATGACTTTACACGTTTTTGCTGCAGAGATGTCATCTTTAAGGAGGGGTACACTTTTATTAGGTGCGCTGCAACTTGTTTCCGTTGTATTATGTCGGTATGCAAAGTATATTGTGAAATATCTTCTGCAATAATGTTTAGCAGTTCATGTCTTGTTTGCCAATTTAGGCAAGATATCCCTTTCTTCATCTGCTTCTTTAGTTCTGCAGAACACTTATCAAAGTTGATTGTAAAATTCTCTGGCCAAGGCTTCTTAGTAGCAGCACCTGGGGGGGAGAGGTGAAAGAAGAGGATTTTAAGTTTAAATTTGTATTGCAGTGTCATTTCCTTTAAAACATGAAATAGTATATATTTTTATTTTTAAACTGTAAAAAAATTTGTACGTAAATCACAGTAGATAAAAAAAAAATTCAAAGGGGATACCAAAAACAAGAAAATTGTTTTCACTATTTCTCCGAGTTGGTTAATGAAATGCTCAAGGAAAAAGAGTTTATTATCCCCTGAAGGGGTTATTTTTAATTTTTCGCATTTGGGAAATTTTAAATTAATGTAATAGTATATTAAAATTTTTATAATGGCTGCATTCTGATACTTCAGTTTAGAAAGAACTAGAGTCTTTTAAAGGACCCTTCACAATTTTTTCACATTAAACCATAAAACCCTTTACCAAAAAAAAAAAAAAAAAAAAAATTGAATTTCTAAAATGAATCCTTCACAAATGTGATGATTAAAAAAATTAGGAGGTGGGGGAGGGTTGCATTCTGACATTTCACTTTAGGAAGAACTTGAGTCTTTTAAAGGACCCTTCACAATTTTTTCACATTAAAACATAAAACCCTTTACAAAAAAAAAAAAATAAATAAATAAAATAACTTTCCAAAATGAATCTTTCACAAATGTGATGATTAAAAAAATTAGGAGGGGGGGGGGCAGTTTATTATCCTCTGAAGGGGTTATTTTTAATTTTTCTTATTTGGAAAATTTTAAAATAATGTAATACATTAAAAATTTTATAATGGTTGCATTCTGATATTTCACTTTAGGAAGAACTTGAGTCTTTTAAAGGACCCTTCACAATTTTTTCACATTAAAACATAAAACCCTTTACAAAAAAAAAAAAAAAAAATCCAAAATGAATCTTTCACAAATGTGATGATTAAAAACATTAGGAGGGGGGGGGGGGCAGTTTATTATCCTCTGAAGGGGTTATTTTTAATTTTTCTTATTTGGAAAATTTTAAAATAATGTAATACATTAAAAATTTTATAATGGTTGCATTCTGATATTTCACTTTAGGAAGAACTTGAGTCTTTTAAAGGACCCTTCACAATTTTTTCACATTAAAACATAAAACCCTATACAAAAAAAAAAAAAAAAAAGAATTTCCAAAATGAATCCTTCACAAATGTGATGATTAAAGAAAAAAAGAAAAAACTTTTGGTGAGAAAAACAGTTTATTATCCCCCTGAAGTGTTTATTCTTTATAATAAAAATAAGTAAAACAAGATACATATGACTAAAATATAATTTCAGAAGTTGTAAGGAAAGTAATCATGTACAACAGGAACAACTTAATACTTGCCTTCATTCAATTCACAAGTATTTTGAGTAGGAAGTGTAGATTCAGACCACTCTAGCACTTCAGAATTTGTAGGTGATGTAGGTGATGTTATGTTCTGCAAAAATATACATAGATAATATAAACAAAAGTACTAGATTAAAAAAGTTTATTAAAAATAGAATAAAGTATTATGCATTTAAACTGTAAAGCATAACTTTAATGTTATAAGGTATCATTTACTGAGCTCTTCTGCATAGTGCAAACCATAAAAATCATAAAATTGGATTGAATTTGCATGACTAGAATAAAAAAAAAAACACACATAAATCCTTACACTATCCTTACACTCAAATAAAAGATAGAAAATAAGCAGGCGTATAACCGCTATGTTAAAATTAAGGTTTCTACTACAGTTTATAAACTTCAATTTAGGACTTCATTTTTTTAGAGTAATTTAAGTAGTGTTCTCTACACAACTATTTGTGATTTAGAAGAACATTTCTATTCACAAAAGTGATATAGTACAGTACTGTTAATCCACAAACCTATGAATGCAAACAAAGAATTTTCCTTATTTCTACTTTTTAGTAAGAATATGCATAGAAATTATAAAAATGTTCTAGATTGCACTAAAAAATTATCTAGAATAAGCAGAGGATTGCGATGAAAAAATTAAAAAAAATATATTCCACAAATATTGTAATAAAATCACTTGTTAATGTTAAATTAGATAATTACTTCTTAAAGTGATAAAAACATTACACAAAGGGCTTAAAAACACCTTGTAATATAAAGATAACATGTTTCACATACTCTAACAGTGACTTCTTCAAGATCAAAATGATAAAATATTTTTGTAAAGTTTTTGAAAATGATAAACAGAAATCAGAAGATCACATGTATAGTGCAAGCAGGTGCTTAAATTGGTCAAACTGGAAAAGTAAAAATTATTATTTTATTGCTTTTTTAATTTGTTAATCATCGCATGCCATTTAAAAAAAATTAGATACAAGATGATTCACAAATTAATACAGCAATAAAATAATAATTTTCACATTTCCAGTTTGACCAATTTAAACACCTGCTTGCACTATACATGTGACTATACATGTGATCTCGTGATTTCTGTTTATCATTTTCAAAAACTTTACAAAAATAGTCTATTTATCACTTTGATCTTGAAGACGTCGTCCTTAGAAACATGTCATCTTTATATTAAAAAGTATTTTTAAGCCTTTTGTGTAATGATTTTATCACTTTAAGCAGTAATTACATCTTTAATTTAACATTGTATCCTATTAGCTTTCTCTCAATAGGCAATTTATAAATATTACAAAAGAAATCTTCAGTTTTCAATATTATACTTGACAAAATCCTTGTAATGAAATACATAAAAAATAAATAACATGTTGGTACATTAAATTCATTAAGATCATTTGAGAGTTGAACCCGTATTTTAAAGATACTGGGTTCTTGTTATTCTTTTAAATGTAACATCACCATGATCACTGCACACTAGTACATACTTGCAAACTGGAGGAAGAAAAAAATAAAGAAAAAAACCCCCTAAGTTCTGCTATGAAAAAAATTATATATATAAGTACAATAAAGAAAATTAATATAAATAATTTTTTAAATTGATTTATGTTGAAACATGTCAAAATAAGAACATACAGGCTGAGATGGATTCTCTCCTTCTTGACATAAAAAAAGTACTGTGCCATCAGGTAACATAGAATATATGTCATTTTCATATATCTCTGTGCCATCCTCTAAGTATACTGTTAAATCATCAGGTGAGCATGACAAATCTAATTTAGAGAGTCCTGCGTAAGAAATACAAAAGACATTAAAGCTTAAAACGACACTGGACAATAAAAACCTTTTTATTAAATTGTAAGTCAGGTGTTAAAAAATGTTGCATTGAATATAGTGCTGTTTATAGTTGAAAAATACTAAATTGAAAAAAATATACAAATTATAATTAAGACAGTAAAAATAATTATTTGGTAGTTCTATTTAAAAATTATTCAAAGGAATCAATTTTTGCATAGATTCATAATCTTGTCTTATAACTAGCTTTATTTAATGTAACAAAAATTCGTAAATATTTTTTTATTAACACTGATAATCATTAGATTTTTCTTATCTTTCTTTTTTTTATAAACATTCGGTAATTTTTCTCAAAATTTTATTAGAAATATAATAGAAAAAAATTAGGTACTTATGTATATGTCACAAAATAATAATATAATATTGTATTATAATTTGACGATAAATCTTGGTTGCTTATGGTTAATGCTTCTATAACACAAAAGATGATTACGGAATTATATGATAACTTGCATGTAAAAAAACATTTTAAAATTTTATGAAGTTCAACAAAAATTTAAAAGCTTGGATTACTTTTTAACTTCCTAAAACTGTATAATTAATATGAAAAAGTTAAATATTTAAATTATTTACCAAAAAATAATAATAATAATAACAATAACTCTTATTATGTAGCTTATGTCATCATCTTTGAATTTAAGTAACAACTATTATAAACATTTTTTTTTTAATTTATAATGAACCCATATTGAAATATAACAAGGAAAAACATTGAAATCTGATTTTTTTTTCTAAAAAATGCATAATAGAACATATAATTTTAACCAAAATATGAAGGTGCTGGCCCATGTAGAGGAGTCCAAGACTCAACTTTAAAGTTATGCATTGACAGGGTGACAGAATTAAGGGCGCACAAAAGTTCATAAGCTCCCAGACAGGGACCTAGGTTCTTAACTGGAATGTAGAAACAGGGAATAACTAAATGGAAAAAGAGCCCTCAAAACGAAGATTGGATTAAAAGAGGGCAATTTATTGAGAATTTGGGGCAGAAAATCCTCCAGGAACCCTGTACAGGGCCCCAGGGCCAGGGTCTTAACTGGAATGTAGTTGGGTATAAATAAATTATTTAGTGGTTTATGAAGTAGCCAAAGGACCCTAGAACTATGTTAAAGAAAACTGCAAGAGAATCTCATCATTTTTAAAGAAGCTGCACCAAGGGCCCCCAAAAAGAGATTAATTTTTTTAAGTAGTGGTAGCTAAAGTCTGAGATATATATATATATATTTTTATTCTTTAAGTAGTAGCTGGAGGACCTAAGACGTTGTTATGGAAAAAAAAAGCTCGTAAATAGGTCGATTTTTAAGGGAACATTAGTGGGGGGGGGGGGGGGCAAAAGGGGCCAACTGATAGTTTTGAGCAGGACCCTAAGACGAAACATGGCTAAAAGGCCCTAGTACTTAGTTGTTTTTATCCTCAGTTGGTTTAAATTAAGCATTAGGTATAATAAAGAAATGTGCAAAAAAGGGTGAAATGCTTAAAAAAGGGCCCAAGGGTTCAAGGAAGCCCTGACCAGGCCCTAGGGGGCTAAGGTCTTAATTGCAATGTAGAAAGAAAGGAATAAGTAAATGGGAAAGTGCCCCAAAAACGAAGATCGGTTTAAAAGGAACAATTTATTAAACAATTTAGGGCA
Organism: Maratus michaelseni; assembly: GCA_963931845.1. Classification (NCBI taxonomy): domain Eukaryota; kingdom Metazoa; phylum Arthropoda; class Arachnida; order Araneae; family Salticidae; genus Maratus; species Maratus michaelseni. The sequence continues at coordinate 122,579,127 of OZ007600.1, forward strand.
CAAAAAAAATTCAAGGTGCCCTGTACTCCGCACCAGGGACCAGGGTTTTGACTGGAATGTAGAAAGGTTGCAATAACTAAATGGAGATACGGTCCCAAAAACGAAGGCAAATTCTTAACAATTTAAGGCATAAAAACTTAAAGGGTCCCAAGGTAAAATTAAATGTAAAATTAATTTTGAGATTGGATATGTGACAGGGGCAGTGATGAATTGATTTTGTTTCAAAGACGAAAAAAATATGTTAAACTTCTAAGTATTCATATTCTGACGATGCAATGAAACAGTTTCAACAAGTAAAAATATAGAGATCTGTACGGCCTGAGGCCCGTACCTGGCCCGCGGGACGTTAAATTCTTTTTGTCGACCCGGCCCGTTTGTTTTGTCCTTCGGCCCGGCTCGGCTCGTTAAAAATTGTTTTCTAATTCTGCCGGCCGTGTACGAGCCTCGGGCCCGTTCAGATCTCTAATTTTGCTCTTAAAAATATATTATAAGCCGAAAGAAGTCCACGACCCACCAGTAACAGTGACATCATATTAATGCTGGCAACGACCTAACCAATAAATTTTGCTCTCGCACCAATTTTTTTTCTTTTTTTTTTTAACTTCTAAACATTGTACAATTTTAATTTTTACACCGTCGAATAGAAAACAAAAATACTTTGAAATGTAATTTGTTTGAAAAATGCATCTGAATTTACTGATTGGTTTTTTTCTAATAAATTAAAAAAAAAATTGAATCATGAATATTTTAAAATCTGCAAGTAACCCAATTACGAAAGATTAACCCATTTGCTCTTAAAAAATGGGCCTCTTTACGTTTTTAATATCTTGCCCCTTTTTATTCGATCTTCGTTTTTGAGGCTCCTTTCTCCATTTAGTTATTCCTCCATTACTACATTCCAGTTAAGACCCTGGCTCCCTGGGGCCCGGTACAGGGCCCCTTGAAGTTTTTGTTAAAAAAATTTAATAACTTGCCTCTTTTCAATCCGATCTTCTTCGTTTTAGGAGCTTTTTCTCTAGTTATTCCGCCATTTTAGGCACCTGACCCCCCTAATGGGGCCCTTGAACTCTTTGTGCGCCATGCATTTTCCACCCCCCTCCTAATTGTGTCACCATCTCAATGCATAACTTTAAAGTTGAGTCTTGGACTTCTTTTCCCGGGCCATTACCCTTATATTTTTAATGGGGCCGTAAGGTCCCTTTTTAAGCATTTCTTTAAAATTTTATTCTAATGATTAATTTATACCCTATGCTTAATTTTGACTAATTAAAGATCTAAAGCGCTAAGTACTAGGATCTTTTAAGATGTTTTCCTCTGAAGGTCCTGCTCTCTCAGATTGCAGCTGGCACCAATTTAGAATATTAATCTCCTTCTTGGGGCCCTTGGTGCAGCCTCTTTAAAAATGATCCGATTTTCTTGCAATTTTCATTAACATAGTTCTAGGGTACTCCAGCTAACTTTATAAACTACTAAACATTTTCTTAGACCCCCAACTATCACCCTATTTTTAAATATTAACCTTCTGTTCCGGCATCAACTTATGTTTACTCACTACAGCCGTAAATTAAAAATCGTGTTACTGTTATAAAGATAAGTGGTTAAGTTTAGAGAGAGGCGGGGGGATTCATCAGTAAATAAAATATCTCGTTAATGTTAAAGAAAATTCGTTAAATTTACAGAGGGGTGGGGCACATTTCACCGCCTGGGGCTCATTCTTTTCTTGGGTTCTATGGGCTCGATTTCAACAGGGTTTGGGTCATTCGACTTGATATCGAAAACTTGAATTTTTTTAATTTATTATCACAGGCCAGGGCAACGCCGGGCGGGTCAGCCAGTTCCAAATATATTTAAAAAATCCCTGACGGCTCGGCCTACAGGCACAGGTAGATTTCGAAGACGCAGACCGTTGGGCGTCTGTTTGTTGGAAATTGCAGAAGAAATGATATTTTTGCCATGATGCGGCAGCTGGGACCGCCCACTTCGAAATCTAAATGTGTGTGTAGACGGAGCCGGCAGGGATTTTTTTGTTTGTTTGTTTGTTTTTTGTTATAAGGGTTGGTCCTATAAAAAACTTGTCAATATAAAAGTTGTAGATAATGTTAAGAGGATTTATAATAAACTTAAGCGGATTTGATATCTTGTGAATGGACGAAGTTATAATTTTATTCTTCGTAACCCCCCCCCCCCCCCCCCACGGGTCCATTTTTAATGATATCAAAAATCTGTCATACATAATTTTTTTGCCCTTTTCCGAGAAGTAATAATAACTTTAAATGGATTCTATACGTATCCTAATTAAGAAGTTATGGGGTTTTTGAACTGGGGGTGGTTTTGGGAGTCATAATCGGCGTAGATCTGAAAAGAAATTTCAGAAATTCCAACTTAGGAGAAAATTTAATTGGTAGTATTTCTTACGAAATCTACCTAATAAGGATCGACCGAAACAGGTTTTTATGACTGAAACAATTTTTGAATCTTCCGATAACACAGAAAACCGCATTTCGGTAATCTTCCTATTTTCAGCCGAAAACGAAAATGTTCACGTCAAATTCCACATCAAATCAACCAAAAAATTTTAATATTCAACCTGACCATTTCAGATTTTAATGGAACCTTCAGAAATCATTTTCCCTGATGATACAAATGAGAATATACTGTTATAACTTTTTTATCTCTGTAATTAATTTTATTTAATTTAAATTTTTTAAATTTAAACATTTTTTAAATAGTGTTTTATTTAAATTTTTGAAAAAATTATATGTTTTTTGTAATATTGTAAACTTTAAATTCTGAAAGTTTTAGAGTGGGATCTCAATGGGATCAGCAGTTGCAAAAAAAAAAAAAAAGTAATGTTTAGTAAAATTAAGTTAAAATTATTTAAGTTATTTTTAAAATTAATAAAACAATACTGTCTTTAACACAATCATAAAGTTGGTGAGATGCCAACTTTAAATACCAGCCCCAACTGGTGTTTTAACATTTGTTTTTTTAACATAACTGCTGATCCCATTGAGATTAATTATAAACAGTTCGTAGCGATAAATAGTGTCTCATTTGAGCCGATACAGCTCAAATCAATGAGTAATGTTGAAAATTTCCGAAGGAAGAAAGGAGATTTTTGAAATACAGATTGTTTTGGTCAAGTTTCGCTCTGGACGTAATTTCGCTGAAAACGAAAACAAAACAGAATTTTCGGTCGATCTCTCAATAGATTTTATAAAAGTACTACATCATTTTAATGCACTTATAGCAAAAGGTTGTTAATTTTATATATTAAAAATGTGAAAAATTAATTTTGTAATTAATAGTTACAATTATTATCTTAAAGTTATTTTTAATATATTAATCTATCAGCATTATAGCTAATCTCAGTCATAATTCCCGTTAAGAATCAAAATTTAGTTGTAATAGCAGAAATAAATGAAAACATTTACACTTTATAGGCAATTTAATAAAATAATACTTTTAAGTTTTTCATTTTTAAATGTATACATAAAATATAAAAAATACTTTTGTATAAAATGAGGATATATATATATATATATATATATATATACATAACTCCCCCTTGCATTTAATAATCTGTGTTATTATTGATACTGTTAATCAAAACAATCAGGAAGCAGAAAATAATGTTTAACAGTTCCAGTTTTTCTCTGAAAATCTTAATAAACATGCTAAGAACTGGCTTCACTTAATTCATATTTTTTTTTTCCTTGAAAAAAAAATTGAATGTTTTTGTTTTGATAGTAATAGAAAATTTTGAACTTTATATTCTAATGGCAATTTACAAAATTTCATTTATTTTTCAGGTTTTATGACTATGGTTCATTTCTGGAATGCTTAATTAATCAATTTCCAGTGGACACTCCATCTGTACTTTACTAAAAAAATAATTGCAGTAATGTTCATAGTGCATAAAATTTTTTGATTTAACTGAAAAGCTAAGTAATCAGATTTAATTTTTAAATAGCACTTACCAGAATGCAATAAAAAAAAATTAACATATAAATAGTTGTTTTTATTAATTTCGCATAATTAATAACATTTTTAAGATTGTAATTAAATAATTTTTTTTAAACCGTGCCTTGCATATTTTATAATGTGGCAAACACCCAATCTAGAAGCAGAGAATAATGTTTAAAGGCATAGGAAAATGAGGAGCTCATTAGGCTCAAGCTCTCCCCATTTAAATAAAGATAATTTTTAAACTCAAACAAGTTGTTAAAAATCTATTTTCTATCTTAAACATTTGATTATTCATCTCTCACAAAACAACTCTGTAAATATATATATAGGGTAGATGTGCCAGTAATGGACACCCTTAAGGAATTTCTTAAAATTTTTTTTTTTAAATTAATAGTTATAATTGTTATATTCCATATTTTTTAATATTATATTAATCTACCAAAAATAATTTAACCATGCTCATAGTCACATTTCCCAATGGGAATCGAAATTTAATTGTAAATAACAGAAATAAATCAAAACACCCTAAATTCCAGTAATGGACACCCCACAAAAAGTAATAGATAATTGATATTATGATTGTATTCAAAACTAGTATTTAAAGAAAACATATTAATGAAATAAAAAAAGCTGAATTTTTATTCGTTATTTTTTTATAAACCGAAAACGTTGAAGGTGGCCCATTACTGGAAGGCGGTCCATTACTGGCACATCTACCCTATATATTATTAATTAAATTTATAGTAGTAATGAAATAAGTAAATCTGCAGATCAGGGGGGGGGGGGGCTCAAATGTCAGTTCTGCCAATTTATTTTGAAATTTTTTTATTTGGTATTTAAAACATTCAACCCGCACTTTCATTTATTTGATATCCCCCCCCCCCTATATTGGGTAGATGTGCCAGTAATGGACACTCTTAAGGAGTTTCTTTAAAAAGTATTTTTTAATTAATGATTATAATTATTATATTCCTGATTTTTTTTTTCTCTCTCTTTTTTTTATTATTTTTTTAAATTTCAATATTATATTAATCTATAAACAAATATTTAACCATACTCATAGTCGCATTTCCCAATGTAAATCTAAAATTTCATTGTAAATAATAGATATAAATCAAATCACCCAAAATTCCAGTAATGAACACTCTACAAAAGTAATACATGTAATTGTTTTTATGATTGTGTTTAGAACCAGAATTTAATGAAAGTATACTAATGAAACAAAATTGTTATTTTCAAATACATTTAACCATTACGATATCAATAATTAATAAAATATTTGTGATAATTATTCATTGCTTAAATTAATTATTGTCAATATCTCAAAATCAATATTTTAATTATTTTAGATAGCTGATTTAAAATACAAAATGTCAGAGAATTACGGTTATCCAATCAAATAAAGGGTTTAAAAAGATTAGAAAAAAAAAACTGCAGAACTGATGATTTCAAATTTTACAATTTACGATCTGCAGGTTTATTAAATCAATTAATACATTTTAAGAGTAGTTTGGCCAGGGATAAATAATCAAACATCAGACAAGACAGAAAATAATATATAATTTAATAGAAATTTAACAGAAAATAACAAAACAAAAAAAAATAATATAATTTTAACAACTTTTATAATTTAATATATTGTTTCTATTTAAATGGGGAGGCTTGAGCCCGATGAGTCCCATCTTTCCCTATGCCCTTAAACAATATTATCTGCTTCTTGTTTGGTTTCATTAATTTCAAGATTATAAAACATGCAAGGAAACGTTATATATATATATATAAACATGATGATTTAAAATACTAAATGTCAGATAATTACGGTTATCAAATCAAATAAGGGGTTTCAAAAGATTAGGGGAAAAAAAAAACCTGCAGAACTGACGATTTCAAATTTTACAATTTACGATCTGCAGGTTTATTAAATCAATTAATACATTTTAAGAGTAGTTTGGCCAGGAATAAATAATCAAACATCAGACAAAACAGAAAATAATATATAATTTAATAGAAATTTAACAGAAAAAAAAATATATAATTTTAAAAACTTTTATAATTTAATATATTGTCTCTATTTAAATGGGGAGGCTTGAGCCCGATGAGTCCCATCTTTTCCTATGCCCTTAAACAATATTATCTGCTTCTTGATTGGTTTCATTAATTTCCAGATTATAAAACATGCAAGGCAAAGTTATATATATATAAACATGATGATTTAAAATACTAAATGTCAGAGAATTACGGTTATCAAATCAAACAAAGGGTTTAAATAGATTAGAAAAAAAAAAAAAAAAAACTGCAGAACTAAAGTTTTCAAATTTTACGATTCACGATCTGCAGGTTTATTAATTCAATTAATACGTTTTAATTATGAATAATAAATGCATTTAATATTTACAGTATTTGTTTTTTTATGTACAGAGTAGTTTGGCCAGGAATAAATAATCAAACATCAGACAAAACAGAAAATAATATATAATTTAATAGAAATTTAACAGAAAATAACAAAACAAAAAATAATATAATTTTAAAAACTTTTATAATTTAATATATTGTCTCTATTTAAATGGGGAGGCTTGAGTCCGATGAGTCTCATCTTTCCCTATGCCCTTAAACAATATTATCTGCTTCTTGATTGGTTTCATTAATTTCCAGATTATAAAACATGCAAGGCAAAGTTATATATATATAAACATGATGATTTAAAATACTAAATGTCAGAGAATTACGGTTATCAAATCAAACAAAGGGTTTAAAGAGATTAGAAAAAAAAAAACCCCTGCAGAACTAAAGTTTTCAAATTTTACGATTTACGATCTGCAGGTTTATTAATTCAATTAATACGTTTTAATTATGAATAATAAATGCATTTAATATTTACAGTATTTGTTTTTTTATGTACAGAGTAGTTTGGCCAGGGATAAATAATCAAACATCAGACAAAACAGAAAATAGTATATAATTTAATAGAAATTTAACAGAAAATAATAAAACAAAAAATAATATAATTTTAAAAACTTTTATAATTTAATATATTGTCTCTATTTAAATGGGGAGGCTTGAGCCCGATGAGTCCCATCGTTCCCTATGCCCTTAAACAATATTATCTGCTTCTTGACTGGTTTCATTATTTTGCAGATTATAAAACATACAAGGCAAAGTTATATATATATATATATAAATGATTACAATATTAAGAATTTTATTAGTAATCGCATGAAATCAATTAAAAGCAGTTATTTATAAAAAATTTGATTTAATTGCATTATGGTACGTGGAACTTAAAAATTAAATTTTATTAGCTGGGTTTTCAGTGAAGTTAAAAGATTTTATGCGCTATAAACATTAAAGAAATTGTAGGATAGAAGTACCAGTATGGACAATTTTAAAGTATTTCTTTAAGAACTAACTATGAAATTATCTATGAAATTAACTACTCTCGTTTTATCTGTGTAAAGAATTATATTTTTATTTAAGTTTAGTAATCTGAATGGAAATTTTTATGTAAAATGGTTAAATGTGAGTGGAAAGTTAAATTCTTACCTTTAACAGTCTGTCGGTGCCGGTGTTGGACCAAAATTTATAAGCGTCTTTGCTACAAAATCTTAAGTAATAATGTAGTTGCTTTCTTGGATGGCTATAGCATGGTATCCAACTCTGCCCCCCCCCCCCCACACACACACACATACACAAACTCCGGGTCCTTTTTCTCATAGTTTTAACTATTTTTGCCCAATCTAAAGATCCTGAAACGTTTGGGGGCGGATATCATATATGCTATTGGTTTGGGAATCTATTTTATTTATTTTGTGTATAGCAAAGAGCGCAGCTTCGCTTAATTTTACTGATTTGGTTCTGAAGAAAATATTTTAACAGATGGAAGTTTGAGCACCTGCGTCCTGTTTACAAAATAGCTGAGTTTCAAAGAGTATCCGAAATGAAAGTTATAGGCAAGAGGGGTCACTAGTGCAGGGTGTGGTGTATACAAAATCGTAAACTATGCTAAATACATCTGGAAAAATGCCGAAATAAATGCTCCTAGTGAGGGAGTTGGAAGCGGTTACTGGACACCAAAGGAATTATGTTACACAGTGGAATCCGCGGAAATCAAGTGATTCTTTTCATCTTTGTGTAACTTACAGATTCCAGCTTAGGGCGGTCTTTTAGTGGGCTTTCAGAAGGACAGTTGCTACCCGCTTCGGAATTTGACTTTTATTTTTCAATTGCTTTATTACTGCTTTAATTTCTTATTTGTTGAACGCTTTCGCTTGTTTTTGCTAACATATTAATAGTTCTATGTAAATAAATTTTAACACAAAAAATATTTTTTTTAAAATATATATGAATAAGAATAAAAAGTAATAGAAATCTAGATTTACTATAACAAGAGTTTTGCCACCTTCAAGCAAAATCTGTATGTCTATGTCAAAACATGCATTCAAAAGAATCCCCTATCCCTTATATATATATATATTAATAATGTTACATTTATTAGGACTACATTTTTAATTTGTTATTTGACACGGCTCTTTGGTATCGTGATTTCAATGTATATGGTCAGTTTCTTATGTTTCAATGGTTAAATTTTACTTAAAGTTATATATATATATATATATATATATATATATATATATATATATATATATATATATATATATATATGGTAGATGTGCCAGTAATGGCCACCCTTAAAGAATTTCTTTAAAAGTATTTTTTAATTAATAGTTATAATTATTAAATTCCACTTTTTTAAATGTTATATTAATTTACCAACAATATTTAATCATGCTCATAATCACATTTCCCAATGTAAATCGAAATTTAATTGTAAATAACACAAATAAATCCAAACCCTAAATTCCAGCAATGGGCACCCCACAAAAAGTAATAGATATAACTGATATTATGATTGTATTTAAAACTAGAGTTTAAGGAAAGCACATAAATGAAATAAAATAGTCATTTTCAAATAAATTTAACAATTAGGATATCAATAGTTAATAAAGAATTTATGAGAATAATTCACTGTTTAAATTAATTGTCATTATCACAAGATCACTGTATTTTAATTATTTTAGATAAAAGGTTTAAAATGCTAAATTTCAAAGAATTAAATTTTCCAATTATTGAGACACTGGGGGGAGGCGGAAGGGGTTAGAAAAGTTAGTTAAAATCTAAAAAAAAAAAAAAAAAAAAAAAAAAAAAAAAAAAAAGTATTTTGTACTAGTGCATGGAATCTTATTTCCATTATTCTTAACAGTTAAACTTCCCTGCTTGATATATTACTTTTAGTAATTTATATAAAATATATTAAATAAATGAAAGTGTAGGTTGAATGTTTTTTAAATACTAAATGAAATTACTTCAAAATAAAATTGCAGAATTGAGCCTCCTGATCTGCAGATTTACTAGTTTCATTGCTACTGTAAATTTATTTTATTTTACTTTATTTTTTATGTACGTACTAGTTGTTTTATCAGAGAAGAAAAATCAAACATTTAAGACAGAAAATAGATTTTTAATAAGTTGTGTGACTTAAAAAATTGTGGAGAGCTTGAGCCCCATGAGCCCCTCATTTTCATGTGCCCTTAAACATTATTCTCTGCTTCCTAATTGGGTGTTGATTGCCACATTATAAAATATCCAAGGCACGGTTAAAAAAATAATTTGATTACAATCTTAAAAATTTTATTAATTTCGTGAAATTAATAAAAACAGCTCTTTATAAAAAAAAAAATATTATTTTACATTCTCGTAAGTGCAATTTAAAAAATTTGATTACTTATCTTTTCAGTTAAATCAAAAAATTTTATGCACTATGAACATTACTGAAATTGCTTTTTTTAGTAACGTCCACATGCGATGTCCATTACTGGAAATTGACTAATTGAGCATTCCAGTAATGGACCATGGTCTTAAAACTTAAATGAAATTTTGTAAATGGTCATTAGTATATAAAATTTAAAGTTTTATATTACTATTAAAACAAAACATTCAATTTTCCCAAGAAAATAAAAAAGATATGAATTAAGTTAAGTCAGCTCTTAGCATGTTCATTAAGATTTTCACAGAAAAACAGTGGAACTGTGAAATATTACTTTCTGCTTTCTGATTAGTTTGATTAAGCGTGTCAACAATAATCCAGATTATAAAACATGCAAGGGGAACTAATGAAAAAAATATAAAAAGCTAAATTTGTATTGGTTATTTTTTTATAAACCAAAAACTTTGAAGGTGACCCATTACTGGCACATCTACCCTATATTGTATGACATTGGTTTAACTCTAAAAAATAAAAATCGCAAAAAGTAATACATTAATTGATGTAAAATTACTTTTTAAAAAAATGCTAATTTTAAATATCTCACTTATCAACACATAAATTAAACAGGAATCACAATGGTAAGTTAAATCGTTCATATAATAACTTTACGTCATGGGTTATGCTGAGTGAGATAGAAAAATGATTATTTGTTATTATTCAAATGTTCGTTTACGCAGTAGAACAATTAGCAAGCAAATCTTATATTTTATAGATTAAAACACAATAAAGATATTTAACTTGCATTTACATAGTAAAAAAGGGAAATAAATATCAAATCAAAATCAAATTTGACTTACTTTGAATCTTTATTCTCCATTCGAACAGTTTTGTCCGTATCCCATAAAATGGCGGACACCAGATACAAGTAGTAAATTTTAATTCTCTTGTTATCTGAGTGGCTCATTACGTCATGCCTTCTAATAAACACGTCTGCTGAGACTGCGCAGAAAATCCGGGGAATGCTGTTTCCGATACTTCGGAAAGTAATCCGATATAAATAGATTATTTTTATGACTGTAGAAAAAGTTTCCGTTGCGATTCGGATAATTTTTTTTATCGGCTGCTTTCCGTATCGCAAAGGAAATTTATCTTTTACGAAACGGAAAAGGATTGGAAATTTTTTACAGTGCAGTACTACTTTAACCGAATTCTTTTGTAAGTCCCTGGTAAATGAATGATGAATGCTATACACACAATATTCTATAGTAAGCCTCTTGTAATCCACCTTAGTGATATATATCAATTTCAATATGTTTGAAATAGTGAAACGTTATTAAAATTAACCGCAAGCGATTTTTCTTCATAGACCGTAATGTAACGGAATTCTTTTGAGTGTCCCTGTAAAGGAACTATAAGTGCTATGCACACCACATTCTATAGTAAGCCTCTTGTAGTGCACCTCAGTGATATATACCAATTTCAAAATGTTTGAAATCGTGTAACATCATTAAAATCATAGACCGTGATGTAACGGAATTCTTTTGAGTTATAGTAAGCCTCTTGTAGTGCACCTCAGTGATATATACCAATTTCAAAATGTTTGAAATCGTGTAACATCATTAAAATGATTTTTCCCCATAGACCGTGATGTAACGGAATTCTTTTGAGTGACCCTGTAAAAAAACTATTTTCATATTCAACACCAAACATGCCATAGTAAACCTCAATTGCATGACAATACATATATATTTACGCGAGTTAGAGCACGGAAACACAGACAGACGGCAGACAGACAAACAGACAGACGGCAGACGGACAGATAAACCGAATTCATAAACACTTTTCAACTATGTTGGAAAGTGTTAAAAACACGTTTGGGGGAGATTGTTTTGTTTGAACTTAGGATAAAGATATCAATTCAAGGATTTTTGCACCACATTTATTGAAGTTTAGACAATGGGAAAGCTTTGAAACGTTGATTCATATGTGACGGGATCTATATGTCCAAGTGTCCTTCATTCGAGTGGTCATTTTTTTCACGACTCAGTCACCTGAAATAAATTTTTAACACTTTCTGAAATAGTTGAAAAGTGTTTATGAATTCAAATTGTCTGTCTGCCATCTGCCTGTTTGTCTGTCGTCTATCCGTGCTCTAACTCGTGTAAATATATTAGGATTGCCATGAAATTGATATATGTAGCATTTGTAGTTCGATTACAGTGATACTTAAAATAATTTTGTTTCATTATAGTCTATGCGGAAAATAGTTTGCGGTGCATTTTAACCCTTTCCGGCACAGACAAATTCTGTTCGTAAAATGAGAAATAACTGACTGACACCGGAATTTACCAACGACTTTTTTAGAAAATAAGAACTCCTTATTTTAAGCTTTCATTATAGAAACAAAGTTTTATTAAAATATTCTTGGTGCCGTTTGGAATTAAAATTAGGTGTTCCCGAAGTGGGACCACTGTGCCGGAAAGGGTTAATGATACTATTACACTATTAAAAAATATATTGAAATTGATATAGTGTATCATTGAGATGCATACAAGCTGCTTACTATAGAATATTGTGTACATATCATTCATCGTTCATCTACAGGGGTACACAAAAAATTCGATTGCAGTACTCTCTATGAGCAATAATTGCTAAAATTACGTATTCAGATGTGGTATGCGTTTTTAAATTTAGTTATTTTTGTTCGTAAATCTTGGTGGGTATAAATTTTATAGCTCATATGCAGGGCTGCACAAGAGATCTAACGTACATTTCAGTTTATTAACGGAGATTACTGAATTGGAGTTTTCAATTGTGCTATGCGTTACTAACAAAATCTAAATGATAGCATAGTATGTAGTATATATATATACAAATCTATAGATCATTTGCAGGACTGCGAAAAAGAATTCGGATATTTTTCTGAATTTTGATAGCATTTGCTGAAATTGGGTTTTCAAATGTCTTATGCATTTTCCTAATTGTCTATTTTGCTACACTTTGATCTTAGCCAAAAGGCCGAGAAGCCGAAAGGTAGGCCTCCCCGACCGGTTTGACTTTGACTTTGTCTATTTTGCTAATTGTTTACTTAGACATGGGTGGGCCTAGTTGAGCTTAAGCCGAAAGGCAGGCCTCCCCGCCCGGTTTGACTTTGACTTTGTTTACTTTGACATTTAAACACTTCTTACTATTACACTATAACATCCCATATATATCGAGATGTATGATATAAAGATAATTACGCACGCAACGATATATATATTTCCATATTTGATTTCTTTAATTAATCGCAGAATTTTGAATCAATAGGTGCCATTTTGCATCTATGTATGTATTATTAATTTATTTACTTAAGAGTAGTTCATTCTTCCTTCATGTTCCATCAGTTCACTTTTGCTGTATGTACAGGGGTCTATTATGGCCTTTAAACCTTTACGGTTGTTCATCGCCTCCACAATTTTCTATGGAAAATTTATTATATATAGACTGAGTTGCGACTTGGCAGTTTGGTTTATTTAGTATTATTGCAGCTCATCTGTTTACATTGCTGTTATCAAATACTGTATTTTGTCATCTTAACCCTTCTACTGTCACTCTTTTCGTTATTATTTTAAATGCTCTCAGTTGTTATACATTGATTCTATTATTATTAATTTACATGATTCACATATTGCCATTTGATTAACTGTCTACCCTCCCCCTGTCAACCATTTTATTTAATTTGATATTAAATTGAATTTGTAAATACTTAACCTTACATGATCCTCATAGTGCCTATTTGTTATTCTTGTTTTTGTTAATAGCAGAATTTCCAGCGTGCTTCTTTTTGAAAGAGTAGATACCACTTCTATTTAAATGTTAATTTTTGTACGAACCTAGGGGTGCCATTGGGCAACTTTGTTTACAGCCTAAGTGGGGCAAGAGTGTGAATTTAAATGAATCTCCAGTTACTTTTTTGAGTGCCAACTTGGTATGATTGTTACAAGGTGCTTTTATATGTGATCATTTTATTAAAAAAATTAATTTGAATTTGAACCTACTGATGCCACTTTTCATTTTTAAATCAATATTATTTAATACAATGAGTATAACAGTGCACTTTATGTTTGGAGCAAGAGATGACACTCTTACTTAAAAGACGATTCTACGTTGATTCAAAGTGTGCCGATTGGCATTTTGATAATATTTTCTTGTAAAGAACGATCATCACGATACGCTTCTTTATGTACCGATAGTTACCTCATATGCTTAATGTCAATAACTCAATGAACCTATAGGTGCCATTTGACAATTCTGTTTACATCTATTAACGGACTTCAATTTTCCATAGAGCTTCTTTTTGAAACAGTAGATGCCACTTCTATTTAAATGTCAAATTTTGTACGAACCTAGGGTTGCCAATTGGAAACGTTTTTCACAGCCTAAGTGGGGCATGAGTGTGGATTTAAATGAACCACTAGCTGTCTTTTTTTGAGTGTCCGTATGTAGTTTTTACACATGACTAAAAATATGCGAGTTTATTTAAATGATAATTTTAGTATGAATCTGCAGGTGCCACTTGGCATTGGGCAATTTTATTCTATTACATAATTTGAGTATAACAATGTACTTTATGAATAAAATGAGAGATGCCAATTTTATTTACAAGTCGATTCTACAATGATCCAGAAGTTGACACTTGGCATTGCTGTTAGTTTTTAATAGTATGGCATGAGCATCACGCTGTGCTGTTTATAAAACAAGAGTTAAGTGATTATAAGTAATTCATTTGAAGTAAATCTATAAAACTTAATTAAAATTTAAGAATAACTAATTTTAATAAAATTAAATCATGTGTATTTTTTAAATATTTCTCCTTCGCATATAATGCATGGCGCTTTTACTATATGCACACAGCATACACTGCATAATAAGTAGACGCCATCTTGGTTTGGAGACGATTGTCTGTTTGTTTCGTATTTGTCATTAGTCAAATTTCAGTAGCATTATTTTCAGGACTGTTCAAATTATTTAGTTGGAACAAACTCATAGTCAGTTTTCAATATTATGTTTGGTGCTGCCTATAATTGCAGTGATTTTAAAGGTCTTGTTATTATTATAATATTCAGTAATAGAATCTTGAGTATAATTTCTCATCAGCCTGTAGTTTTGTAAAAAAAATTCCAGCATCAAAATTTATATTTCAGCAAATTGCAAAGTTAGATCTTTATTATGAACTTGCCTTTTTTATCTCAGCAGTTAATTTGTTACTTTTATGGTAAATGTCATGTTATATAGCTTTATTATGTATAGTTTATGTATTGCTGAATTACCTAAACTATTGGATATCTCTTATGATCACCCAAAAGAATTGGATAGCAATGTAACCCTTTGTAAAACTTTTCCTGGATGAATGGTTAATGATGTCTGATGTCCGTTGCTAGTAGAGCTTTAACCCTTGTGTAGGTAGACCGCCCCACCTGAATGAATTTGTTTACCCAGACAACATCTTTCTCTTTATCAAATAGTGAAGTTTTGTTACAGTAATCTGAATGTGTTGGAAAGTGTTTCATAATCTATGCTAGACGCATGTTTTTCCGTTCTTGTTTGATTATATTCTAAAAGATTACGATATTCTCAGAAGGTTATACAAACATTTAGTTTAAAAATTTATAATTAACAAAATGACGGTTATTTTTTAATAAAAGGTACTATTTAGGGTTTATTTCTAAGTTTAGTACACTATAAAAATAGTTAATTATTAAACGTAGGATCTATCAAAAAGTACTCTTAAAAAAATGTATTTAAAAATAATGATCGGGCAAGTAGTTCCATAGAAAAGTGACTGTCCAGTTTGAAAACACCCTCTGATACATAAGGCAGAGTTTCAACTAGTTCCGGTTAGCTGTAGTCATAAAAAATTAGAGAATATGCTCTACAGGCAAAGTGTATACGCTATACTTTTACTTAAGAAACAGAAAGTGTAGGGAGCTTAAAAAAAAAAAAAAATCCAGAGGGTATACAGTACACCACCACCGTTTACCCTCCACTACATTCCATGTTACGATTGAAAAAAAATCTTTATTCCAGATCAAGAAAAGAAAATCTCCTAAAATGCTGCTTTTTATTTTTGAACAAAGATAATAAACCTCTCCTTAACTCAGTGGCATGACTGCCGATATTCCGGTTTTTCCAAGTCAAATAAACATATTTTGAAAAAAAAAAAAAAAAAAAAAAAAAAACTTATTTAATAAAATATGTTTTGATTCGATGTGACATTTATTGAATCTGATTTAATTTCTTAAGTAAAATTTCTGTTCCAAAATATATTTATTTGTCTTAAAAGAGAAAATCCCTAAAATTGCAGCCATGCAACAAGAAAGTGTAAGTCACTAAAGAAGATTAAAACAGCCGTGCACTGTTTTTATTCATTTCATATAAGAATGGAAAATGGATTTCTTTTCAGAAATATTTCTGATGTTTAAGCAGAATACTGAATAATAAAACCATGACTTTTATGACTTATAATAAAAGTAATCCAAGCATAGGCAGAGTATTAAAAAAAAAATTCACTCTCTCTCTCTCTCTCTCTCTCTCTCTCTATATATATATATATATATATATATATATATATATATATATAACCATTAATGAAACATTACCGTAACACCAACATAAACTATGAAATTATGAATTAGTATGTAATAATTAATTGAAAACGATAGTGTTCCCCAACTCTCTGAATATAGATACCATATACTTATTTAAAAGAAGAAGAAATTAAATTAAAAATTGAATAAATGAAATTGAATGAATGAAATTTGTGGAATTTAGACAGAATTATCAAGTCCCAAATGCCTAAATACCACAAATAAAATGTGTGGTTTCATCATCATATTAGCCATAACATTGCTAAAGAATATGATTTTGGGACTACCACATCATAAACAAAGAATAAAACCCGTGAAATAATCTTAAAGTTCAATAAATAAAAACAATATTAAAAAGGAAAGAAACCTTACCCATAATAAAAAGATGAAATCAGTGATATTTAATCATAAAGTACGAAATACAATTGGATTAAAAAGGATATTGGTGTGCACATCAGTAACCAGATATAGGAGCATCTCTAAACAGATGTAATGAATTGCAAAAAAATATTTACATGTTGCCAAAATAAGTTTTAAAGATGATTTACCATGGAATATTATTGTAAAGCAACACAAACCAGGGTGCTGCCATCTATGAGAGAAATAGTAAATATGCGATGAATTAATAAAAGCAGTCGAAGAAGATTACTATTTAAAAATTAAACCAAAATACTATCTAAAGAATGATAACAATATATATATATATGTGTGTGTGTGTGTGTGTGTGTGTGTGTGTGTGTGCATATATATATATACATATATATATATATATTCCCAGTCAGGTCCATTGGATCTATTTTCACATATATAGCGTGGTCATAAAGTCTTTTCCTGATTACAAAAAAAAAATTACGAAATAACCATTGAATGTAATACTGTACAATTTTTATTATAGAAAAGTCCTACTCTTAAGTTTTTTTAGTCCAATATCTACATCCATTCGTGAGTTCCTTGATGACAAATTTCCTTGAAGATGGATAGGACAGGATGGACCAACTCATCTAGATTTTTTTTTTCTGTGGGTACATAAAGGACAGAGTGTTTGCAATACCAGTAAAATATATTGAAGCACTCAAGGTTAGGATCACAGTTGCTGTGTCTAGTGTGACAGCCCAAATGTTGGGCAATACGTGGCGAGAAATGGAATACCGCCTTGACATTCTTCGAGCTACCAAGGGTGCTCACATCAAAATTTACTGACGTAAGTACTTGTATTAAAAACGGCTTAAATGTCTTTACAATATATTGAAACAAGCATATGCCTAATTAGATTACTTTTCTGCAATAAATTATTGTAATCATTGAAAGATATTATGGCCACCCTGTATATAGGATTACCAAAATACATGGTGCTTGAATATAATAAAGGAGAAAATGTAACTATTATCTCATGTACAATATAATTATTTCTTTCTATTTTGCACAGACTATGATACATTCTTTAATAGTATATTCATTACTAGTCAGTAGAGTTACTCAGGAGAATAAGTTAATACTCTACTGATTTGTAATGAATATACTGAATGTATCATAGTTTGTGCAAAATAGAAAGAAATAAGTACATTGTACATGAAACATTAATTACATTGTCCCCTTTATAATATTCAAGCACCATGTACATGACGTACACATATGAACAAAAAATGCTTTCGAGTCCAATGGTAAAGATATTTTAAATGAAACAGGAGCAAAATGCTATAAAACATGAAATAAGGTAGAAGAAACAAGCATACAAATTTATTAGTTTTTTTAAAAGATGAAAAAAAAAAGAAAAAAAAAAAAAAAAGAAAAAGAAACGGTATGTTTCTTGCGAAAGTAAAATTGGGCAAATTGATTGTTTTTAAAAGAAGCTTTATTTTATTTCGTTCGGATTACAACGTTGGCATTGTTTATTTTATCGTCAGCTTTAAATTTTCTTTAAAATCAGGCGAATTCTATATTTTGCATTTTTAGGTCTTCTGTAAATTATCCCGTTTCCTTCATTCTTTTTTAGGTGCGTTCGTAATTATATAAATACGTAGCACCTATAATCTTCGTCTGGTCCGTTTCGCTGTTTCATTATGCGAGAGGCGGCTATTTTTATTCAAAATAATTTTGTCGAATAAAACTGCATAAAAGTTACATTTTTAGAAATATCGTTCAAAATAAATTAATGTTTAAGCGATGACTTACGTTCAATTATGTATATATTCTGCAATAACTTCAGTTGAAATTAGGTTGGTTAGTTCAAATTTTCGATCCGTAAAAGTAAACAAGAAAAAAGAGATTCATTCGTCGTGAACGTTTAAAATATTAAACCATGGATGCAATCGTTCGCAAAGCATGGCGATGTAGCCTGGTGTTTGTCGTAAGCGATCATTACAGGAATCGTCATAGCGCGTAGGCCAAGCATATGATAGACATGATACACGTACACCAATCAAATCGACCGTACTCATGTGAATAGCAGGAGCCATAAAGAACAGATAGGTGTTTCTTGCTATACAAGTAATTTGGCAAACAATGACGTCAGCTCCCTTTTCCTTATAAGCCAATTAAAGTTTAGCGAAATTATGTTATGTTAGGTGCAGACGATATAATTCATTTCACTGAAATAATAACGATGATTTTTTTTTGTACATTGTCTTGTATTGGATATTTGCGCATAGTAAATGTAATGTGACATAATTGTAACTAATTGTTTGTAGCTATTGCACCAAGATCTGAATATTTTTAAAACTAGTTTAAAACTAATTTCTAACTTGTTTCTTTTTCTATTCTTCCTTTCTTGTTCTTTTGTTGCTTTTTATAATCATGTAAAACATTTATTATCAGGCTATATGTATTTCATGTGTGATATTCCAAAATCACTTTATTAAAAAAGAGAAAGAAGAAAAAAAAATACTGTTGAAATACATTGTTGCATGTTTTGTGTAAATAAATTTTTATATATAAATTTCTTGTTATTAAAACTTTTTCATAAGAATGTAGTATTGTATTTTCTATTCATTTTACCGTGTAAAATTTATTGATTTATTGTCGAAAAACATTTGTCATATTTATATTAATACATGTTGCACCAGTGGTTTCAATTTCCTATGACCTGAAAATTAAAAACGCTTATCTTGTAAAAGAAAAATAATTTCATTCTCATCTGTAATAATAAAATTATTCATAACATAGACAGAATATTAAAAGAAAATTTGTATAAATTTTGAAATGAAAGATTTGATGTCAAATATTGGCATGTCAAATAAGACAGCTTGATCGAAGGATGAATAAAAGCTCGATTAACTTATTCATAGGATACTGTTTCTGTACTAAAATTTATGTGCAGGAGTATTACAATTAAAGTTCACCTATTTCGAAGTCTGTAAGCGATAGTATTAGGGCTTCAAACAAAACAAAATTTCGCTAGTATCTAGAGTTATACTGAAAGTTACAAGTTAAAATGTGAAAATTGAAAAAAAGCAGCGAGCTGTGAGACCGCTAACAGCAGTTAAGGGTTTAGATTAGCCATACTCAACCTTTTTTTCTCGCGGGCCGCAACACAATTACATTATAATGTAAAAAAGGAGTAATTTAAATAGTAAGATTAAAAAAAAAGTAGTATATAACAAACCTATATAATAAAGTTAATATAATCAGTTTGATTGAACGTTTGTCGAAAAATAAATATTACCAAAACTTTTAACACCACTATTTCGAAACAATAAACTTTGTGGTAGATTTCAATTGCAAATGATGTACAAATCTACCCTATATATATAAAATCCTAATGAAACGAATTTGTGAAACGATTTTATGAAACGAATTTATGAAACGATTTTATGAAACGACTGATTAAACGACTGATTATGTTTCAGGGCTATTTTTAATACAATATTAAACGCTTGATGGTGAAATTAATACCAATTGTCCATAAAAATCCGCGGATATCAAAACTGGTAATAGAATTTTGAAAGTGGAATTAGTTTTCGAGATATTAATTTTTTTCTAATTTTAATGACATTTCTGTAATGATGGCAACTAATTACTCAGTTTTTTTTGTGACAAAAAAGGGGAAAAAATTGAAAAGGATCACGATAGGGATTATTGATTTCTTTTTATTCGTCATTTTCAAACTGAAATTGAATTTATCTTTTATTTCAATCGATAATGAAGACAAGATTGTGATTAAATTATGTTTTTCAGGAAAATTTGGAAAAAAAAAATCACATTTCTATTGTCAGGATTCAATTGTCTGTCAGCATTTAATTTAATTTATAAACTGAAAATATTTTGAATAAATTCGTCCAAATGACGTCATTTATGTAAACGCAAAAGAAAGGGGCAAAAAGGAATTAATAGTAATTATTATTTATTGATATCATTTTGTTATTTTTTTGTAAAATTTAATTAAACGAATTTATAAAATCACTAATTCGGATATTTGAAACGAATATATAAAATAATAATTGCCCAACTGAACGCAAGGAGAATAAAATATCCTGCTTGGTTTTCTTTCCAATTTGAATGAGAATATGACATCAATTATGGTAAAATGACATTTATTCCTTTCTCTCTTTTATTGGCAGCAAGGAAAAAATGCTCCCTATATATTAGAGAAATGCTATTAAAGTTTAACACAAATGAATATTTGAGTAGCATTACTTTTTTAATAACGAATTATATGTTTACACATAAATAACAAAGAGAAGAAAAAACTACAAATAATTAAATTACTATACTCGAAACACACTTAAGGTGTAAATTACGTTATATATTAAAATGATTTTCGTTTCTTTTCCAATATAGGGGCCTTCGCGAGATACAGAAAGTGACCTTGGCAATGAATTGAAATTCGGCAACATGTTTTCTAACAATCTATTCGCTTTTTGATATACACAAGCAATTATTTCGATATTTATACAATTTATTTAATATAAAGAAGCCATTTATCTATTTTTATGTACAAAAAGAGGTAAATTGAAAGACAATTATAAATAAATTGTATATATACATGTATAAATACATGTATAAACAAGCATAAAAGTTCGGTGCTTTTCCAGTATATGGGGCCTTGACGAAACAGAGAAAATAGCCTTGGCGGAAAAGGAAATTTGGCAACATACTTTCTGTCAACCTATTCACTTTGTCATTTCGTATGCAGAAGCAATTTTTCAATATTTATACAATTTGCTTAGCGTAAAATGTCACTTATCCTATTTTATATATAATCAGAAGTAATTTATATATATATATATATATATATATATATATATAATAATAATATACGTATAATTAAAATACGCATATAAACAAAAAAAAATCGTCGAATTTGTTTCCATGGCTGTGTATGTCATTTGGCACCAAATCTCACTTTCTGATGTCCGAATTGCGCCAAGCTTTTTAAAAAAGCGTCAAGACCCCTATAATAGAAAAGCACCAAAAGTTCATTGGGTTTGTTTTCATAACTTTTGGCAACAAATATATGTATATTAACGAATCTATTCATTTTTGAAACTCAAATTACGCCAAACCTAAAAGCAAAGGATCCTATACTGGAAAAGTACTCGATTTTCTTATGGACAATATTCAAGTGACATAACATGGTGTAAAATTATCGCGGATAGCAAATTTGTTTAAATATCTCATCAATTGATGCCGAATAAATGCAGGCATGCATGCACAAAATCCTTATATATTATTTCTCCTGTCAACATCCCTTTTTCTAAGAAAATATGAAACGCAGAACAACGAATGAGATACCATATGAAAGGTTTTAGAACCGGCTTCTGACATAGCCCACTTAACAATTCGTTAAAACATGTTTTTGATTAAAATTTTCTGAAAATTAAAAATTAATTCGGCATATTTTTCATAAATGAAATGAAAGGTTTTCCTGAAATTATTGTTGCCAAAAAAATAAAATACCACATTATATGATGCTCAGCAATTATTATAAAAAACACCGCACGGGTTTATTTTATATACTTATGATTAAAAAGCGAAATTGAAATTGAAATGTTTAGATTTATATTTCTAAGTCCCATGTTTTTCCCGAAGCGGATGACGTCATCCTCTAATGCAGTCAAAATACGATTGTTATTTTTTTTTTTTCTCGCGCGTGCCTTTAGCAATCTTGGATCAGTTTTTAGTCTAACTTTGATGGAATAAATTAGATGATATTCTGGCTTGACTAACAACTAAATGTTGTTTGCAGATATTTTTATCCTCGCTTTTTCTTTAGAAGTTTAAACCTGCATCTAATAAATATTACATATTGATAAAAAATGATACTTCTCTATTATCCCGTCGACCACTTTTCATAACAAAAAACTATCGCCAAATAAACGGGAGAACGTTGCCATTGGAATATAAAAAATATATATATATAAGAATTTAAGGACACAATTGTTATTTTAATTAATAAAATAACTACCAAATCAGTAAAACATAATGAAAAATACACGCAAATGTCGAATGTAAAACCACTAGATGACGTAACAAACACGCATAATGATTCTGACATCAAGTAAATGCGACTGCATTTTTGGCGTTTAATCTTACAGTTTGGCGGTAATTTTTTGTTATGAAAAGTGATCGACGAGATAATAGAGAAGTACCTAAAAAATATTAGATTTCAGTGCGAAATCTTCGCACGGGCCCTCTGGTATTTAATTAATTTTGTATGATAAATAATTATTAAAAAATTCGTATATACATATTAATTAAAATAAATAATTTACATATTTAAAATAACATGAAAATATGCATGATGGTGCACTAAAATAGAGAGAAAATTAAAACCTGTTACTGAAAATGTCTATAACATAGTACTTTTCAATACCGTGGTTCTTAATGTTGTCGCAACAGCTGTGTATGAGGCCATGATAATAAAAAAATGCCCCCATTAAAACGTTAAAAGCATGACAACCCAATTACAGATTTATCAATATTTTTAAAACGAAGCACGCTGTCATGTTTTTAGAGGCCTCGAAGTCTGAGCAGGGGTTGGCGAGCGTAGCTCGCAGGGGGTAGGCCCCCTAGTAGTGGTATAAAACATTTTGGTGCCAATTTTTTCACGGTAAACGTTCAACTCTAATAAGCATTATTAGTTAAACGGAATAATATAACATTGCAGCATTTCCAAGTTCTAAAGAAAAAAAATAAGGTGATTTGCTTTAATAAATTAATCGTTTTCTCAATACAAAAACTTTTCTTTAAAGTGTAGAAATGTATAGTGCAAATGTAATAAATTTGGATTAATATTGGTTTAGTGTTCAAGATTAAGAAATGTATACACCACTATAGCACAAATAGAACTACATGTAAAAATAACTTTTGACTAAGAAAATGGTATTTAAGATAATTTTAAATTAGTAATTTTAAATAACAGGGCAGTTTTTGTCTTCCTATGAAAATATATAAAAGAACACTGAAGGTCTTAAAAACTTTTACACACATCTCCATTAATGTAATAAACAGAGGTTATTGATTACATATCTTGGGCCGCACATAAAAGGTCTACGGGCCACATGTGGCCCGCGGGCCGCAGGTTGAGTATGGCTGGTTTAGATGCTTTGTAAAAGTGTTGATGATAAGCAGGCTCTTGCTACATCGCCTAAAGACGAAAATTCAAAAATGTAAACAGTGCACCAATATACAGGGTGATTATAATTAAAGTCCCACTTTGAAAATGCTGTAAAAAAGGAACCACTGGTCAGAATGATTTTAAATTTGAACTGAATATACCGGAAGAAGGGGGAAACGGTATGACATAAGAAAGAAAAAGTTCCAAAGTGTATCAATAAATAGCACTGTAAATGGCATAACGAAAGTGGATTCGGCTGCAAGTGACATTTTTAATCGAAATACGACGGCTTTGGCATGAGGTGCACACTAAACCAACCGTACTGTTCCATGTGCATGAGTGTTTCAGTTGTTTGACGGAAAAAGGACTTCCAAATCAGTCAACAGTTGTGGTACTGTTAGTAGAAAGCCCATCCACCACGACAAGGTCGTACCATATTGGATGGGAAAAATCTGTTTCTAATTGTCCTTGGGCCAAAAAATCGCATAAAAAGCACATAACGATTCGGTTTTTAATTGCGCATGAGTGTCTTTTAATTTGCATAGTGTGCCGCTTACAGCGCCATCTATTGATTCACTTTGGAACTTTTTTTCTTATGTCATACCGTTTCCCCCTTCTAGTATATTCAGTTTAAATTTGAAGTCATTCTGACCAGTGGTTCCTTTTTTACAGCATTTTGAAAGTGGGACTTTAATTATAATCACCCTGTATTATATACTAGCAAGCTACGCCCGCTACGCTGGTCAATTCCTCTTAACGCACTGTTAATCAAGTGAAATATTGACTTTGAATTTGACCTCGTATTTTAAAACCATATGGATCTTTACTTGGAATGTCCTTCTAAATTTCTGAAAACGATACGAACGCTATTGCGTTATTACATTTTTAATGTGTCAGACAAAATTTGGGCTGTTAAGGACAAATTAGACCAATTCTCTGTAGAATCTATTATGGAATAGGTCAGCATTAAAAAAATGAATAATTGTGTTAAATTATGTTGTCTATGGCGTTTACATTATGGTGTCTATGGGGAAAATCATTTCCTTTGGATTCAAATTGGATTTGAATGAAGTTACAATTTACAATACTTCAAATATAATGAAATTAATATGACTCACTGAGGTGGACAAAAATATGCTTTACTCATCAATAATTAAATAAAAATCATGCACTCGCGACATCATAATTCACTTTTATATTTTAACAGAATAGTAAGGCATAATATATAATTTGTGACTCGTGTTGTAGTCAGTATATATACGTCAGGACTCAATGCCATTATCATTATCTTTTTATGCGTGAAGATTTCGCTATGGTACTCCATTGTAAAATTTGATAATCTTTGAAATTAAATATTTGAAAAACGGTATAATCATTAGATTTCCAATTTATATTAAGAAAAATACAATTTTTTACCTTTCTAACGCTGTTTGTCTAACAATTTTCTGACAAATACATTTCGAGCTATTAATTTTTTCAGTAACTTCAAATGCTTCATTTTCCGAGATTAATCTGTGGCAACGATTAGCGAAAATTCCAGTCGACAGCAACACATAGCTTTTTATTAAAGAGTATAACCATAATATAGACGGCATTACAATTCATCATACACAAAGGGAAAAAAATGAAACTCATACCTGTTATGATAAATTATCCAAAAATGAAAATATTGAAAAAATTGTGAAAAATTCTTTGAAAAATTATGAATAGCATTTTCGAGCCCAAATTACTAGACATTCGACAAAACATGTACGAGGGATCATTGCAGAGCTATAATAAGCTAAAAAGGCGCAAGATTTGCACTATCGTACATATAAAACCACAAAAATGGATGAAAAAAAAAGGGAATATAAAAATTGAGCAATATTTAAGTATATTTGCGAATATAATTCAGAATCGCGTGTATGAAACGAAAAAAGCATATTTAAATAGCTTGAATACAAAAATGTTGCCAAGCCAATACCGCAAATCAAGATTATCTGAAATATAAAAGGAGTGACTCATGAGGATTGCTTGATTTTTTTCGGCAATTAATCGGAGTGAAAAGTAAAAAAGTTGAAGCCAGAAATATTTAAATGAAATAAATTATGATACTGTCATCAAGTAAGATAAATTATAAATAAAAAATGGGAAGCATTAGAATTAATCCAATAGTAACTATGTATTATTAATAAAGTTATGTATTATTGTTTTAAAGAAAATTTGTGAAACTTACATGTTGTTTATTGGTGCTTAGTTTAAAATAAAAAATATAAGAAAAATAAATTAAAAATAAGGGGTTGCGGAGTAGGATGCGAAATAAAAATAATACATGCATAAATGAATGATAAAAATATGTTTAAATAAAAATACATAAAAAAAGTAAAAAAAAAAAAAAGGGGGGGGGGGAATTATAATATTACAGGTGTTAAACACTTTAAGCGTGCAAAATATTTACATGTATATAAATGTAAGAGGAGGGATTAAGTAAAGAATACGTCAAGAATGTGCCATACAAAATAAATAAGTTAATGCTGATAATTAAAAAATAATAAAATTATATAATACAGCGATAAAAAAAAAACAGCCGAAACTATGAGTTTTGTCTCAAATGAAGAGTCACAGCATCATCTATAGCAGTGGTTCCCAACGGGGGGCGTACGCCCCACAGGGGGGCAATTTAATTTTTCAAGGGGACAATTCAGAATTTCTGTGAACCCATACCTTCTGAATTTTTTTCTAATAGTAATGTTGTAGACTGAAAATATAAGTTACACATTCAAATTTCAAAAACAAAATTAAAAAAAATAGTTTTTTATTAAATTTTTAAAAAGTATCCATTCAAAAGTTTTAATACCAGAATAATTATAGGAAAAAACATTTTAAGATATTTAGATACTTTTATATATTTAAAAATTCTTTATAATTTTTCTGATTTAGAAGTATTTTAGAATTTTAAACAACTTTTTCGATTATTTATTCAATGAGTCGCACTGCAATATGTCACATGAAAATCAATTTTACACATGAAACTATTTAAGTGTATATTTAACAATTGCTTGACGACCTTCCTTTACCGAATCTTTTATCACGTTTCATTCTGATTAGAAATTGATTAGTAATTTAATCGCAGAAATTCTGTGATTAAATAAGACAAAAATGTTTTATTCAAAATTATTGATTTTTCTAATCAAGGATTCTGAGCACTCTATACATCACGCATACGTGGCGACCGTATGCCAGTAAACTACGGGGAGTATCAGATGATTATAAAAAATATTTGATTCTTCCATTACCTTCGGCACGTTTCAGGATCAATGTTAAATGCTTTTTACTCTGTCAGGAGTAAATTCTTTTAAAATTTTATGAGAATTATACGTTATAGGGGGAGGGGGGCATCATCATTTTAGAAATGTTTTGGTGGGGCGCGGCTAAAAAAAGGTTGGGAACCACTGATCTATAGTATTATGAGAAGAAATTATTATTCTAATTATTAGGCATAGTTATGCAACAACCCTCCATTTTTTAAAATAAAATAATTAACCATTGTGCATTAAATATCCATGCAACACAACTAAATAAATAAATAAATAAATAAGCTGTAGTTTAACCGCATTTTTATATAACTGCATAAATGTTTATTGTACTACGTATCTCTCATGATTTCGTACGGAAATTGTAATATGTGTATAAGCTAACAATGTGTATAATTAACACAAAGTATTTTCTTGTATGTTACCTTTCCGGATTTTTTAAAACCCTCAGTTATATCGCATGTATTGGATGGTATAGCGGCAGATGCGATATAATGAGGGGCTACTGTATTAATTCCTGTCCTCAATTTTGAAAGTGAATCCTTTGGCAAAATATGAAAGCAACAAAGTAGTGACTACTTTCGAAAAGAAATTTGTAGTCGCTAACTTTTTAAAACAAGTAGTTTGTAGTAGTTGTTAACTACATTTTCGATAAAGTAGTTGCAGTTGTAGTTCGCTACAAAATAAAAGTAGTTTTCCTCACCAATGCTTAAAGTATTTATTTAAAGCTAATGTTTCTATTTTAATTAAATCTGACTAGTTTTCTTCTTCTTCTTTTTTTTTTTTAAACTAGCGTTCAATTTCTGATTTTTATTTAATTAGTCTTTCCTGAAATATCCCCTTCCTTCCTCTCTCCCTCCCCCTAACCTCCCAACGAGTGGCGCCCCTGAGCTCATGCGGAGTACCTTAATCAGATATAAATATTTATTCTGGCTACCTGTAGGAAGTCAGTTGCGATTTACTTCAATTAACTTCCAGTATATCTATTATCCATAGCAATAATTGAAACAAATCGTTCAGCGACCTTCGTTTCCCACCAGTAGATCTTGATTTCAGGGCATTATTATGCCAGGAAAAAAATAAATAAACAAACATGCGCGACAGCACCAACACGTAACACCTACAGCGTATTGGTCATGTGACTAATGACGCTTTTTAATTAAATATTCTCAATCATCCAGTCATAGAGCTGTAATCAAGGCCTTGCGAGGAAGGAAATAGTTTTATTATCTTCTGCTATTTTAGACATTTGTATCTATGTAAATATTTCGAAAGTTTTTTCTTCTCTCTCTTTCTCAGTTTTTCTTTTGATAGGTTGGGGAGGGAGCCTTTCTTTTCCTTTTTCTTTTCTATTTTTTCCCCTTTATTTTATTAAATGAAACTCCCCTTAACATTTGTTAAGGGGCTACTTCACTCAGGCGAAAACACCCGCTCGCTAATGTTAAACCTATGGGGGAAAATTTATGATATATCGTTCGCATTTCAATATTTTTAAATGATTTATTTACTTATTTATTTATTTATTTATTTATTTTGCATTGGATAGCTGAGGTCAATCTCTATGCACGCTCCTTTGTACTTTTTCGATTTTGATTACAAGTTTTTTAATAAGATACTTTCACTTTTGGAACTGATTTCGAAAGTGAAAGTATCCTCAATAAAAAAAAAAAATTAAAAAAAACTGCAACAAAAATCGAAAAAGTAAAAAGAGCCTGCATGGAGATTAACCCCAGCTACCAAATGCGCAAAAAAAAAAAAAAAAAAAAAAGAAAAGAAAAAAAAAATATTGCGAACGAGATATCGTAAAATATTTCCCCCATAGGATTAACATTAGCGAGCGGGTGTTTTCGCCTGAGTGAAGAAGCCTCTTAATATATAACGCTTTTTTTTTTTTTTTTGCTCATTTGCGCATCCGGAGAGAATAAAGAACTGAACGCTCGATTTTTTTTTTTTGTGTTATTTCGTAGTTTTAAATCGGCCTAAATCGGCCAAACCATTCGGTACAGTTAAAATTGGAAGACATATTCAGAAAAATCGTACTCTTACGTCTCAAATGTCGCAATCAATTCGAAAAAATATAGTTGTTAACCTTTTTGAAAAAAAAAATCAAAAAGGGTCGCTTTCCCGAAGGACGTTTTACCCCTTATGGCAACGCCCCTCCAGGGCGCAATTTTAGCGGTAACTGACAAACCATAACGATGGTTTTAAAGCTGAAACCGTCTTCTGATCGGTGCAATCGGTTTGAAAAAATACGAATTTTAACCCTTTCAGAAACACTGGTGAATGCAGGTCACTTCACGCCTCAGGGAGACGATCTTTTATCTACACTAAAAATAACTAAACGTCCGTATTTCGACAAAATCTTTACAGAGCATCTCGGTAGACAGAATTTTCATCACCTACAATATATTTAAATAAAATAAAATCTGAGAAATTTTCGAAAAAAAAAAACGACTGCTTTTACTCGTGTTTACGTTACTAAATATGATATTTTTTCACGAAATTTTAAAGACAGTTTGGATATTTATAACCGATTAAAATTTCAGAGTTCGGAAGATTGGAACTATTTTTTTTTTTATTGGTATGTTAAAAGAGACGACGCGAAAACAAACAAACAAAAAAAGCGAGAAGAAAACATATTTCTTTTACAACTAGATAATATTTTTTCACGAAATTTTTACACGTTCTGTAAAACTGTTATATTTTTAACCGATAAAAATTTCAAAGAGTTCAGACAAGAACTTTTTTTAAAACTATGAAACGACCCTACGTGAAAAACCAAAAAAATGTCTTCTTATACGAGCACTTTTATCACTAAATATCAGTATTTTTTTTGCGAATTTTTCATTTAAAAATGTAATTTCATACAAAATCGGGTTAAAGATATAAAATCATACAAACCTGAAGTTTATTTAAATTTATTATCACGGACCCGGGCAACGCCAGGCGGGTCAGCCAGTATATATATAAACAACTATTTTTAAACAGGAACATAATATTATAAGGCGGTCTGCTATTACATTTGTATGAATAAAAGAAAACTCACCAGGTTGGAAAATAAATTAAACTCAGCAAGTACTTGGTATAGCAACAATATTGTACACCAACAATTCAACATACATTTTTAATTAATTGGCATTAATATTATTGTATTAGCATTAATGTCATTGTAATAAATGAAATTTAATATTTCAGTAGTGTATACATTTTAAATAATAAAGTGATGTTTGTATAGCTACAATTTTACTTAAGATTGATCTGAAATCCAAATTCCTTATTTCTGATATAATTACAACATAAACTTTATCCCTATATGCACAAAATTTTTAAGAATTAATCAAGTTAGTGAAATTGAAAAACTTTCTTCACTCCTATATTATTAAGCAACAATATGCCCTTTAGTAAAACTGAACGTCATAACAAAGGTGATAAGAATGTGGTTATAACTGTTGGAAAGTTATAACAATAAAGTTAATTATGCTGCACATATATTTTCTATCGCATAACCCTCCCCTGTAAATAAGCCCTTACAATGAATTTTTGATTCAGCCCCATTATTACGGGAGCAGGCTCTGTTCATGCAGGTAAATTTACGTGAATGTCATCTTTTCTTGTTTTGTTTTTTAATCGCGGCTGTGTAAAAATAATTAAATGAACTTTCTCACGTTAAATTTGGTTCTCAATTTCACATGTGATACTGGACATGCTGCACGATGGGAGGGCGTTGTTTACCGGAAACTGGCCGGGTCAAGGCTTCTGATCACTCGACCGTAATATCTATCAGTAATTAAATGGCGAAGTTTATTTTACAGACCGTGGCAACACTCCCATGCAGCTGCTTGTCCTTGGGATTCAATGATATATTAGTTTGTGAAATTCATTGTTTCAAAAGCATTTATAAGAGTTTCACAGTTGATGCTTTCTCAAGTCATTTTTTTTATTATTAAAATCTATTAATTATTGTAAATTATACATAAAGTAAGAACGTAACTTTTAAACGGTAAAAATTAAGACAAAACATTTGATGAGTCAACATATCTTAGTAACACATGGGCTGATAAGTTCCCTGTCTAATAAAGAAAACACAACTTTTTAACATAACTTTATAACTTTAATAAATAACATAACTTTAATAATAAATAATAATAATTTAATAATAATAATTTAATAAATAAATAATAATAATAATTTAATAAATAAATAATAATAATAATTTAATAATAAATAACAATTTTAAAACGAAAAAGCTCTAAACAGTGCTCAGAATCATCGACTCGTTGTTGTTTTTGTTCAAAAGTCAACACGCGCGGCACCCACTTTGACAACAGCTTTTTCATAGACAAATGTTCATTCAAAATAAAACCTACACGTTCCTTGGTTATCTTCAGAGTCTGAGCTATCTCCTGCAGCTTCACTTTACGGTTCCCCAAAACGATTTTGTGGACTTTTTTTTATGTTTTCCGGAGTAACCACCTCTTTTGCGTGGTGCATCACTGGTGTCCGTACCACCACGTTTAAATTCAGCAAACCAGTCAATAATGGTTGATTTACCTGGTGCAGTGTCCGGATAACACTTATCAAGCCAAACTTTTGTTTGAACGGTGGTTTTTCCTATCAAAAAACAATTCTTGAAATTCTTGTTCCTCCATTTTTTTTGTTTATCAACAAAGTTGTTCAACTAAAACCACTCTAACGTTTTATACACACGACGAATCGTCATGACATTTTTTCTGCTACCTTTTAAAGGTTAGTATTTACTAAAAAAAGCATCGGTTCGGCGATTGCAACGCCATCTTTGTGCCAGACCGGGAACTTATCAGCCCATGTGTTAGAGATGAGTACGGGGTGTTTTTTCGAAGCCCGAGCTCAACGATTCGGAATCCTTGCCCGAGCCTGAAAAGTGTAATGTCATAAGAGCCGGAGCCCGCAAGGTTTTGTGTCATCAGAGCTCGGGTCCGATACCGAAAGTAAGCAGTAGACAATTGTTAATAACATTTTTAATTTGTTTCAAGATAAATTTTCTCATTTAAAAATATCTTCTTACATATAAATAACTATTAATCCTAAATACTCCCCCATGACTTAGTTTCATGATTTTCATGTCTCCGACAATCTGTTTAAAATGGAAAATTTGTTATTTATACCCAACCACTGGCAGAAATCTACAAAAGGTCACAATTTTTATTTTGTTAAAATATTGTAAAACTGTTTGGCAGAAAAAACACGAGTTCTGTTTTCCAGTAGTTTTAGAAAAGGACTTCAGACAGAAAGAGAGAGCAGACAAGATATATCCCTTTTCCTCTGTAAGCTTGTCCCTAATGGGACCTTGCGCCATTAAACCCTATACAACCAACCAACCAACCCTTTTCCTCGGTTTCTTTCTGTTACTGACACTGACCGTGCAAAGGCTTCGGAATGAGATAGAATATATCTCCTTATATCCCATCAATAACAATTTACTTCCCTTTAAAACTGACTTTTAGAGGATTGTAAAACACTTTAAGAAACTTAGACTACATTCTTCTTTCTGAAATAGCATCTGGACAGTTTTTTTTTTTCGTTTTTAGGTGCGTTCGTAATTATATAAATACGTAGCACCTATAGTCATCGTCTGATCCGTCCGTCCGCATATAACAGCGCAAAAACTACCCAACCGAATGGTTTGAAATTTAATATACAGGGTGATTATAATTAAAGTCCCACTTTCAAAATGCTGTAAAAATGGAACCACTGGTCAGAATGACTTCAAAATGGAACTGAATACAGAGGAAGAAGGGAGAAACGGTATATGGCATAAGAAAAAAAGTTACAAAGTGTATCGATAGAGGGCGCTGTTAGAGGCATACTATGCAAATTAAAAGCTTCATGCGCAATTAAAAAACGAATCATTATGTGCTTTTTATGCGGTTTTTGGCCCAAGGACAAATAGAAACCGATTTTTCCCATCCAATGTGGTAAGACATTGCCGTGGTGGATGAGCTTTCCACTAACAGTACTACAACTGTTGACTGATTTGGAAGTCACTTTTTCCGTCAAACAACCGAAACATTCATGCACATTGAACAGTACGGTTGGTTTACTGTGCAACTCATGCCAAAGCCGTCGTATTTCGATTAAAAATGTCACTTGTAGCCGAATCCATTTTCGTTAGGCCGCTTACAGCTATTGATGCACTTTGGAACTTTTTATTTTCTTATCCCATACCGTTTCCCCCTTCTTCCAGTATATTCAGTTCAAATTTGAAGTGATTCTGACCAGTGGTTCCTTTTTTCCAACATTTTGAAAGTGGGACTTTAATTATAATCACCCTGTATATAATCGTTGCAGAATTTTGTCGAGTCATTTCAAATATAATGTAAATCGAATCAAAACTTAAAAAGATATAATAAAAGTTTTATTCATTCTATTAAATCCTATCATGCGTAAATCTATATAATATAAAAACGCAAGTCATGTGACTGAGGAAAACAAATGCGGGCTGACCATTTCTATTTTCATATGCCAAGCGGCCATTTTTATTTCAAAATTATTTTTTCGAATAAAATTGCATAAAAGTTACATTTTTAGAAATATCGAAAAAAAAAAAAATTTGCTTGAGAGATGAGTTACGTTAAAAAATGCACAGATTCTGAGATAACTTCAGTGGAAATTAGGTAACAGCCGAATATCTCAATCCATTAAAGTAAATAAACACAAGAGATTCGTTCACTGTGAGTCATAGAAATATTAAACCATGGAGGTAATCATTCGCAAAGCAAGATATCCATGGTGGAATTTTGCAGCGCTGTTTGGTGTCGAAAAAAAAATCGCATTTGTAAACGTGGCATACGTAATTAGAACAAAGAAAAGGCATCTCATTTCACTCATAACAGACGATATAATTCATTTCAGTGAAATAATTACGATGATTTTTTCACATTGTAAAACTAGTTATAGTACGAAGTGAAACTCATTTGTCACGTTTAACGTACAATTTCCAACTTGTTTCAATTTGTTAATAAATAAAATTTTCATTTTGAGCCCGATCCCGAGGACTGGTATGAAAATCGACCCTAGCTCGTTAATAGAAAAGAGATACCACATGGGATGTGGATAGTTTATAGCAGGAGTTCGAGAATAAGGTAAAGACAACAATCGAGGTCTAGTTTAGTTACGGTTACAGTTCCGATATTGGGAAAATTTCAAATGGCAACACCAAAATGTTTTCAATTTGTTTTCACAAAGTGATCTTTATAGTGAAAAATCATAAGTTGTGTTAAAAAACTATTTTAGCTGTAGAAATGACGATGTGAAACAAACGCAAAGAAGACCATTTCGTGCTCTATGTGCTGCAAGAACAAATTGATGACGTTACCGTCTACCGCCATTTCGCGTTCGATGGTCGACAGGGTCATTCGAATATACCGATTGAGGTATATTCGAATGATCCTGTCAGTCGAATCGGTTAACCTTTTGGGGTATTTAAAATTCTACGTATACACATCAGATCCGCTAAGTGAGTCTGATATGAAAAACGTCATCAAACGTGAGATGCAGCATAGTCTTCATGCCATGATTTATTGCTGTCATATGCGAAGCCTTCCATATACGATGTCTTCCGTATGCGAAGCGATGTCTTTCGTATTTGTGTTCCTTGCCATCTCATCCGTGAACGTAAACACTAAAAATTTTTGTAGTACGACCAAAATTATGGGTTTTTTGTCGACTGTGTGCGGTGTATTTTTTCTTTTCACTTTCTTCGTGTTTGCTTTAGGTCACGCTTTCTACAGCTAAAAATATTTTAACGTTATTTATGATTTTTTTTTCTTTCCCCGTGATTTTGCGATGAAACAAATTGGGTGTTGCCATTTGAAACTTTTGAAATTTTGTGATTGTAACTGTAACTATGATAGCTCAAATGTTCTTCTTTACTTCATTCTGGAGCCCATGACATGCAATAGCCTCATCCCAAATGACATCCCCAATGAATTTCCTTGAACGGTACAGTCGCTAAGGGCTCATATTATCATATTATCTGCAGAGTTATTTTTATAATCACCTTGTATGTACAGGATGTCCCAAAAAGATTAAAACGCCTGTTAATTTGTTTTATTGGTAGGAGATATTTATGAAACTTAAATTACAAAAGTGTTTAACAAATGATAGGGATTAAGATTATGTTGATGAAATAGTGCTGTCATTAATTTTCAAAAAGTTACATTTTTTATACGGTCTCACGGTTCTATAATTTATATTAAGAAAATTTTCTTCTGTGCTCTGTAGTAGCTCTGCTTTCAAGAACAACACTAAAAATTCCAATCTTCTACGACCAAAATTCCTCGAATTATGATACTTTGAATTTTATTAAAGTTTAGAGCTTTCCAGCGCTAAAAACGGACAGACGATTTTTTTTTTTTTTTTTTTTTTTTTTTTTTTTTGCCGGAAAGCTCTGAAATTTCATAAAATTCAAAATATCATAACTCTGTGAATTTTGGTCATAGAAGATGGACATTTTTACCATTGTACTTCTCAGAGCATGGAGAAAACTTTTCTAAATACAATTTATAGAACCCAGTACCATTATAAATATTTTAATAATGAATCTTTTTGTAAATTATATTATTACAACTATTTTGTCATCCTATCAGTACTATTTCATCAAAATAATCTTAGTCCTTACCTTATATTAGGTATATCTATATACACTCTAAAAACGACATTTTCAAAACTGGGCAAAAAATACTCAAATCTGAGTATGCCGCATAGTCAAAATGGCTCTGAATCAAAATTTCTCAAATTCGAAACATGTATACACTCATTTCTGAAAACATGCACACACTCAAGAATAAAATATCCTCTGCTCATATTTGAGTATGTCCATGTTTCAAACAACAGTAAACAACAGCTAGAAAAAAAAAGCGATAATGCTGGCATTTCTGGTTCTATTTACGATTATGGGAGTATAAACTAAATTTACGGTTTTAACCAGAGCCAGCATCGAACTCGAGTCCTAGTAGTTACAAGTCCATTGCCTTATCCACTTTGCCATCCAGGTCACATGAGTGGGTTATTTTAAATGCAAGTCATTGAACGATTCGGACGCATGTTGATATTTTTATAGGATTCATTAATTTGTTGCTGAGAAAATTGAATAATTTTAACGGGATTTTGGATAGATTTGGTCAATTTGAGATGGTGGTTAAGAATGTACAACTTTATTACTTATGTGGGGACGGGGAGATATGAATTATACAAATTTTCAATTCGGTTGTTATCAGTATATTTCTTAAATGAAAAAGCGCTCCCTGGATATTGAAATTTAACTCACTCAATTTCTTTTTGACACATTTTAATCCATTAACGCCACAATTATTTTTCTCTTGAAAAATAGAAATATTGCATTTCATTCAAATGAGTATGAACTGACTTCTATATGCTCATTTTTGAGTATTGCCATGTTTCAAAAATGAATATGAACTGACTTCTAATCATTTTTGAGTATGTCCATGTTTCAAAAATGAGTAAGAAATGACCTTTATGCGAACAGTTTTGAGTATGTCCATGTTTCAAAAATGAGTATGAACTGACCTCTATGTGAACAGTTTTGAGTATTTCCATGTTTCAACATTCTGAGTATTTCTGGTATTTCAGAATTGAAAGCATTGGATCGTCTTATTTGAAACAAAAAGTTTCATAACAAAATGAAAACATCGATTTACTCAGATTTGAAAGTGTCATTTTTTTTTCAGTGTATGTAATCCTTCTGAGTCTTTCATTTTATTTTTCGAATAATTTTGAATTTGTTAGGTATCTACATCGTGTATGGATTTATTTCAAACATACTTTTCTCGTGTGATACACATGGTTCTAAATTATATTCGCATATATATTTAAATAATTGTATTCCCCCTTGTATTATAGGATAGCTGTATCAAAACATGTGTGAGTATCATCTTTTCCCATTTGTGTATGATGAATTATTGTCATCTATATAATGGCTTTATATATATATATATACACACACACACACACATATATATATATATATATATATATGTGTGTTTGTATATACATATACATATATATATATATATGTATGCATATGTGTGTATGTATATGTGTGTATGCATATATATACATATATATATATATGCATACACACACACACATACACACACACACATACACACACACACACATATATATATAACCATAATATATAAGCAATAAACAAATTAACAAATTATTCAACTTTCAAAATAACTATAATATAAAACGAATAAAAATAATGATAATATATGATTTTTTTATTTTATGTTTCATTTACAATTGAAATAACATTTACAATACTAATGGAAAAAATCGATTGATCCATTCTTAATCTTCCATTATTTTCATATGTGTTGTCGCAGTTGATCGGACAATTTTAAT
The DNA here is from genome assembly GCA_963931845.1 of Maratus michaelseni. Lineage (NCBI taxonomy): Eukaryota > Metazoa > Arthropoda > Arachnida > Araneae > Salticidae > Maratus > Maratus michaelseni. Next base: position 122,616,744 of record OZ007600.1, read on the forward strand.
AGAGAATTTTTTTCTTGAATGCTTTCTATATTCAAACAGAAATCATTTATGACTTCTTTATATTGTGGAATATTGCCCTTGATAAAGTGCTTCACAATATAAGTTTCCATTTGCTTCTTGTATTGTTCTCAACTTCTGATTTTGAACCCCCCCCTCCTCCTATATATATATATATATATATATATATATATATTAATCAGTACATACAGCAGTAATGGATTCATGCTATTTTCTAAGTTATTCTAATTATAGGTTAATTTTTACAGTGTCGATTCTATTATTATATATATATGTGTGTGTGTGTATAATCCAGAATAAAAGTATTTGTTCTGAATTAGCACCCCCCCCCCTCCCCGAAACACAACACACACACAAAAGAAGAAAACACGAAGTATACAACTTAATATTTCGTGTTTTTTCTTGTTTTGTTGGGGGGGGGGGGGGAGGTGCTAGTTCAGACCAATTACTTTTTTAGTTAGATTATTTTAAATTGTTTATTTCACTGCAGAATTTTAGCGCTATTCACATGAATGTGAGATTACTTTGGTTGTTAATTACGACAGGTACTACATGTAATATAAATATGCATATAGGGTAGATGTGCCATTAATGGACACCCTTAAGGAATTTCTTTAAAATTATTTTTTAATTAATAGTTATAATTGTTACATTCCACATTTTTTAATATTATATTAATCTACCAACAATATTTAACCATGCTCATAGTCACATTTCCCAATGTGAATCGAAATTTAATTGTAAATAACAGAAATAAATCAAAACACCCTAAATTCCAGTAATGGACACCCCACGAAAAGTAATAGATAATTGATATTATGATTGTATTTAAAACTAGAATTTAAAGAAAGCATATTAATGAAATAAAAAAAAGCTGAATTTTTATTGGTTATTTTTTTATAAACCAAAAACGTTGAATGTGGCCCATTACTGGAAGGCGGTCCATTACTGGCACATCTACCCTATATGAATAAATATCATATATATAAAGGTCACATATGATGTATATATATAATTTATTATTACTTAAAAAATATACTATATTTCGATTTAAAAATCTAAGAGACTTTTAGTAAATTCCTTCACAAAATGACTGCTATTATACATTTAAAACTACAGAATCTGCTTACTCTGAATTCCATAACCTAGATTTTGAGAGAGAGAGAGCGAATTGATTAGAAACTAAGCAGTATTGAAATAGTGTCTGCGTGCAATTTAATCAATATGTATTATTATGAGGAGCAACTGCTGCTACGAGTTATATTGATTTTACAGACAGAAAAGCGCTTTGTCCTTTATTTCCATTCCAAGAATATCATATTTTTCATAAGCCAATTAAAGAATTTTTCTATGTCTTTAAGAGATCCTTCTAATTTAGGTTCAGATTTTAATCATTGACTATGGAACTCTTATATAAGAGTAAATTCTGACTATCAGTAAAATGCAAGTTTTTATAGAAATTTTATTTATTTTAATTGTAATATATTATATATATTTAAATATATATAGGGTCATTCCAGGGTAACTTACGTTACATTTAGAATAATTGACATCAGTAATTTTAGTAATATAACACTAAAAAATATTCAAAATGTAATGTTTATATGATTTGTTAATTAAACCTATACAAAGCTAAATTTGGATAAAAATTACTTAAATTTAGTACTATTTCTTGAACGCTGAAAATTATATTTACTGTGGTAACTTACGTTTCTGACAAAAAGAACGTAAGTTACCATAATAAATATAATGGTCAGTGGTAAAAAAAATAGCACTAAAGGTAGGTAGGTAATTTTCATCCAAATTTCGCTTTGGATAGGTTTAATTAACAAATCATATCAACATTACATTTTCAATAATTTTTGGTGTTATATTATGAAAATTACTAAAGAAAATTATTCTAAATGTAACGTAAGTTACCATGGAATGACCCTATATTGATAAATTGCACTGGAATGGATAATTTCTAAAAATGTTAAATTAGTGTCATGGCCTCCTTTCGAGTTTACATCCTTGAAGGGTCACATACTTAGTAAGAAATATGTAGATGTTTCATCAATTTGAATAATAATAGTTTTCTGAAAAAAAAAAAGTTAGTTATCAAATGGTTCTTCAATTTGACAAAATAACAGAGAATAAAAAAATCTGACAATATAATATATCAGTCGTATTTCATTTCTTTTTAAACATTTTTCATTTTAATATAATTCTTTAGAACGGGTCCATTTGTTATTTTTGGAAAAAAAGAAATTAATAAATGAAGTTTATTGACTGTGGTGGTTACACGTTTATCAAAAATATTTCGGCAGTTCTGAAAAGCACAATTTTCTGGACAATATCATACACCAGTCCTATTTTATTTTCTCCCAAATCTCTTTTATTTCAGTTTTTTTTTTTTTTTTTTTTTGTTACTCAATATTATTTAGAAAAAAGACAATTTTTTTTTTTGAAAACACAAATTAATGCTTAAAATTTATTGGATGTGGTGATTACACGTTTTCCAGAAATATCTCTGTAATTCTGAAAAGTTTAGAAGATGGGTATGTTTTCGTAGGAGTTTTCTTTACCAAAGCGACGAACCTAAGGACGACGGAAAGATGAAAATTCATTTCGAAATCGTGATTGTAATTTTGAATGCGACCACGATCAGCGCCCTCAGGTAAGAATTTCCTTCTAATAATAATTAATTAATTATTCAGTATAGTTTCTTAAAGATACTGTTACAGTTAATTTTTCTTAAAGATACCGTTACAGTCTTATCACCAATATTGTGTATAATTTTATGCTTTAAAAATGTTAATACTATCTCTCTTTTATATAATTTATGTGCGTTATTAAAAACTATGCGCTGCATATAATGTGCTGCATATAATGCGCTGCATATAATGCGCTGCATATAATGCGCTCCGTTTATAACCCGCACCTAAAATTTCAGGCTACATTTTAATATTTTTAGGTATATTCGTCCTATTACGCGCACCCCTGATTTGTAAAGAAACCTTTATGAGATATGTAGCAAAAAATGAAGTAAAGTATATTAACAAGTATAATAACTACACTGTAAAAAAATACAAATATTCCTTAATATACGAAAGTATAACATAACCTCGAATGAAAATATACAGTAACTCTTTTCCGAATTACCCATGATTTCGAAAAGCGTTCGTTATCTTTAGAAACCACAGGAAACTAATATATTTTTGAAATTTAAAGAAGCATTTATGAAAACGAGGTTTCTTTTGCTATCACTGATTTTCGGAAGCGTTTCCAAGTAGTTTTTATAGGGCATTAATCACTATTCTCAAACTGGAATATCGTTTTTTTAGGATACTATCCATTCTCAAGTAAACAGTTTCAGCTGCATAAATGCAAGAGTAACAATATAATATTAATTTTAATGTTAATGTTAATACTGTTAATATATAATGTTTGCATGTAAAACATGTTTGTTGAACATGAAAAGGTTTACTTGCGAATGGATAGCAACCGAAAAACCTATATTCCGTGTTAAGAAAACTGATTACTACGAGCTGATTTGCTAAAATGTTTTTAACCCTTTTTATCCTGACGGTACTTGTAAGTACCACTTTAACCCCTTCGCGACGAGCGTCATTTACAGAATTTTTAATCTGTTACCACCGGTTTCTCAAATAAGAAATTTTCACCTAATTGAATTGCAAAAATGCTATGATTAGATAAGGAAAACTTTACAAAAGAAAAAAATAACTGGTGGGAATAATCGAGGATTCTGAGCATCTTATAACGTAGCTGGAAAATTAATTCAGGATATAAAGGGTTAAAGATCATAAAAAAATAAGTTAAAAGAAAAAAAAAAAACTTAATACCATCTACTGTTTCAAAAAGAAGCACACTGGAAAGCTCAAGCCCCGTTAATAGATGTAAACAGAATTGCCAAGTGGATCTCCTGGTTCATTCAGTTATTTACATTAAGCATATAAGGTAACGATCAGTTCATAAAAAAGTACACCGTGGTGCTCGTGTCTTACTAAAAAATACTATCAAAAAGTCAAGTGACATCCTTTAATCAACGTAGAATCCACTTTTAAGTAAAAGGTGCATCTCTTGCTTCATCTATAAAGTGCTCTGTTATACTCCTGTTATTAAATAAGATAGGTTTCAAGAATACCAAATGGCACGCGTGTGTTCATATTCAAATTGACTTTTAAACTAAATAGCATAATTTTGATCATATATAAAAAAGCACATTTTAACACTCTTACCTTCTTATTAACAAAAACAAGAATACCAAAAAGGCATTATGAGGATTATGTATGGTTAAGAATTTACAAATTCAATTTATTATCAAATTAAAACCAAATGGCATCTTTGTGCTCATCACGAAAAATTTTGACAGGGAATTTTAGGAAGTTAATCAAATGGCACCATGTGAATCACATAAGATAATAAAAATTGTTTCAAGATATAACAACTGAGTGTATTTAAAATAATAATGGAAAGAATGACAGTAGAAGGGTTAAGATAACAAAATACGGTGTTTCATGACAACTATGTAAACAGATGAACTGCATTAACAACACTGAATAAAATAAAATGTCGCACTTACCCACTTTATTTTTATTAACATTACTTTTTTTAAAATCATTAAATTTTTCTATGTAGTTTTATAACTATAGTTAAACTACTTCCCAATGACTGCATATATTAGCAAGAAACTCACATACAGGATGGGTGTAAAGTAGATGTCTACGCCGAAGCCCCTCAAACTATTTCACACTGTTCAGCTCTTAATTTAATTATCTCTTTTTTTAAACAAAATTTCTGGTTTTATGTGATTAAAAAGAGTACGAAGTTTAGCTGCTATGCTTTTGCGCATGCCCGGATGACTCATTCGAATATCAAAATCATTCATTATGCCCATCACTAATTTTAGCCAAGGAAGGTGGTAGAAGATTTTGGAATGATGACGATGCTCGCAGTGCTAGAATCATCTTTGAGGGGATTCCGACACAAATTCCAACAAGAAATACAGAAATTCCACCAAGAGGACCAACAAGATTTAGTACAGTAAGTTTGTAAAAGGCAAGTTTTTATCGGACATAAAAAGAATTTAATTTAAAAATGATATTTAAATCTATTATAACTTGTAATGTCATAATGTCAAAATAAGAAAATAAAATACTAATTATCAAGTATATTACTAATTATCAAGTATAATAAATTTCTGCTAGTAAAAGAATAAATAGCCTGTATCTTATTTTCGCAATAATAGATTTATAGCAAATTAGAGCTAAAGAAGAATGAAAGAATGACATCTGCTTAATAGCTATTATAAAAGAATGCATAAGAGAAAAAGAACTAATTGGTATAAAAATGTTAAGCACAGCAAGAGCTTCTTCAGTAGAGGTTGATTATATGCATTTTTTTTTTTTTTTTTTTTTAACTTTTAAACTCATATACACAAAATAAAAAAATTAGAGATTGAAAAGAATGCAATACTTTTTTTTTTTTTTTTTTTTTTTTTTTTTAAACATTAAAATCTAATAATCCCCACTGAGTGGTAATGCTGCTGTTTAATATTTTGAGAATTTTAAATATAACTTGCTATTCTTATATTTACTCTGTATATGTGTATGAATGGATCTAACTCATTTTCAAAATTTTTTTTATCATACAGATGCATGTGTGTAAGTTTAGCTTTAGGCGATTAACAGTAATATTTCTAAGTACAAATGCAAAACAAGCTGCAAATAATATTTGCTTGGTTTGCTATTGGTGCAACTAATTAATGAAATTACTACAGTTCCTGCGCTCTTTTTAAAATTAGCTAAAAGCCCCCTGCTTTATTTTTATTTTTTTTTTTAAATATAGTGAAATTTATCTTTAGTTTCACCCATAGATTTCTTGTAAATATTTCCCCATACCACAGTATTGCTAAATCCGTGTGTCCAAGACCTTTCAAAATATAAATAAATAAATAAACTTTATTTATTTATAAAAAAAAAAAAAAAAAAAAAAAAAAAAAAACACAGGAGTTTATTAAATCATGTTGTAATTTAATTGTATTTTTCAATTTGTAATTCATAAAATCATTAAAAATTAATGTAACTTTATTTATCATATTAAACAATTATATACTTTTTCCCCTTATATCGTTACTAAACACATTACTAATACATTTCCTCATGAAATAATGCCCTTTTCTACTGAACTAGTACCCTTTTTGGAAACTAGCACCCTGCCCCCTTACCGTTCTAGAATTAATACTAAATTATTAATTATCATTTTAGTAATTTAAACATAAAAATGTACATTTTTTTCCTAATTAAAGAGTTCATTATTTAATAATAATTAGTCATTTTAAGCGGTGTTAACAATTTAATATTAAAGCAGTTATTAATAATTTTAATAAAAATAAATCTCATTAGTATTTAATATAGTTTTACATAACTATTACAAAGTATTAATATACATAACGTTAGCTACTAAGTAATGATACAAATTTGCTGTTTTTAAAATTTTTGTAATTACTAACAAATAATTTTATTCATTAAATCATAAAAAATAGATAATGTTACTAATTAGATGGTTAATTGTTTTGGAAAGCTGGAATTCTTGGTAGCTATAACATAAAAATCCGATTTAGAAAAAAAAAAAAAAAAAAAAAAAATCTGATTCTAATCAAGCAAATCGATTTTTTTTTTTTTTTTTTTTTTTTTTTTTTTGTAACACCCTAAGTTGTAGTGTATGTGCGAATTGAAACATTATAAACAGTTGCGAAAATGTTCAACATAATGCCGGCCAAAACGGTACTAAAATTAAAAGTTGTAGTGCGTTTTTTTATCGTAATAGTTGAAGATGTGTTTTCGATGGGAAAAATTCTAAGGCTGAAGAAGGAGTTATTTTGGCGGAACGTTAGATTTGAAACTGCAGTATATTTGATAGAATAGATACTATTATGAAATAGTGGCGACAAATAGCCTGATGGCAAGCGGTTTCGCCACCGCTGTTATATAAGATGTTCATGTGGAAGAAGTTATTCGTAACTTGCTTCTTATAAAATAAATTTATACCAGAATGCATGATTTTTTTTTTATTGCTATTATGTTCTTGTTGTTATTAAATGTTTTTTTGCAGTTTTGTTGAAACTAAAAATGTTCGATATCTTTCATCTGAAAATATGAATCGAGTTATTTAACTATTTAGCATTTAATCATTTTCTAAATTTGTTTTAATTTATACACTGAGTTTCAAATTGATATTAACATCCTGTTTTTCTAGCATAAAAAGGAAGAAAAAATGATACACAAGAAAATTAAGACTCAGGTGGAATAGCACAAATATTTGCGTTTTATAATAAAATATAACTGGAACAATCATTTTTAAATGAAACAAAGTGCATTTCTTTATTTTGTGGTGTTGCATAATGATATGGACACTGACCAAATATACAGCTTAGTAGCCAACGTATGCATCGGATTTTTTAATTAATGCAAAAACACGATCAGGCATAAATGATTTGGTCTCTTAATATATTTTGATCAGCTTATCACCAGTGGGAGATGAAAGCAGGTTTTAATTCTGAAATTGTTGCATATTACCATAATAATTATCTGTACTACTTATTACAACAGACATTATTTAACGAAAAAAAAAAACAGTGCACATGTCGAAAAACTTCAAAAAACACTTTCAAACTACACTAAATCTAGTCAATGTGTTTAAAATAATAGAGGTTTTTAATAGAGGCATCTTCAGTTACTGATGTTGTGTTTCTCCCTCGTTAGTCACTCTGTTGAAAACTTCCTCATTTTTCCTATTCCTAAATAACAGAAGCCTGTCCAACTTTTCTGTAAGCAAGGGCTCATTTCAGCTTTTTGCAAACAGTTGAAGGGCGCCATTATTAACATAGCTTAAAACATACAACAGAATTATCTCACTGTATTAGTAGTGATACAAACGCATCACAGTGGAAGACATAAGACCCTTATGGTTCAGGAGCACCATGTAAAAAAGCAAAATTCAGTAAAAGTATAAATCGTAGAAAATTTAGAATTATACATTTTTCTTCGAGAGGCTTATCTAAAAAATATTAGTAGGGGAAGGAGAAAGATACTTTAATCTCGCTATAATAATAATAATAAAAAAAATTATAACCAGAAATATTGTTAGTTTTTTTAGGATGTAAAAATACTTCTTGACTTATTTTGGAGGCATGAATTTAGCGTTATAAAAGACAGGCATGATAATAGTGACTAATCAATGGGCTGTTCCAGTTTCCAGGGAGATAGCCTGGAAGAGCTTCTCATTCACGAAGCTTCCATTGACGGAAACATTTCGCACGATTTTTTATATATATATATTTTTTAATACAAAATGAGACAAATTACCTGAAATTTTAAAAGTCTGGGAGAGGAAACTCAGTTCACTATACTTAACCTTCTTATAAATAGCCAATGGGTCAATGTAACAACAACACACACACACACACAAAAAAAAAAAAAAAAAAAAAAAAAAAAAAAAAAAAAACTGAATTTTCATGCACTAAGGAGGGAGAGGCGGGTTAGAACCGCTAATTTTTATAAATTCCACTTCTTAACATACTGAAAAAGCTAGAGCCAACTATTACGAATTTCTTTCGTCATAATTTCTATAGAAATATTTATAAAGAATAATTATAAATTGGTGAATAAACGCAATAATACATGGTTAATTTTTTAAAGAACATTTTTGGTTCTTGTTGTATGAAATACACATTCAGACAAAAAGTTGCTGTCACTCAAATATCCAGGATTTTAAATAAATCATCCTTTAAAACGGAATGTTATTTTGGAAAAATGCGTAACAGGAAACCTTCAACATTAGCGCCAAGAAAACCTTCAAAGGGCGCCATGGCGCCCGCCTTCACAGCCCTGCTAATAATATATGGCTGAACAGAGTGACTACAGAGGAAGAAACAGAACATCAGTAACTGAAGAGGCATCGGACCAAAAGGTGAAAATATTTTTTTAAACTTTTAGACATATTGACTATATTTAGTGTAGTTTGGAAGTGTTTTTTGAAGCTTTTAGAAATGTGCACTGCTTTTTGATGTGTTTTTTAAATAAATTAATGTCTATTGTAATATGCACTATAGATAATTATTATTTTAATAAATGACATTACGGGCGATCGTAGATAAAAAAAAACGGGGCATATTGTTTTTCATTTGAATAAACTGATCTAACCAGTACACGTTTTCCATTGTTCTTAAATCAGGAGAAGTAAACGGCTATGGCATCACATACAGATCACTATTCAGGAATAGTTTTCAAGCGTTATTTGCCATGTTAATGGATGCATTGTCCTGACAGGACATCCAGTAAGGTTTTGCATCACCAAACAGCAACATGTTATCTTCAAGTGTATCTTGATACCTTAATGCATTCATTCGGCCAGACGGAAACGAAATATTGACCAAATTCAAATGCAATCCAAACTGTGAGCGAGTCTCCACTCTGCTACCGTTTTGAAAAGGTTTCAGATACCTTGCGCAGATAAGACCAGCCATACTTCTACTTTTTCGATTTTGTTTGCAGGTTCTTTTGTGAGGATACTTTCACTTTTTAAACCGATGACGAAAGTGAAAAAATCGTAATAAATAAAACCTGTAAACAAAATAAAATTGAATAAAAATTGATTTTGTAGAACTCAACCTCAACTATAAAAAAAAATTAAATTAAAATTATTGAAATACAAATGAGATATCTTAAAATATTTCCCCATAAGATTAACATTAACGAGCAGGTGTTTTCGCGTGAGTGAAGGAGCCTCTTAAAGGGACAGTGGACTTTCAAAATCACGAAAATCGACTAAAAATTCGATTTTTTTTCATTTGGATTTATGAAACTAGATGTTCAAATTTATCAGATGCAAAAAGAATTTTTCAATTTTGACGCGTATTCGTAGAGATAGCTTTTATATTTTAAAAAACTATATATATTTTATACTTTTTTTTAAATTTAAAATGCTATATTTTTAAAATAGAAAAATTCGCACATTTCTACCTTTTGAAACGTTCCATGTGCATTCCTAATTATCAGATTCTTTATACTGTATATCCTCTATGTCTATACAATAATAAATAAATGTTAGCATAAAAAATTGCATTTCAGAGGTATTATAGTGTAGAAATTTATGTGCATATATGGAAATATATAGCTACTTTTTCAGAGAAAAAAAAAACAAAGCATAATTATGAAAATATTTTTTTTTTCCTGCTTATACATTCCGGGAACTTTTGCAATTTATGCCAACTTCGATTGTAAATATATAAAAAGTATCTCATGAAAAATACTGTCATATTTTATGCAAAAGACATTTTAATGACATTTTATGACATTTTAAAATACGGCAATTATTCGTTGTTTTAAAAATTAAAAAATTGAATAATTTAATTTTTTTAACATCAAATTTTGAATGCAACTATTTGAGCTTAACATTAACGACCGTGTCAATTTTCAAATGAATCCATTAAAAATTGAAGGATTTAGTTTTTAATGTCCACTGTCCCATTAAAAGAAGTTGATCCCTTTTATACACGGATGTTTTTTATCTGGTTATTTTACGGCTACTACTTACTCAAAAACGAATACATCGGGGTTGTTTTTTTATCCATTTTTAACAGTGTCCCTTTTCTTTTAGGTAGATTTCGTAAGAAATACTACCTATTACATTCTCACCGAAGTTGGAATTTTTGAAAATTTTTTGCAGATCTACGCCGATCAGGACTCCCAGAACCCAAAAACACCCCCAGTTCAAAACTTTATCTATCTATCTAACTATCTATCTATCTATGTCACTTTTTTATGGACCCGATAACTGCAATAATTCTGCTCAAATCTCTTCCAAACTGATACTTAAAATCAAGGGGTATATAATCTCGGTCAAGTTCGTTAATGGGCGAAATCGAACCAGGGGGGGGGGAGGCTTTTTGTGAAAACAGAAAAACCCTCATAATTTATTAATTATGACACGTATCGAATCCGTTTAAAGTTATTATTATTTCTAGAAAAAGGGCCGAAAATTTATGTATGACAGATTTTTGATATCATTAAAAATGCCCCCAAGAGGGGGGGGGAGGAGGGGTTTTAGAAGAAAAAAAATTCATAACTTCGTCAACTCAAAAGATATCAAATCCGCTTAAATTTATTATAAATCCTATTAATATTATCTAAAACTTTTATATTGACAAGTTTTTTGTAGGACCAACCCTTATAGCAAAAAAAAAAAAAAAAAAAAATCTCTACCGACTCCACTTGCAAACAAGTTAGGTTTCGAAGTGGGCGGTTTCAACTACCGCATCATGGCAAAAACGTCATTTCTTCCGCAATTCCCAACAAACAGGCGCCCCACGGTCTTACGTCTTCGAAATCTACCTGTGCCTGTAGGCCGAGCCGTCAGGGATTTTTTAACTCTAGACATATTCAGAGAAGAAGCAAAATGTAGAGCTATAGATGGAAGTTTCGATACATGCTCTAAACATAAAAGTTGCCAGCCAATGTGTTTGTATCCGAAGTGTAAGGATGGGTGTCCCGAACACGAATGCAAGCCTGCGTGTGTGTGTAAAGAAGGTATGGTGAGAAGGGCTCGACCGATGTCCATAAGGAATATTTCACTTTGTCTGGTCTTAGAAGGAACATTTCCGTTTTTAACATTTATCAATCATAGGATAAAAATAAATTTCTACGTTTTTCACGGAACAGGTATTTGTACTGAATATTATCACACCCGTTTTTATCTCCTGGCCTTCCTCGGGTTTCAAACCTCGGTACTCGCCATTAGATGATGAATGCTCCATCCTCTTACACCAACTGGCCACATCCAAAGACTTATTGGTTATAGGCCAAAATATCAATAACAAAAATTTAACTAGAAAATTTCCGCTTTCTCTCAATTTAAAAGGAGCATTTCAATTTGTCTGTTTTTAACATTCAACAATCAAAGGGTAAAAAGGAAATTTTCCTTTTATTTCGTGAAAGTATATAATTTCTTCTTGTTGGTGAAAAACACCAAAAAAAAAAAAAAATAAATAAATAAACGAAGTCATGTACGCTAATGGCGCTTAGTGCATGTAAAATCCGTCCTGGGTGCAAAGTCCTCCAAGCTCCCTATGAATTATACCTCTGGAGGTGCCTAGTGAGGTGAAGGTCTCGTCACCTGATCAAGGTTCTAAATAACAAGACCAATTCCTATCTCTCTCTCTCCTTTTTTTTTTTAATTATTTTTAAAAAATTTTCTTTTTTTTTGTAATCTGCCAATTCTAGGAGGTTGGGTAGAAGCCGTGAACCGTCAAGCAGAGAAACTGTAGCAAACTACTAAAGAACACTACAGGCAATATGTAATACATAGTGGAAACACAAATATTTAAACTGAATTATGTTAACTTGTCATAGTCTACATTAGCAACCATAGTCAGTGTGAATGCGGCCCAAAAGCAAAACTTTTTTTCTCCCCTTTCCTTATTCGACAACGTACCCAGAAACCTATAATTAATAACAATTTAGAACCAGCCAACACAGTAACAAAGTGACTCTCACCAAATAGCGTTGCAGCCAATGACACCCAAGGAGCTAGTCAGGTAGATCTCTGCTTAGGAGATTAGGCGAATTTCGCCTCGCAGCCAGGTACAAACTCGTTAAGCTGGGCATAATGCCCGGCAGGTAGGGGCCTGGTCTGCGGTTTAATAATAATAATAATAATAACACCGCATTCGTTTGTTTTATGAAAATAAAAGCTATATTTATATTAAAAAAAACTATTATTTATATTATATAATATTCAAGTATAGACATTATATATTATGTTTGCCAGAGCAATGTATTTACTTAAATTTACTTCCATTTACATGCAATTTACTTAATTTTTGCATCGAGTTTTAGAGGGTTTTTTTTATTATCTTATTGTCTTATTGCAGGTATTAAGCTGATGCTAATTTTTAACTCGCCTTGATATTTGTTTATTCCAAATTCTAGTTCAGTCTATTCTTGAATAGAACTAGAATTTGGACTAGACTCTCAAAACGAGACTTATCTCAACGAGATTCAAAAAGTTGAGAGTCTACGAAAAACAATCACAACGCTAATGTAATTCATTCCACCTCATAATTAGACTAATTGTTATTTTTAAATTTCATGCCCTTAAATTTTATTACTTCTAATTATTTCTCTCAACTATGAATTTATACGATCTTTATTTTTATTATTTAATGCATACCTGTAATGCATACCATTTTACGTGCTTTAACTTTCATAAATATGCTTTAATTGCATCGAAATTGACATACGTTATCGAGGTTTAATAAGGAAGGTTTCCTATTGAAAAGGTAGTATATGCCATATATTGTTCGTTTCCAGGGATACACAAAAGTATTTGGATACGATATGTCCTATGAACAATAAATGAAATTCCTTTATGGATACTATACTTTTTCAAACAATGAAATTGGCGTGATTTATGCAAATGTACTACAAAATGTTTTCTAAAGAAATTGGTGTGCGAAACATTTAGTACTCATTTACAGGGACACATAAAAGTATTTTATTACTTATGTTACTTTATATACTTATGTTACTTTTATATATTTATGTATATTACTAGCTGACCCACCCGGCGTTGCCCGGGTCCGTGATAATAATCTTAAAGAGAACTCAAGTTTGTATGATATTTTTAAAAAAGAATCTGCACCAAGAGCCACAAGAAGGAGATTAATATTCAAAATTAGTAGTAGCTGAAGTCTGATAAATATTTTTGTCATTCAAGTAGTAGCTGGAAGACGTAAGAAGTAGTTAGAAAAAAAAAAAAAAGCTAGTGAATAGGACGATTTTTAAGGGAGCTATAGTATGGGGCCCAAAAGGGGCCAACTGATAGTTTTGAGCAGGGCCCTAAGAGGAAAAGATCGTAAAAGGTCCTAGTATTTAGCGCTTTAGATCTTCAATTTGTTGAAATTAAGCATAGGAAAAAAATAAAATAATCATTAGAATAAAAATTTAAAGGAATGCTTAAAAAAATGGCCCTAGGGCCCCAATAAAAATATGAGGGAGGTGATCCAGGCAGAGGAGTTTAAGACTCAACTTTAAAGTTATGCATTGAGAGGGTGACACAATTAGGGGGGGGTAAAATGCATGGCGGCCAAAAAGTTCAAGGGGCCCCGGACCGGGCCCCAGGTTGCCAGGGTCCTAACTCGAATGTAGAAATGGGGGAATATCTAAATGGAGGAAAAGCCCCGAAAACGAAGAATATAGGATTAAACGGGAGCAAGTTATTAACAATTTCAGGAGCTAAAACTTAAAAGGCTCAGGGGGCCGGGGTCTTAAAAAATTAAAAATCTGAGCGTCATGTGCATCAGGACCATCCTTGGTCTATCCTCACCAAAATTTTCAGACTTCAACGTGCGGTAGATTTCGCTAGACATCGCACACACACATGCAACTTTCTTTTATTAATGGAAATAGATATTACTTTATATAACTTATGTTACTTTATATCACTTTACTTTATATAAGGAGGAATTTATAAATAAGGGAACTTAATCGAATTTTTGCGATGAAAAAAAGAACTTTGAAAATCTTTTGGATCTAAACAAAAAATTAGAAAAAAAGAAGAAATTTTGACTAATACTTAACTTGTAAGATAAGTTCTGTACTGGCTCGTGCTGATAACGATTTTTCGGATTGGATCAGCTAAAGTTCATTTGCGCCTATGATTGTGAAAAGGTTGGCGACCCCTGCTGTAAACAATATAAATTCACTACATTTAAGCCGACTTTTTTATTATAGGTGGCTCTCAAACAACGCGAAACTTTCTGACACATTTTCCGACTCATTTTTAAATATAAAGGTATATTGGCAGGCCTGACTATTGAAGCGATTTGGAATCGAAATGAGTTTTCTATTTTTGAATAAATAAATTACTTATGAGCGATTCGTATCAAATGACAACACATTTTTCCAATTTCGAGTGCTGCGGAGTCGGAAATTTGGTTCAAAACGCCCGCCGACTTTGACAGTATTTTCTGATCGATCTTTACTAAAAAATGGAAAACGTCTTTCGATTCCAAAATTTCTAAATAATAATACTTGCCAATTTCATGCGTTCCCAAACAAAAATGACTAAAAAAATATGTCATAAAGTAGTCAGTTTACATTTGAGAACAGACTTAAAGAAAAGCGATTATTACAGATTTTTTTATTTCATGTTGTAACTTTTTTTTTTTTTTTTTTTTTTTTTTTTTTGGATGATTACTCCATTTATCCTGATTTCTGCATATCCTGATTAAATCCCAAACACATTAATAGATTAGTCCGGATAATTAATTGTATTTTCTTTCTAAAGTTCGTAAAATTACTTGCAACTTCTTTTTGAAGGAAAAAAAAAAATACTATCTATACCAAATGTATCACGTTCACTCAATCGAAGAAGAAAATCAATGAACAAATCTGAACATGCCGTGAAACATAGGGATTATTTTTCCATCTCCATACCTCCAATATGGGGAGGAATAAAATGTCTATAAAGTTAAAAGTTTTTAAAAGTGTTATGCAACATAAATACTCACAGAACAGATGGGAACAACTTTTCGAATTCCACATCCGATGCAGTGAATTCTTTTCCCGCCAGATCAATAAACTTTGTCTGGCGCAGACGATCCTCAAAGGGGGTAGAAAAAAAAGGGGGGGGGTGTATATTCCGTGATTGTGATGCTTTCGATCTGTCCCAGGAGCAACCCTCTACTCTAATATAAATGCAGAATAACAGAAAATGCTAAGAGAAAGAGCATGTGTAATTGGATGTTATTTTGAAAATAGAATAATAGTAGTTATGATATAAAAATTACATTTATTTTAAAGCTATTTTCAAATTGATGTTTGGAGCCGTAGGTTTATTTTTATTCGTAAACTCACAAATTTAGCATGTGTTCTTTACTCAAACACTGTGAAATCGAATACCATTTTTCGATAAACGCCAAGGATCTTTCAGAAAATACCACCAAAGCAAGTGTTTTGAACCGAATTTCCGCACGCAACAGCGTGAGAAAGGTCGTCGTGAGACAGTATCGCTTATAAACCAATATGTAACACATTTATCGAAAAATGAAAAACGTTGTTCGATTCCAAATCACTTGAATAGTCATGCCTGCCAGCTTCATGATTTTACGTTTAAACCGGAGTCCGACAAGTATGTCACACTGTTTCGTGTTGTTGAGCGGGGAAAAAAATATATATTTACGAACCGCTTATACAACTATGTTCAGTTGGCAAATAAAAGGGAGTGTGTGCGCGTGGTGGGAGGGTGAAATTCATGGTGTGTATTGGGCATCAAATTGTTTAAGTCGGGTTCTGATCACATGGTCTATTATCAAGCTAATATTTTGTTTATTCGCAGAATTTGCACCCTTTCACATTTGTAGAACCCTCTAATTTTGAATTAATTCTCATATTTTTCACATCATAATTCGCATGTTTTTCACATCAAGAATATGAGAGCTTGAATTAATGCAATGGGATTTTATATTAAAGGGGAGTTAGTAACTTTCAAGTACAAAACAAGACATTTTTGTAACTCGACATAAATCAGTAATTTTTTCTCATTTTACAGTGAAATTTTTACAGTGGTTAAAATACAGTGGTTATAATAAAGTAATAATATAATAAATTCATTTCAATTTTTTCAATGTTATTAACAGATATTTAAAAATGACATAAAATGTATGCATAAAAGAAATTTAATGACTTTTGCTTACCCGCAAGATAATTCTTAAAAAAAAAAAAAAAAAAAAAAAAAAAACAATAGAATCCTAATTCTAGTATCAAATTGTATCTTAATATTGTCTTTATTAACTGAACCAAAATCTTTAAAATCTTTAATATTTTAATAATTTTAAAAATTAAAAAAATTTCAAGAAATTGCAATTTTTAAAATTTTTAACATTTATCATGTTATATATAAAAATTTATTGATGTTTTTCTCTTAACTGAGGTTCGGTGAATTAAGACAATATTAAGATAGAATTTGATATTAGAATTAGGATCTATTGTATTTTCTTTCAAGAGCTATTTTGCGGGTATAATAAAAATTTATTAAATTACTTTTATGCATACATTTTATGTAATTTTTAAGTATCTGTTAATTACATTGAAATAATTGAATTGAATTTATTATGTTATTACTTTATTATAACCACTGTAAAAAATTCACTGTAAAATGAGAAAAACTTACTGATTTATGCTGAGTCACAAAAAACATGTTATTTTGGATTCGGAAGGTACCATGTCCCCAATGTTACAATCACGTGCAGCCGGAGGATTTTAATATCTGTAATACAATCAAGATTATTTTAAGTTTGTGCGAATTGAAATGAAGATTTTCTTATACACAGCGATTCTTCCCAAGTAGCTCAAAATTATTAGGTCAACGTTGGCTAATTGTGGAATCCCACGGTTGGGAACGATAACAATTGTCCACTTTGCCGTACCAAATGCGTATAGCAAATGCGTAAAAATTGGCAAGCGCAGGGCCTGATTATCCAAAAGGCACGTGAAGCACTTGTTTCTCCTCTAAATATTTAAAGGGGCCCAAAATGACTGCGAAGAGACTCTCTAATCCCCATTTTCATTCTTTTACATGGTATTTTTAATTTTTTTTTTGGAAAAGAAAGCTTGCTTAATCCAACAGGAAATCCACACACTATATACTTCACGAAACTTATTTAACAGAGAAATATGAATGTCATCAATAGGATGTTAATTAATCACATAGCATCCTGATGTGCCTGTTAAAAACAACCCGGTAAATTGAGCATACAGCTATGTGTACTAAATATATCTGAAGTATATACAGGGAGCACAAAAAAAAAACTTTAATGAAATACATCTGACCTCGGCTAAGTTGCTACCGGGAATAATATTAGTATCATTGGTGAGTTTCAAGAATGAAGAATTAAGAAAACTTTTGCCAAAAGGAAAGGGGGCCCCAAAATGATACCGTACTTCTCCTAGATTCAGAGGTTAATCGGACCCTGGGCAAGCGAATAATTTGTCAACAAAGGCTCATTGATCTATTTCAGCAAAGACTCAACGATATATTTTTGTGAAAGCCCAACAATGTATTCCCACAAAGGTATCATTGATCTATTTCAGCAAAGACCCAACGATATATTTTTGTGAAAGCCCAACAATGTATTCTCACAAAGGTATAACAAGTTATTAACAAAAAGGTCGACAATCTTTTTTTTCTACAAAAACCCAGCAATTATACGACAAATTTGGATGGTATACCGTTAAAATAGGAAAATGTCGCGGACACGGTTGCTCCTTTTGCGTTTGAATGTGTGATATCCTTAAAATTTTCGTATTGAACTAAGCAATCTCCTGGAACTTTTCTCTTAATCAAAAAAGAACAAGTTGGAAATTGTACGTCAAACGTGACAAACGAGGTGCGTTCGTACTGTAGCTAGTTATATAAATATTCAGACCTAGATGATTTTTAATTCTGTGAAATGAATTATATCGTCTGCAGATTAATTTCTGTAATAAAATAAGTGTCTCGGTCGCTTGACGATTAAACCTCGGAAACTCCTATAACAAAAAAGAACCAATTAAAAAAAAAAAAAATCAAATTTCTTAATAAATATTTTTATTAATATCTCCTAAAGTTTTGATTCGATTTTAATAAAATTTGAAATGTCTCGACAAAATTCTGCAAAGATAATATATCTTAAATCTCAAACCATTCGGTTGGGTAGTTTTTGCGTTGTTATATGCGGACGGACGGACGGACCAAGCGACGACAATATGTGCTACGTATTTATATAATTACGAACGCACCTAAAAACTAGTATGTTGTGGTCATCACAACATTTTCTTCTGTATAAATCAAATCGTCTGCAACAAAAATTAAATGACAATCTATTCGTTCTTGAGATGTAGTTATCGTGGAAATCGTGAAAAAAAGAGCATAGCTAGGACACCTATTGGACAGTATACACCCAAACGTAATAAGGACCTATTTATGTCAAGGTCTAACAGAGTATGAAGTTTGATTAAATTCCGCACGTTAGGTCTTGAGATATATCTATCGCGGAAATCGTGAAAAATGCAACATAGCAGCGTGACCTGCTGGCCGATTTACACGTAAACGTAATCAGCACTAATTTATGTCAAGGTCTAAAGGAATATGAAATTTGATTAAATTTCGTTCATTAGTTCTTGAGGTAAAGCGCCCACAAAATTTGTGTCACTTGCAGACAGACTCACAGGCGACATTTTCTAATAAACAGTCAAATCGCGTTCAGGATTTTATAAAACGTATAAATCCGTTGAAAACCAGAAATCGAAATTTTTTCTCGAATCCGATACTTTCTTTTTGTAAAGATAGAAGAAAGTAATAAGATGTCTAATGAACTTTTATTCTTACTAGCTCACTAGACGAATCTTCAAAACAATGGAAATACATATCTTATCTTTCCTTTTAATTAAAAAAATTCCAGAAGACTGCTCTGTTCTACCTCAAATTTTTCACGTTCTGACACATTAAAAAGATAGAAAGCAACATGTCCTGAATTTTTTCGATTTTAACGACATCATCCGAATTTGTAGAGTAATTGTTGGATAAAAATCCAACATAAAGTATAACTCATTAATGCATTGATCTTTCAAGATTAATAATTTAATATATCAGACATGATTAAATATTATATGAAAATTGATATCAACTTTAATATATGGGCTATCGATAGAAAAGTAAGAACAACATTTTTAGTACTAAGCCCTAAATGGAGATATTATGGTATTGAATTCTATATGCCAAAATGCTCAAATACATAAATAAACAAATGCTATCTTATTCAGAAATATGTTTGGATGAAGCGACTGCAGCAGCGATGGGAGAATTGGGAGTTTACACATCTCCAAAAATATTGAAAAGCTGATAAATTTAATAAGAAATATAGTATGTATACATGTGCACATGGGATATACAAACTAGTGTAAAGAAAAACATAAATAGGTTGAAAATGTATAACCCATCTATTACATCTATTTGTGTAAGTACATTCAGGGGACAGAAAAACTACTTTTTTTTATTGTAGCAAACTACAACTACAGCTAACTCTATCGAAAATATAGTTAACTACAGCTACAACTACTTATTTTAAACAGCAGCTACTACAAACTACTTTCCAAAAGTAGTCACAACTTTGCTACTTTCATATTTCGTCAAAAGGTTCAATTTACACTAAAAATTGAAGATACTGATTAAATAATAAAATGATCCATCGTTATATCGCTTCTGCCGAGATACAATTAAATAAACGCGACCTAGCCGAGGACATTAAAAATTTAAGAAAGGTAAGATACAAGAAAAAGTTTTGTTTTCTCTCCAAAATGTTTGTTTATACACACATTACAAATTTTGTAGCAAAATTAAGAGAGATATTATAATCTAAAAAAATTTAGAAAAACAACTCTTACCTTGCAAACAATAAATAAATCTGTAAGTAAAGCAGTTTAGAAGAAACCCGCCGTTCAAACATGAAGACTTAATAACGAGTAAATAGGCAAATGTTGCCAGCCAGAAAATTAATTCCTTTGGTGGGTTTGTGCTTGTTTTCAGCAGCAAGTGTCGATGGGGAAAATCTATAACTTCATGCGATGCGTTGCTAACTGAAGTTTGTCGCTGAGATTCGCAAATTGTTGAACAGAACATATTTTGCACAAAAGAAACAAGTTTGATTTACAGAAATTTACAGAATGATTTAGAGAATGCATATTTTTTTTCTCTTGAAGTAGCGTTAACAGTAGCGTGAGTTCTTGCTACAAACTATTTTTTTTTGTATCGCGTTACTCACTACAAGTACATTGTTCAAAATGTAGCGCGCTACACTACAAACTACTGTAAAAAGTAGCGATTACTACAGTTTCTCTACTTGTAGCACGCTACTTCCGACCCCTGAATGTATTACATATATTTCAAGGTTTCAAAAATAAGTCCTTCACTTGTATTGTGATATATTTTTTCCAATATTTGATATGGATGAATTCTGGATATATTCTATAGTTATTTGAGCTTTCCTATACTTATTTTTAAATCACATAGTCACTAAAAAATTATTTTTATAAACTTAAATACAACGAATTTATATATATTTTTTTCTTTTACTGCGGCTGAACCGCAGTTATATTATTTATGGATACAAATGTATACAGTAATTGTAAGAACTGTAATTAATTTTCCAAGAAAAAAGAGTAATTTAAAAATCCCTTCTGAAATACCTTTAGTTCAAATATGTAATTTTCTTGTAGATTTAAACGTTCGAAAAAAGCCTTGGTGTTGGTTCGGTTAATATGAATACTACTAGCACATATACGAAATATTTATTTGTAATAATTATTTTTTTTAGTTTTCTAGATAATTTTTGCTTTTATTTAGTAAACTTTTTGCATTGGGTAAAAATAAACAAAAATTGAGCTCTAATGCTTCAACATTATATTAAAAATCAAATAATATAATGCTAACTAAACATTAAAATCTATTCTATTTCTTACATTTTTTAACAATTCGGGTAAAAATTTCGCAACATTTTAAATTAGATAGTAATATCTTCTACCTGTAATGTTAGAAATTTCCAATTGAGAGTCAATATCAAATTAAGAATACTTTTTCCAGTGAAATATACCACACAGGTATTTTTTCTGTAATTATCTCGAAAAAAGTATACGAAAAATAAATACTTAACCTCTGAGCATTCACAATATACATATCTTTGATTTGATGTATACTTCGATCTCAGCTGTTTGACAAGTTATCTGATTATTTAAAAAATAAGACGATCTTAAACTGATTCAAGTTATTTTATTGGTACAACTTAATGTTAGCATAGCTGCCAATTTTTACGCTTTTTTCCTACCATTAAAATTTTATAGCAAATTTGAACTTATTAAATCGCCGAAAGGCAAAAATTTCTATTAATTTTTAGTGGTAGCAAAAAAGCGTAAAAGTTGGCAGCTATGTGTTAGTATTTTACTTAGGATTCAATTGGGATTAACGCGCGCACGCGTACATAACCACACACACAGTGACGGCTCGTGGGTTATTTAAATGAAGGTTCACAGTCACAATAAAAAATTACGAAAATATGTAGATATGACGTAACATACAGGTTAAAATACCTTTGTATTGTTGCAAGTTAAAAAAAATTAAATATAAGAAATAAACACGTATTCATTGGAGAAAGTTTTGTATTATTTTACTTTCTACAAAAGAAATTACAGTACGGAAGGGGGGGAAAAAGAGAGAATACTCCATGTATATTATTCGCCTAATTGTTGCAGAGAAAACAAATAGTCTTCTGATCGTGAAAAATGTCTTTTTTCAATTAGGTTTAAAAATATATACTTAGAGAGCCGTCTTTATATTGCAATTGTAACAAATTTTCAATACATAAAACCTAATTTCTACATATTTGGAATCCTCGAAAATTTTTATATTAGAATATCAAATGGAAAGTCCTAGTAATTATGCCTATGTAAAATTTTGAGCTTCTATTGCTAAATTCATTTTTAAAGCTGGAAAACAAACTAAGTACGTTTGAGAACATTTCAAGCATATCAAAACATTTTGACAACTAAAAATAAGAAATATCCTTTAAGAAGAATACACAGAAAAAAATAAATTAAAAATATTAATTCTCTTATGAAATATTTTGAAAAAAAGAATGCATTCCATTCCCAAAGGTTTAACATTAGTGAGGGACTTTGAGATCTGACTGACCAACCACCTTTAAATAATATTAAATAATGTAATTTCAATTTTTCTTTTCATCGACAGCGTTGAAAAATGCAATTACTTTAGTACTCAAACACTAATTTTAGTACGTGTCATCTTAACGGTACACAACTAATTCTTAAACAGAATAATATCTATAAAAAACAAAATGAATAAACAGATTAATAATTAGTTTAAAATAAACTATCCGAACATTGAAAACAAAGGGAGAAATTGAACAAACACGAAAGAAACTGACAAAAAAGCATCGTCCCGCACATTACAGACTGTGCAAAAGGCAGGATAGAAATGGTGCTTTCCCCTCGCATACGTCTGCCATCTTCCGTCCGCATAAAGTTGTTTTGAAGAGTACAGTGGAACTCCAGATATACGTTACCCGAGTTGTACGTTTCCCTCACTTATACGTTTCAAATCAGCGGTCCCGACCACTTGCCATTAAAAATTAGCTGAGTTATACGTTTTGAATTACACATTTCCCTCAGTTATACGTTACGTTTTTGCGTCCCCAGACGAATTTATTTTGCATTTATCAATTTTGAAACCGGAAGCACTGACGACGCGGCCGAGGAGTCTGATTTGAAAGATCCCACTAAAACTCCAGAGCTGATGTGAAAGCTTTTGACGTAGTAAAGCGGTTCGTCAGTAGTAAAAGCGATAACCATAAGGCGGCTGCATTATTAACAGAAATGCAAAATTCTCTGTTCAGTGTCGGCTCTGCCGAAAAGAAACAACCGAAGATAAGTGATTATTTCAACAAAATTCAGTAAACTACTGAAATGTCTTTTGATAAATGATTTATATGCCAAGGCGATTCCAATGATTTCTTTTAAGTACTCTATGTGTATTAAAATAATTTTAATAAAACTATTATGATAAAATAAGTTCATGTGTACTTCTCTTATGTACTTTTTTTCTTCTCATTTCCATTTCCAAAAATTTATGTCATGGGTGCAGTACTACTTAGGAAACTTCTGTTTTCAATATAAAAGGTAACAAACACCTCAGCGGATCAAAGTTTTCACGATATATTTTAAAAATTGCTCCGGTAAACCATTAATTGAGTTGTACGTTTTACTGAGTTATACGTTTCGTTTGTCCGGTCCCGGGTAAAACGTATAACTGGTGTTCCACTGTATATCTTCGGTAGCACGTGCGAGCGGGCAAGTTCTCTGTTGAAAACTGCTAATTTTTGCACTATTACAGTGACGTTCTGCCTTAGTCATGTATAAGAGGAACGGGGAGAGAGAGTGATAAAAGTTTATTCTGCAAATGCGAAAAAATTGATATGTGTTATTTAATTATTTTATTTAACTTGCTAATATATATATTTTTTCATTTTTCTTTGGGGGTTCACGTGCTCATGTGCGCCAATAGACGAGCCGCCACTGCACACACACACACATACATACCACTTTATCCGCCCTTATGAGTAACTAAACTTTTTATCGATGTTTGGAATACCTACCGAATTTTTAAAGATATCACTTAAATGTTATTACAGGATGTTAAGATATGCAAAATATACATATGAACACCAAAAATATTGCATTTGAAGGAAATTTGTATTTTTAGAACGAAAAGTTTGTGTGAGCACAGTATCGTTTTTCCGGGTAACTCGGGTGTTACTCGATTTGAAATTTTACACATTCATTTTGAGTAAGTCAATCTCTAACTAAAATGTCCTGAGTGGTTACTCAATTATTCAGTAAATTACGTGACAAAGTGTGTAGGGTTATTGAAGCGTTTGAAGGACAACCAAAACTTTTCGAAAATATATTTTAAGCAATGCAGGTGAGAGTGTTATGATATAAAGATTGTTCATGCTTAATCATTTGTTACAGTTAATTAAAATAGTACTTAATTAGCTATATAATTAATTGTCTAATAGTAATTAACTGAAGAATATTAATCTGTGGGTTGTTAACGATTCATTGATATTAATTAATTAACGTATCCTATAAATTAAAAGTAATTTTTAAGAAACTTTTCTGATAAATATTCAATTTTGTTTAAATTAGTAAAATACTAGTCTGTAATAAGACTGATCGGTTAGATACGTCTTTTGAACAAAGTTTCTTGTTTGATTCTGTGCGTTAGTTGTAGAAAAGTGCTTCTTTACTCAGCATGATATTTTTTTCATATGTTGGGTGGGAGGAGGGAGGGCTGTTTGCTTAGCTTATATTTTGAAATACCAGAACATATATATATATATAGGGTGGTTCAAATAAAATTGGACGAATTTTAAGAAATAGTATACACACACACTCATAATATAACAGACAATGCAAGCAAGCAATTAAATAAATAACAGTGACAAAATAATACCACTGCAAATTAACTATTTACAGTTATATCAACAACCTATAAATAAATGAATAACAAGGATGGTAGTATGCTAAAGTTAACTATTTTGTGCCAAAAAATTTAATAACAAGAGAAGTGATTTGAGTTTAACTGAATAAAAGAAAAGAAAAGAATGATTTATTGCAATAATAAGCATTTTTAAAAATATTCTTACATGTAAAATAGAGCCTTAGAAAAAAAAATTAAATATCGTGAATTAAAAATGATATAAATTATTGAAACCACCAAGAAAAGCACTCACTTTTAATATCACATAAATAAAATATTTATTGAAAAAATACATACATAAATAACAAGGTAGAATACAACGTTTATCATATTTAATAAACGAATTTTCTATAGTAGAATTGAATTACAAAAATATAATAAATACGAATTTAAAATTCCAACTCCTTTTCTTTTTTCTTCACAGAAGTCTTTTATATTATAAACGATGACTGTGTAAATCTTCTTACAATAAGATTAAAATAAACAAATTCTTACCTTTTGAAAGGTTTATCCAAATATATGATGAAAAATGTATTTAACAAATGACTGTTAGTATAAAATATTATTGGCTTTAAAGACATATATTTTCCTTTTTGTCAGTAGATTATGAACACGTTGGTATTATAAATGACATTTTTGATGGCAGTGTACATTTAAAATAATCTGAGATAATAATAGTACTAGCGTAAATCCAAGTATCAAAATCGTTATCGAACTATAAAGTTCTTTTAATATTACATCATAAATGTATAAGTGGATGACCACCCCGCGGGGAGTTAAGCTATACAGATTTACTGCTATAATCCGATACCGGGGGCTAGGTCCAGTGTTATAAAAAGGTGGAACAGGTAGACAAAATAAAAGTGGGACAACGGCTTCTAAATCGGGACATAAAAATGCAGTAAACCCTAACTAAAATAGAACCTGTTTATAACCGAATCTGTTTTAAACTTACATTGTCCCTACGCTAAGAATACCATACAATTATACCTGATAAGACAAAAACCTGTTTAAAACGAAATTTCTCTTTGGTTTCTTTGGATTTCGTCTTCGCAGATTTTATTATACTAAATAAACACATTATACAGTAAAACCTGTGAAAGCAAAATCGCTGAGACAATAAAATTTTTACTTTTGAAACCGAATTCCATTACAAACAGGTACATTTTCACAGAGCATACTGAACAAAGTACAGTAAAATCTGTGAAAACAGAATCACTCCGAACTACAAAGAATTTCCTGTAAATAGTCTTCCATCTAGGCAGGTAGATCACTACGAACTACAAAGAATTTCCTGTAAATAGTCTTCCATCTAGGCAGGTAGATTTGTAAGGTATACCTTTCAAAAGGAGTATAAACATTTTCCTTTATAGACAGGTTCTGTTTTCACAGGTTTTATTGGTTAAGTTCCACTTGATACAAGCTAACGAATAGCAAGGTACGATTTTTTTTTTATTTATTTTTTTTTTTTTAAAGAATTGGAGATTCTTGAAAAATCCGGACTTTGATGTCCTGTGAAGTTGTTACGCGAGACAGGTCGTGGAACCCCTGAAAACCGGGACGTCCCGCTTAAGTCGGGACAGCTGGCAACACTACCGGATACCCACAAATTTCAACTCAATACATAAAAGCAAGTTGAAAGAAAACAACAATTTGTCAAAGTCAAAAGAGACCGTAATAATATATACTAAAAAAAAAAAAAATTAAATATATGTATATATAAACATAACAAATCAAAGTAAAGAGTACCACACTGTGGGAAAACAAAATGAACGAACAGAAAGTTAAAAAAGAGGAAAAAAGGGGTTTTGAAAACTATATGTTCATTAATCTGAATGAAACATTTGGAGGTAGCAACGATTAGAATAACTGAGAGAGTTGTGTCATGGAGGTGCAAATGCAGAAGCAGCTGAAAGTAATGGCAGATAAAAATTACATGAAATAAAATCAAAATAAATTAGACTCCCTAAAAAATTAAAATTAATCAAAAGGTATTTTGACAAATGAACTTTTCATTGTAAGTACTTCCAGTTTCGTTTCGTCACTCAGTGCTGTTTTCATGACATATTTATTTTTCATCCAGTTTTATCTTATTTGTTCTTAAATACGCAGTTTCTTCACATGCGGAGATTAATTTTAATTTTATAAAAATCACCGCATAGAGAAAAGGCTAAAATAATATATATATATATATATCAAACTGAAGATGAACAGTAATTTGGAACAGTTGTGGCAAAGCGTTCATCTATTTATATAATACGGTAATGTGACGATGCCAGGTCGCACTCATTCTCGAAAAAAAAAAAAAAAAACATGTCGCGGCCATGTTAGGCTTAAGCATTCCGATGCCGTATTATAAATCAAACAATTGTGTTATTTAATCTACATTGTATCACATCTTTTCTTCTTCATTTTCTCTAAAACCTTCAAAAACTAAACAATTATAATGTTTTAAGTTCTAAATTAAAAATAAGCAGCTATCAACAGTAGACTAGCGAAATAAACAAATGAACACCGTTGCCATTCAGAAACACAAGTTCCAAATCAAGAAACCATGGAAGAACGAACAAACGTAATCATTTCTAGTTCCATGCAAGAAACTAACATATGAACGACTCTCAAACGATTCATTAAAAAAATACGGCTAACATCGGATTCATCCGACTGTAGGGTTGCATTTTCAGCGTCACGCCAAAAGGGCAGTTGCAATTGACGTCATGTTGGAGGTCACACACTACAAATAGGCAGTTCTGATTGGTGGAAGTACCTTGACCTCCAAGAGAAGTACAATGGTTGATCAGCTAATTGCAACTTTTCTATTCTCTGAATTCTGTGTTCAAGCCCATTGCATTATATGTATTTTTAATTTGTTCATAAGTATTATTTTTTTTTCCTTTTCGCACAGTTTCAGATTTAATGTGAAAAGTGTTCTGTGTTTATATGACATCTGTATAGATAGCTGCGATTAGTTCCCTCTTTAGGCCCAACTGTTAATTTTTTAACGAAATTTTCGAAAAATAATTCTCGCATCAATTTGGTGGCGCCATCTACCTAGCGTAAAATATAATATTTTAAGATGTAAAAATTGATGCAAGTTTTTTTCTTTTTTTTATGTCAAATAAAATTTTACAGTGAAAGATCGA
The DNA here is from genome assembly GCA_963931845.1 of Maratus michaelseni. Classification (NCBI taxonomy): domain Eukaryota; kingdom Metazoa; phylum Arthropoda; class Arachnida; order Araneae; family Salticidae; genus Maratus; species Maratus michaelseni. Next base: position 122,645,057 of record OZ007600.1, read on the forward strand.
ATGCTTCAAATTATGAATTTATTATTAGCATTTTTAAAAGTCTGTTCCTAACATTTTTCTTTCTTTGAGAAAATTTATTATTTATAAAATATGCCTGTGAAATTTTACCAAGATAAGTTTATGATGAGTTTTTTTTTTTTTTTTTTTTAAATGAATTTTGCTTTAAGGATTCTTTTTGTGAAATAAGACTTTGAGCATGGTCTATTTTCATTAAATTAAATTTTGTGAAAAGGCTCTTTTTATTAAATAGAATTTTTTGAAGGACCCTAATTTTTGCCTGGATCGACCTCAGATATGAGGTGTGTTAATTATTATACATAATTAAATTGCATTTTACTGCTTTTATTGATAATAGATCTAATTATTAATAAAATAGTTATAATAAAATTTGCAACAGGTTTTTTTTTTTTAATTTATGCATATTTTAAGCTGAATTTATTATATTTCTGTAAATTATATTCTATTGTTTAAAAAATGCAAAAGCTTCTTCTTCTTCTTCTTCTTTTTTTTTTTTTTTTTTTTTTTTTTTATTATTTAACTTTTTTATTTAACCTGTACATTTTTTATGGCAACTAGCTGTAAACTCACGCAAAAGAAAATTCAGTAAATTTCTTAAAAAAAAAAAAAATAAATAAATAAAAAAATCAGTTGTCTAAGCTGTTTTTTTTTAAAAAAACCTTGATTCAAAGTAAAATTTTTTTCGCTTTTTAGAATTGAAAATTAGCATTAATATAGAAAAAATATAAATTTTTATATTCCTAAAATTTTTAACTATTCTTAAATTTTTACGCACTTGAAGCAAAAATTCATGTTCAAATTACAGTTAAAAGCATAGGAAGTATAATATATATATTTTTTCCCTCTGGAGGTTGACTTTTGCAAACACAGTTTTTGAGGTGATTTTGATGACTTGCCACTATCAGAAGGATCGCGCTTAACACAAGATTACAGTAAGATAACATTACAGAAATCCCGTATTGGATCTCCAATTAAAACACACGCAATATTTCATTTTATATCATCTGTTTAAATGAATTATTATGTCAGTTATATGACTTAACGTTCTAAACTTAAAATATCCCTTTTCCGTCATTTTTGACGGGTGCATATGCTAGTTGATAAATAAAAGAAGCATTGTGAGATGCCAGCACCTGCGCATGCTTTAAGCATGTTATACCATATACGGAGTCCGTACCATACAGAGTCCATACCATATACGGCCCAACCGTTATTTGCTGAGATATCAATACAATTTGATGTGGTCCGACGAAATTACTTTTGGTTGGACAGAACAACGCTCTAAATTAGAGGCGTATTGTTGGCATACCAATTCTACGCCACTGTTTCCTAATGGTTTCCACAAACTGCCAAGATGTATCAACTATCTGTACTACTTGGATAATTCCATTCGACTTGATTTTTCATAGGATAGGAGGAGCTCACTTGCCCCCAATACTTAGTACGCCCATGTCAATTTATATTTTTTTGTAATTTTTCTTGCATTATTCTATGTTTTTTCTTTTATGATCTTAGTACTTTTATCTTAAATCTCACGCCCTTTTTCCGGTAATCAAAAGCAGTATCTGCCCTATATGTAATTTAAATAAGAAATGACTTGATCTTAGTCTAGTGCATTAAACATGTAAACCAAGTCTCTTTATTGGGAATTGCACAAAAATCACATATTAAAAGAAAATCCTCTCTATTTTAATAATTGAAATTTTTAGACTAAATCAGTAAAAAGAGAAATACATCTGTATAAATATTTTAACTGCATCTAAACTCGACCTTTAAAATGCTAGTTAAAATTCTCTATTTCTGGAGGAAAAAAAAATAAAAAAATTATTATTAAATAATTTTACTAAGTTTACTTTTATTATCATCGCATTCGAAAAGAAAATTCGCTGCGATGAATTGTCGCCACGACGAATTGACGCTGCGACGAATTATGCGCAATGAATTGTTCCGCGATGAATTGTGCGCGACGAATTGACGCTGTGACGAATTGTGCGCAATGAATTGTTCCGCGATGAATTGAGCGCGACGAATTGACGCAGAACCCCCTATCGCTAAAATCCAGAACGAGAGATTTTATCTAGAAAACTACAGGGGATGCCACATAAAAGAATTTAGAAAGTTGTAGAGCATCATCTATTTAGTAAGAAAAGACATCCTTGTATAATTCTGGTTCGTGTAGAGATTATAGCCAAAGAAAGGCAGTTCTTTGTACGTCATACTTATTTATTTTTACGAATATGGAAGAAGAATCAGGAAATTAACAACAGAAAAATGTCTCAAATACACACCTTCATACTCACGCTTACGTGAAAATCAGATAGTTTAAAACGCCTCGATACAACAGACATTTCTGGCAAAAACAGTATTAAATTCCAATAGCGAGACCGCAAGATATCCCAATCGTGTTGCTACAATCAGGCCTGAGCTGTCAGTTACAAACGACTCTACATTACTACGTTTATTTTATAACCAGTAACGAACATTCTACAATGTTCCAGAAGAACTTCGTCTACAAAAACATCCCACTAACACTACTCCCATAGCTTCTGAACCAATCATTTGTCCCACCTTCTCATTTGCGCGTGCTGATGATAGACATCTGAAAGCTGCTCAGGGACGCCATATAGGCAGGGGGGAGGGGAAGAATTTGAGATTTCAGAAAAATTGTCCGTCATCACAGGTCAGACAAAAAAAAATTTCAAAATTGCTCAATAGCTAAAATAACTTGTGATTTTTTTTTTACAATAAAAACATAAGCATTTAATAAGCACCTTAAGCACAGAAGCTAATACACATAAAAAATGTTTTCTAAAGTCTTGTTATTCCAACATTCTCAAAATGAGACAGTTATTATTGATGAGTATTTTGGCTAGTTAAAAAAAATATATGTTAGAAAAAACTCTACCAATTGCTTCTCAGCTGTGTACAACATGGTCAAAAGAAAACTCGTCCCCTCAGGGCTAGAATTTTAGAAGTAAATTTCCCCCTTTTGCCCAAAATTTAGAAGTATTTTACTTTTTTTTTTTTTGGGTGGGGGGGGGGGGTAGTAGTGGGTTAATTAACGTTCTTAAATATTTGATTTTTCAATTTTGCATTATTAGTGTCACATTATATTTACTGCAATCATTACAATATACTATCAAATCAATTTCTTTATTAAATCATATTACATACGCGGTACATTCTTAATATTCTCCACAGCCTGACACTTGAGTCCTGTGCGGATTGGGTTGTACTCGACCCGAACCCGACAGTCTTCAACCCGAATCCGAAATAGTCCTACCCGAAGTGAAAGAAACTGAATCTATATTTTAATACATCTATGGAAGAGTAGTCTACAATTTTATCGCTTATGTATAAAATGAACACATATATGCTCATTAATGTTCAAATGTATAGTTTTTTTCATCGGAAAAATATTCAGAATTTTTTTGAAAAATCGGATCAATACGAACCCGACACAAAATAGTGAAAACCCAATCTGAACACGAAACAATTAACCCTTTGATTACGGGCCAGGATCGCCGACTATTTTTATATGCAATCGTACCCAATTTCCAAAAAAAAAAAAAAAAAAAAAATTGTTTGTGACAAATTTCTCTTGAAAAATATCCTACTATAAATATATTGCAGAGATTAGTTTTCAAAAAGTGGTACTAATAGAATAAAAATAGTCCACTGGGACGTACATGTCCCGACCGACCGTAGTCAACCGGTAAAAGTCAACCTGGCATGCAGTGAAAAAAAGCAGCCCGAACCCGGCTCCATCCGTATACCAGCGAGCGGATTGTGTTGGTTTCGAGTAAAATCGGTTTGCCCGATGCAATGCAGGACTTTACCTGAGATCAAGGATTTTGCAGATTTCTGAATTGTATGGAATTTAGATCATAGTCTGAAGAGGAAGGCAGAAAACGATTAAGGAAAATTTTTATTGACAGAAAATCATTAGTGAAAATTTTCTTATGGATCACAAAATTTGTACATTTCGTGACATATTGGTGATGTTTGTGGTGCTTTAACCAGTTGAATTTCACGATTTTTTTTTATTTTTTTTTTCGACCGATTTACGAAATTCGCTATTTGTTGTCTGCTACTTTTTGGCGAAATTCGGGATTCTTTTCTACGATCGTTTGTTTAAATTCAGGATTTGTTTTTTCGAAACTGACTGACAAAATTTGCGATTATTTTGCGCAATCGTTCGATAAAATTCTCGATCTTTTTTTTTTTTTTTTGTGAAATTGTTTGACTAAATTCATGATTTATTGCGGAACTTTTGGACGAAATTCGTGATTTTTTTCCGTGATAGTTAGACAAAATTCAAGAAGTTTTTTTTAAATATTTTGACAAAATTCTATTTTTTTTCTCGCTACCGATGAACAAATTTGACTTTTTTCTGCGAATGAATGTTGTATCAACGATTTTGGTTTTTCCGCGACCGATTGTCAGAAATAGCTACAGTCGAACCTTGTTAACACAAAATCGCTTAACGCGAAATTTCGTTTAATACTGAGGTCCCGTCAGATGAGTCTGAAAATCAATGTTAAATCATTCGTTTAACACGAAATTGAATTTCGGAAAATCCCACTTAAGGCGAAAATTTTTTTGCTCCAAAGTAAAAAAAATAATTAAAAAAAATCCTTACGCAATGTTTCCGATATTTCAAACTTACATGTCACATACTCTTATTAAAAATAGAATTTTCTCTCATGGTTTGAAAAAGATATAAAGTGGAAACTGATTTCAGAAAATCGGGAAATGCTAGATTCCTGACTAATCCCTGCTTTTCTTTGATCTCTGATATGCGCAAATGTTCCCATATTAACCATATGAGCTATAGATCAATCACAATTAAAGTTTGGGTGAAGGAACTTCTTTTTTTGAAAGTGATTGTTCCATTACCCGGTTGACTGTATTGATAGTGACATAAACCGGGTTTCCGAATTTCCCTATGTGGGAGTGAAGGGAGTGACAACATTTACTTCACTACCTGACTAACATAATTGAAACTCTGTTCGCAGTTGCTCTGTAGAATTCTGTGAAAGATAAGTCGAAAACAACAAGCTGTATCTTTAGAAACCAATCAAAAAATTTTAAACGAAGTTAGCGATAAAGTGCTGAAGAAATCAGAAAATGCAGCTAAGTATAGGATACCTGCAATTCTTCTACAATTGGTCCTCTCTACAATTTTAAAGAATTGCGAAAAGATTGAAGCGGCTTATGCTGTGAGTCAATTCAAACCAGTAAGAAAACGAATGAGCAGAGGGAAGAATGCATAAATTGAAATTGCTCTCTTGCAGTGGATAAAAGAGGCAAGAAGCCAGAATATTGTTTTAATTTTAACTTTTGCAGTTTTGAAAAAGAAAGCAAAGGCTTTGCTGTTGCTCTCGGTGAGAGCCGATTTCATATGTTCTAACGGATGACTGACAAGATTTAAAGAGCATCCTAAAATTGTCTACAAAAAGATATGTAGCCAAAAAACGGAAAATTCTTTCTTAGACATTGTTTTTCCGAGTACATTTGCATAGATGAAGATGTGCGGACTTCGGATGTGACGGCAGACGAAGAAATAATTGGTGAAAAATAAAAGATGGCAACATTGAAGTGTCGGACGTGGATGAAGGATTTGACACCGGACGGCAATGTTTAGTGTCATTAAATGAATATACCACAGCATTGAAAACTGTACAACGTTTCCTTATGGAACAAGAAGATGCTTCCCGAACTTTGAACAAATTAGATGAGGTCCATACGTTCCTAAAATAACTACTCTACAAAAATTGAAGCAAAATCTAATAACAGACTTAAAAAAAGGATTAGCAAGCAAATAAATTTATTGTTGCCTAAAAAATTCTGATAAATTTGTTAATGAAATTCTCTATTTCTTATTAATTTATGATTTTATGAGCAGGGATATATTTGTAGGTTAATTTACTTAGTTTTTTCATCTAACATAGATGGGCCCCACTATTATGACGGTTAACACGAAATTTCGGATAACACGAAAAAAATTCGCAGTCCCTTCAATTTCGTGTTAACAAGGTTCGACTGTATTTGTTTCCGCGATCTTCGGCGAAATTCGCAATATTTTCTCACGGCAGTTTGAGAAAATTAGCGATTTTTACCGCTAACAATTTGCATAATTAGCTATTTTTTTCTAAGTCGAATTGGCAAAATTCGCTATTTTCTTCCGCAGTCGATTGACAAATTAGCAAATTTTGCTTAATTTCGCAAAAATAAACAAATAAATAAATAAATAAATAAAAATCTAGGACTTCCACGAAAATTTTAAAAAATTGCCAGTCTGTGAAAGAAGTTAAGAGGGAAAATTCCTGCACAGACTTTTTCATTGTGTGGGATTTTCTTTTTTTTTTTTTGTGTGTGTGCGATTTGCGCAATCCCGCATGCTATTTCAAACCGTGTCTCTCAAAGAAAAGTCCCCCCCCCCCCACCCCTGGCAAGAAACTCTTGAAATGGCGCCCTGCAGAAAAACCTGCAAAGACAGTCCAAAAGGGTTGGGAAAAAACCTACATTTTAGACAGTTCGCCGTTTTAGCAGTTATAATTGTATGGTGCTTTTTCGTCGAAAATTTTTTCCGGTTAAGATAATTTTTTATATACACGTTTTGTTTTCACAAGTTTTATTGTAACACACCTATGCTCTTCAGAGTTGCAATATAGAAATATTGAAAGAATGCTTTAACAGTCTTAGAGGCTGTCTTTAACAAAGGTAACAAAATCTCTCTATAATGGAAAACTTTCATAGTCATTATCTTGAAATTATACCTGCTAAGACGGAATTTTTCATCCTTTTTTTGAGATTTCGTTTTCGAAGTTTTTACTTCTTTTGTAGCCATGATTTAGTAAACATTTCTCGTTCGGAAGGGGGAGGGTTACCGCCCAGCCGAACCCCATCCTTGATTATGCCACTGCCGTCAAAGAAAAGTAAAAGTTTGCTCCCCCCCCAACCCAAGAAAGTTCTGAAATGGCGCCCCTGAGCTGCCTCTGATGCTTTCTCAGCGCCACGCCTATCCAGACTGTGATTTTTGTAAGAAAATTAAATGAATAATTTAAATCAGGAATTCACAAAGATAATCATCCATAACGTTTGTAACAATATTGTGCATTCGAGTATGATATGTTGTCACCTGTAAGACGAAAATATTCGAAACCGTTGCGATATTTTGTGAGAGAATAACAAATAATGGCAGACGATGAGTTCAATTTACAATTATAAACACCTCCATTTGCAGATAAAAAACCCTGACTTTTAAAAAATAGTAATTATTTTAGATACAAAATTAACAGAAAGTTCTTTTTTTTTTCTTCTTCTTCGTAGTATTTCATCACCTTTTTGCTTTACCCGGCTGTAGGTGTAAAATTTGATAAAAATTGCATTTGCAAAAATTAAAAAAATATATCATTTCGGTTTTGGGAAAATTCATATTTTTCCGAAAATAATATTTTAAAAAATATGTATCACAGCACTGCCAAGATATTTTGGTCTGTACAGATAATTATTTATCGTATCCGTGTGCACAGTATATCTTTTCTTACTAAAATTATGATACTCCTGAATCTTTCCACTGACAATGTTGACGTATTATCCTATAGTTTTCGAAATACGAACTGTAATTCTGGAATTTAAGGCTCGGGGACGTTGGAATGTACCTCCTCGTGTAGCGGATAACCATTTCACTTTGCCATTTTATACTTACAACATTCATGGCTGTAGTTAACTTGATTTACCAATTATTCCCACACTGCAAAAAAAAAAAAAAAGTGTGGATTTTACAGTATAATACTAGCATCCCAGATGCCAGTATTACACTGTAAAATCAACACTTTTTTTGCAGTGCAGAGGCGTAGAAAGCCAACTTGGACCCCCCCCCCCCCGGGGGATAATTTCCTTAGGGGCCTTACATATGCCTTATGTAAAAAGGAGGATATTCAGAATGCTTTAATGTTTATTAGTAGTAGGATAATGAGAGTTCAACGGCCACAGGCGCAGCCGCAGCTGAGCAACCGAGCAACCGATAGTGCATTGTTCAGAATCAACCCTCTTTTTCTTGCAATAATCTTTTCATCTCATTTTGTTGGTACATCTCATATTTTATTAAAAAGGTTTGTGTGTAAGAGTATGTTTTAAAAAGCATATATGTCTTATAGTTATTATAAATAGTTCTCTTTGTGTCTGTATATGTGTGTGTGTGTATGTATGTGGGTAACAAATAGTTCTCTTTATGTGTGTATGTATGTGTCTGTGTGTGACAAATAATTCTCTTTATGTGTGTATATATGTGTGTGTATGTGTGCGTGACAAATAGTTCTCTTTGTATGTGTGTGTGACTATCTGCTTGTTTATTAAAGTTTTAGAAATATTTTTCATGTTTTTATAACGAAAAAAATATATGCGGTAGTTAGTTAAAAAGTTTCACAAATTAAAAAAAAAAATTCTTTTAGAAAAAGTTTCACATTACTTAAAAAATTTAAAAAAGTACTCAATAATAAAATCAACAATTTTTATTATAACAAAATAATTTACATAAAGATATTTACAGATCAAAATATACATCACGATTTTGCGTTAGCAATACAAATCAACATTTTCTTCTTTATTACAAACGGTATTAATGTCATAATGGCCATAAGCATAACTGGTGATCCCATCATCCAATAAGTAACGCTTGTCGTCAAAGGGACTTAAGCTAATTTTATTTTGAGTTAATGTATATAGGCGATGGTCATCTTGGGAAATCCTTACCTGTTTCTCCATACTTGTTTTTTGTTGTTGGAGGCACTCCAAGTAGTCTTCATGTGTAATTTTCTGCCGAACAATCTGCGTAGACACGCCATTTGCACGCTTCTTTTCGTCTTTAACAGATTTTAGAGAGTACATTTTTTATTTCAGTCCGACAAACTCAAGGGCTAATTCGCCATTCAGTTCATCTTTAAACTTTCCGAGCGTCTTCTTATCATCTTCAGAGTATAGACGATGAGATTTCGGGTATTCAGAAAAGTAAAAAAAATCACGATGCTGCTCCAGATCCTTATAAATATTATTGGTTTGAATATGATACGTTAGGGAATCTGTATCCGTAAAGAGTAAAACTGCACGATCTTTATATGTTTTCTTTATAAAATTGTAATGGAAATCATACATACAAAGTTTAGATAGTTCGAGTATAGAAAATCCAACATAGATGGGTCGGTTCATATGTATGCTAGTTTTTAATCTCTCCACAGCAGTCAAGTCTTCATCATAAGTTTTAAACGATTTAAAAGTAGGCGATGCTACTAATTTTTTGGCTCTTTTTTCACCATTACAAAGCACAATATTTCTTATTTTTCGTAGATTTTCCATGGTTTTACCAAAAACAGAATTGTTCATTAACTTAAAAAAGTCTTTCTCAAAAGAAGATTTTGCTTCTTTCCTTTTTTCGGTATTGAAATTAATATATTTCTGTAACCATGGTCCCTTTTTAAATTTTAAAGCTTTGTGCACGGCTGTAATTTTTAAACCAAGTTCTAAATAAAATTTAAGATTACGATAATGGGTTATATAATTTCGTTTATTATTTAAATTTGGTATAAGTTTAGGAGTTCCCACGAATTTTCTGTTGTTAAGTAAGCTTCTTGCATTAGAAGACAGCATCTTATCCTCCACAGTTACTCTCTCAGGGGCGACAGGGTATTCATTATGCAAAGGATGTAAATGTTTCGGGTATTCCAAGTCTACCTCGAAAAGATACCCAATTTCGGAGCTATTAGATAGAGATAGAACCCACTCTTCTGTGATATGACATGTTTCACACCATTCAATCCCGCCGTAGGGTAAAAATTGACTCATAGCCCACCCGTATAAGTTATTGGCATCCCAATACATGATGTAGCTGGGTGCCTCATTTTTCTTATAATCGGGCGTACCAAGGATGTTTGCTCGGACATATCTTTTACTTATCATGCTAATGCCGCCTCGTATTCCATTTTCAACCATAAGCAACATATCTATATCACTGAGTAACTCTAAAGGTGTATCAGACATCTTCAAACAAGCCTGCCATGCTAGCCCAGGGGCTGTAAACAGATGAGCAGGGTCAATTTCATAATACTGCTGACATAATTTCCTAAAGTTTTGAAACACGTCAGCAAGTAGTAGAACATTTGTCTTCACATAAAGGTTGTGATAATCACCAAGAGTCTTGATATCAAATGCTTTCCATACATTCTGGGCGTGTTGGTACTCCTTTTCATCTATAGGCTCATTGGTTAAACTATTAAAAAAGGCAGAAGGCGGGGGAAGCTGCTTCTCAGTAAATTTTTCAAAACAGGTAAAATAATCATAGGGGTAAACCCCTTTCCGTATAAGTAATGATAACTGATTATTTTGTGGGAAATTATCTGCAAGTATAGTGAATTGATCAGGTTGAATGTTTTTAACAAGTTTTTTCAATGACGTAGGCAAAAATTGGAAAGAATCTATAAACACCATCTGAATAGGAGATGTAGGTTTTCTGATTTTAAAGGTGATATAGTTTTCCATAGAAGTAGCAATAACATCGATTTCATGATCTTTGAATTTTCCAAGCTTTGTCATAATATGATGCCCATCGTAGTTTTTCAAGTTATGGAATATAACAGGAATTGTTTTACACTGCTTATAATTCAAGTTGCATTCCACATGTGCAGCTCCTCTGTACGCACCTGACAGGTGATCATGGTCACGTGTACGTTTCTCATCTAAAGTTTTCTTACAAATATGACAAAACTCTGCTTCTCTAAATGCCTTTTCTTCCTTGGGAGAAAGCTTCATAGGTTTAATATTTTGCAACTTTTCTCCTAAAATTTCCTTCTCTTGCATCATTCGGTTTAAAAAATGCTCAACACAGTTTCTACCACGATATACCTGTGCTTTCTTCACACACGTTCCATCGGGTCCAATAACCACAAAAGCATAACCACATGGCAAGTGATAAGTTGTTTTCTCGGTATAAGATGCTTTAGAAGAGGGTGGAGCTGATGAAATAGGTATAAGGAGACTCTCAAAATCCGCATAAATCGTATAGGCAACAGGATGTTGTAAATGAATACCTGTAAACTTTAATATATTATCATTTTCACTAGGCATCTTTATAGCTTTCGCAACATGTTGAGAACAATATTCATTATGCTTATCCAATAGATCTTGTCTTGAAAATCGATGCAAACATCGATAACAGTACTGTTGCACACCATTATGTTTGGTAAGATCACCTAAAAGTCTTGAAAAACTTCTTATCAAACAATAGTGTTGCTTTTCACCGTCACCAACCAATAACAAATTAATCACATCTTGATCTTTCTTTTCAGATATATACAGGGGGCAAACTTCATCCTCTTCATAACCAAACACATTAACCCGTAAATTGTTGAGTTGTTCAATAACAGGTATCTTCTGAAGGGGTACAGGGCATTCTACACTACCTAATTTAATATCATGTTCATAGGGTCGATAATGCGAAACACGTTCAGGTTTTTTTGTATAATCTAAGTTCAATTTAAAAGCCAAAAGACACCATACTAAACATTTGTTATCTTCGTTTTTTATATTCAGCACTGCTTTTTTATCATCGAGTTTTTTAGACAGAGGAATATAGGAACTCGCAGCGAGGGGATGATATTTAGTAATCTTGAGTTCTAAATGAAGAATTTTTCTAAGTTTCCAGCCAGAGCCTCTTTGTACAAATTCTTCAAAGGATTTAATAATCTTCGAAAATCCTTCCTCAATATGTTGTGAGATAGTATCATCTATAAGTTCGGTCATACACGAACATCGAAAATAACATTGAATTTCTTCAAACTCCTCATTATCAGTCAGACGTTCAAGAGCTATTTTTTCTGCCATATACCATTTAATTGCAACTTTTTCATGAATTTCACTTATTAAACGTTCTTGTATTTCAGTTTGTACATGTCTATGAAATACCTCTAAATCATTTTCCTCACGTTCATCTGGATGTAAAATTACTGTTTTAAACACATTAAGTGCATCAGAATGCTTTATGTTTTTCGACTTTGCATTAGATAAGCTCATTTTACGTTTTACACTCACAAGAGGTGTGCGAGAGTGTTGAGTGCGTACATGTTGCCTCAGTTCAAATTTTCTTCCAAACACTTTATCGCAATCACGACAAGGAAATGTTGAATTCCGATGTGAGTTGAGATGATGTTTAAATTATCCTTCCGGGTGAAAACCTGATCACATTCATCGCACTTAAATGTAGACTGTCCATAGGCATTATGGATTTTCAGGTGTCTAATCAAGTCCGATTTCCTTCTAAAGCACTTTCGCAAGTTTCACAGGAAAACGACTTTTCATTAATATGAATATTAGCATGCTGATTTAACTTAAAATATGTTGCAAAGTCTTTGTCACAGGTGGGGCAAACATGCTTCTTTACCAAATTTGTAGGGTCACAGTCGTTAAAGAAACATCCTCTTCAACTTGCTGATTAAAATTGGAAGAACTTTGAGATATAGTATCTTTTTCTGTAAGAACTTCAGCGAATCCATCATGCTGTAACAATCCAACACTATCATGTGTTTTTAAATGTCTTCGTAAGTTTGATCTTCGTCCAAAAGGCTTCGAACAGATATCACAAGGATATAATTTCTCGCCAGAATGAATTTTCATATGTTGGTTCAGATTAGAAGTGCTCGAAAAATCTTTACCGCAAGTAAGACAGCTAAACATCTTCTTCGCAGATACAGAACCTCCCATAATCGGGGTTTCATCAATAGGCATATCAACATCCATAATATAAAAACAATAAAAAACTTTAACTCTTAATAGCAAACAACAACGATTTGCACTGATAAAAAGCGGGAGCAATTTAAAACACGTTTAACCACTAGCGATACGAATCATCAAATGATGAAAATCATAATTTTCCCCCCTCTATTTATTCCAAACCACATACCCCAACCCGAAGGCAAAGTTGAGTTGTAGTATTGCTTGATATGATTGTTGTCAAAACGCGTCATACGATTTCGGGGGCCTATAAGTTTCTTTCCCCTCTTTATAATATAGCATAATTAAACAGATAAACCCAAATGTATACAAATTTAAATTCGTAAATTATAATATATCGCAAAATATAAAAAAACCTACAGAATAAAAATAGAATTTAGCACTTACCCCAAAAACACATCCACTTTAGTTGTTGGTCTTCACTTAACTAATCTTTCTTCCTTATCTTTAATAGGGGGCGCTGCCATCGCCGCGGGAGGCACTGCCCGTCTTCCGGTTTGTGATGTAGTTTCCGGTTTGAGATAAGAATAAACCTTAAATACACACGCTTAGTCATTCTTCCCTCGGTCTTACTCGCTAGTAGTTGTCAGTTTCTTGTTTAGACGTGTTGGGTGACGTCATTATATGTTTGCGATAAGAACAAGATTATCCCCTTATCAACAGGTAAAAAGCTGCGCTTCAGTGACGTCATAGGTCATATGACATAGCTGATAACGGTAAGATTAGCTGATAAGAATTTGTACTAATCATCTATTTCCCTTCAAGTCACTGCATGAGACGGTTGAGCTCCAACAGCTGTATATAAGTTAAGAGTAATTTATATATTATAATAGGATTTTAAATTAATTTAGTAGATGTTACAATTTGATATTTAAAATTTTTCATGCTAAACAATGTGATTATTATATGTTGTTCATCATACTAAATCCACAAATTTTAATTCGAAATAAATATTATTAAAATTATAATCTAAAATAAATTAGCGAAAATGACTAACAAATTTCAACAAAAAGAAGCTAATTATAAAAGGAAATGTACAAAGTTTATAAATTTACACGTGTGTTAAATGTGTTTACAAACCTTATCATAGGCACAAGTCTAATTCGACTAGCCTATTTGTTATAAGTTTAACTATAGTCAGCATGTAAGATTATTGTGAAAAGGAATCCTATGATTTTTAACTTTCCTAGTTCAGTTTCAATCATATTGTAAAAGGATAATTCAAACTTTGAGATGATCTATAATAAAATACTTAAATTAAAATATATTTTTGATAGTTTAAGATTTATAAACTACAACTTCGACTACATTTTAAAATGTTTGCCAGTAGGAAACTACAATAACATGTTTATGCTTGAATTTTTCTGATAACATGCCTGTGTTCGAATTTTTCTGATAACATGTCTGTGTTTGAATTTTTCTGATAACATGTCTGTGCTTGAATTTTTCTTATAACATGTCTATGTTTAATTTTTTCTGTTAACATGTCTATGTTTAATTTTTCTCTTCTTTTAAAATGTATAAATTTTTTGCTATGCATGTCTTTCGATTTCATTGAAGAAAAAAGTGATCGATCAACTTTTTCAAACCATTTTAATGTTAATATTTTTAAACGAACACAATAATCAGATAAAAATATATGTAGCTAATTCATATTATTCCACTAAACATTGTATAACAAAAGAATCTTACAAAAATTTTATACTTCAACATTCAAAAATTGACAATATTCACATCTTAATACTAAAAAACAATCCTTATCTTGGAGTATTGCCTGTAACAAAATCTAAAAATTTCATATCAACAAGACCCAAGTTAGAAACTTTACCTATGAACTTAATACCAATTTTTAATCACAACGTGATAAAACTTAGAATTTTTTTTTAAAGTTACTTCTAAATCATCTCATAGATGGCGCTGTTGAAAAAAAATTAATTCAAAACTTGTTTAAAAGACTTAAAAAAATTAAATCTAACTTTAAACTAACAAAAACCTGTAGAACAATCACTTTCAGTTAGAAATATTTAAAAAATAATTGTTAATTCTAAAACCGCTCACAGAGGGCGTTGCTGAAAAAAAAATAAACTCAAAGTTGTTTAAAATATATTAAAAAATAAATCTAACTTTAAACTATCATCAAACTCCAGAAAAATTACTTTCAATTAGAAATATTTTAAAATAATTAAAACTTCTAAAACCGTTCATAGGGGGCGCTGCTGTGAAAAAATCATTTCGAAACTTGTAAAAAATTAATCCAAAACTTATTTAAAACACTTTTACAAAAAATTTGGCCAAAATACCGATAAACATCAAGTAGATAATAAATAAGGTGCGTCGCAAGTGGAATGAAGGTTATCGGAAGTGGCAGGTGTGGACATCGGATGTAGAAGGTGCTGATAACAGACATGCTGGAACAGGAAGTGGGGCATGTTTAGACAGGAGTGATCCCGGAAGTAAGACCGGAAATACGACAGGAAGTCGAAGCTGGAACTTCCGGCTTCCCCTTCCTCGCGTTTCCGGTCTTACTTCCGGAATCACTCCTGTCTAAACATGCCCCACTTCCTGTTCCAACATGTCTGTTATCAGCATCTGCTACATCCGGTGTCCACACCTGCCACTTCCAGTGACCTTGAGAGGTCATAGAAGGTCACCACCATCTCCACCACTGATGAAGAACTCTTGTTTTACATCTACTTGATGTTTATCGGTATTTTGGCCAAATTTTTTGTAAAAGTGTTTTAAATAAGTTTTGGATTAATTTTTTACAAGTTTCGAAATGATTTTTTCACAGCAGCGCCCCCTATGAACGGTTTTAGAAGTTTTAATTATTTTAAAATATTTCTAATTGAAAGTAATTTTTCTGGAGTTTGATGATAGTTTAAAGTTAGATTTATTTTTTAATATATTTTAAACAACTTTGAGTTTATTTTTTTTCAGCAACGCCCTCTGTGAGCGGTTTTAGAATTAACAATTATTTTTTAAATATTTCTAACTGAAAGTGATTGTTCTACAGGTTTTTGTTAGTTTAAAGTTAGATTTAATTTTTTTAAGTCTTTTAAACAAGTTTTGAATTAATTTTTTTTCAACAGCGCCATCTATGATATGATTTAGAAGTAACTTTAAAAAAAAATTCTAAGTTTTATCACGTTGTGATTAAAAATTGGTATTAAGTTCATAGGTAAAGTTTCTAACTTGGGTCTTGTTGATATGAAATTTTTAGATTTTGTTACAGGAAATACTCCAAGATAAGGATTGTTTTTTAGTATTAAGATGTGAATATTGTCAATTTTTGAATGTTGAAGTATAAAATTTTTGTAAGATTCTTTTGTTATACAATGTTTAGTGGAATAATATGAATTAGCTACATATATTTTTATCTGATTATTGCGTTCGTTTAAAAATATTAACATTAAAATGGTTTGAAAAAGTTGATCGATCACTTTTTTCTTCAATGAAATCGAAAGACATGCATAGCAAAAAATTTATACATTTTAAAAGAAGATAAAAATCAAATATAGACATGTTAACAGAAAAAATTAAACATAGACATGTTATAAGAAAAATTCAAGCACAGACATGTTATCAGAAAAATTCAAACACAGACATGTTATCAGAAAAATTCGAACACAGACATGTTATCACAAAAATTCAAGCATAAACATGTTATTGTAGTTTCCTACTGGGAAAACATTTTAAAAAGTAGTCGAAGTTGTAGTTTATAAATCTTAAACTATCAAAAATATATTTTAATTTAAATATTTTATTATAGATCATCTCAAAGTTTGAATTATCCTTTTACAATATGATTGAAACTGAACTAGGAAATTTAAAAATCATAGGATTCCTTTTCACAAATATCTTACATGCTGACTTATAGTTAAACTTAAAACAAATAGGCTAGTCGAATTAGACTTGTGCCTATGATAAGGTTTGTAAACACATTTAACACACGTGTAAATTTATAAACTTTGTACATTTCCTTTTATAATTAGCTTCTTTTTGTTGAAATTTGTTAGTCATTTTCGCTAATTTATTTTAGATTATAATTTTAATAATATTTATTTCGAATTAAAATTTGTGGATTTAGTATGATAAACAACATATAATAATCACATCGTTTAGCATGAAAATTTTTAAATATCAAATTGTAACATCTACTAAATTAATTTAAAATCCTATTATAATATATAATTTACTCTTACCTTATATACAGCTGTTGGAGCTCAACCGTCTCATGCAATGACTTGAAGGGAAATAGATGATTAGTACAAATTCTTATCAGCTAATCTTACCGTTATCAGCTATGTCATATGACCTATGACGTCACTGAAGCGCAGCTTTTTACCTGTTGATAAGGGGATAATCTTGTTCTTATCGCAAACATATAATGACGTCACCCAACACGTCTAAACAAGAAACTGGCAACTACTAGCGAGTAAGACCGAGGGAAGAATGACTAAGCGTGTGTATTTAAGGTTTATTCTTATCTCAAACCGGAAACTACGTCACAAACCGGAAGACGGGCAGTGCCTCCCGCGGCGATGGCAGCGCCCCCTACTAAAGATAAGGAAGAAAGATTAGTTAAGTGAAGACCAACAACTAAAGTGGATGTGTTTTTGGGGTAAGTGCTAAATTCTATTTTTATTCTGTAGGATTTTTTATATTTTGCGATATATTATAATTTACGAATTTAAATTTGTATACATTTGGGTTTATCTGTTTAATTATGCTATATTATAAAGAGGGGAATTATGATTTTCATCATTTGATGATTCGTATCGCTAGTGGTTAAACGTGTTTTAAATTGCTCCCGCTTTTTATCAGTGCAAATCGTTGTTTGCTATTAAGAGTTAAAGTTTTTTATTGTTTTTATATTATGGATGTTGATATGCCTATTGATGAAACCCCGATTGTGGGAGGTTCTGTATCTGCGAAGAAGATGTTTAGCTGTCTTACTTGCGGTAAAGATTTTTCGAGCACTTCTAATCTGAACCAACATATGAAAATTCATTCTGGCGAGAAATTCTATACTTGTGATATCTGTTCGAAGCCTTTTGGACGAAGATCAAACTTACGAAGACATTTAAAAACACATGATAGTGTTGGATTGTTACAGCATGATGGATTCGCTGAAGTTCTTACAGAAAAAGATACTATATCTCAAAGTTCTTTCAATTTTAATCAGCAAGTTGAAGAGGATGTTTCTTTAAAGACTGTGACCCCTACAAATGTGGTAAAGAAGCATGTTTGTCCCACCTGTGACAAAGTCTTTGCAACATATTTTAATTTAAATCAGCATGTTAAGATTCATATTAATGAAAATTCGTTTCCTGTGAAACTTGCGAAAGTGCTTTAGAAGGAAATCGGACTTGATTAGACACCTGAAAATCCATAATGCCTATGGACAGTCTACATTTAAGTGCGATGAATGTGATCAGGTTTTCACCCGGAAGGATAATTTAAAACATCATCTCAACTCACATCGGAATTCAACATTTCCTTGTCGTGATTGCGATAAAGTGTTTGGAAGAAAATTTGAACTGAGGCAACATGTACGCACTCAACACTCTCGCACACCTCTTGTGAGTGTAAAACGTAAAATGAGCTTATCTAATGCAAAGTCGAAAAACATAAAGCATTCTGATGCACTTAATGTGTTTAAAACAGTAATTTTACATCCAGATGAACGTGAGGAAAATGATTTAGAGGTATTTCATAGACATGTACAAACTGAAATACAAGAACGTTTAATAAGTGAAATTCATGAAAAAGGTGCGATTAAATGGTATATGGCAGAAAAAATAGCTCTTGAACGTCTGACTGATAATGAGGAGTTTGAAGAAATTCAATGTTATTTTCGATGTTCGTGTATGACCGAACTTATAGATGATACTATCTCACAACATATTGAGGAAGGATTTTCGAAGATTATTAAATCCTTTGAAGAATTTGTACAAAGAGGCTCTGGCTGGAAACTTAGAAAAATTCTTCATTTAGAACTCAAGATTGCTAAATATCATCCCCTCGCTGCGAGTTCCTATATTCCACTGTCTAAAAAACTCGATGATAAAAAAGCAGTGCTGAATATAAAAAACGAAGATAACAAATGTTTAGTATGGTGTCTTTTGGCTTTTAAATTGAACTTAGATTATACAAAAAAACCTGAACGTGTTTCGCATTATCGACCCTATGAACATGATATTAAATTAGGTAGTGTAGAATGCCCTGTACCCCTTCAGAAGATACCTGTTATTGAACAACTCAACAATTTACGGGTTAATGTGTTTGTTTATGAAGAGGATGAAGTTTGTCCCCTGTATATATCTGAAAAGAAAGATCAAGATGTGATTAATTTGTTATTGGTTGGTGACGGTGAAAAGCAACACTATTGTTTGATAAGAAGTTTTTCAAGACTTTTAGGTGATCTTACCAAACATAATGGTGTGCAACAGTACTGTTATCGATGTTTGCATCGATTTTCAAGACAAGATCTATTGGATAAGCATAATGAATATTGTTCTCAACATGTTGCGCAAGCTATAAAGATGCCTAGTGAAAATGATAATATATTAAAGTTTACAGGTATTCATTTACAACATCCTGTTGCCTATACGATTTATGCGGATTTTGAGAGTCTCCTTATACCTATTTCATCAGCTCCACCCTCTTCTAAAGCATCTTATACCGAGAAAACAACCTATCACTTGCCATGTGGTTATGCCTATGTGGTTATTGGACCCGATGGAACGTGTGTGAAGAAAGCACAGGTATATCGTGGTAGAAACTGTGTTGAGCATTTTTTAAACCGAATGATGCAAGAGAAGGAAATTTTAGGAGAAAAGTTGCAAAATATTAAACCTATGAAGCTTTCTCCCAAGGAAGAAAAGGCATTTAGAGAAGCAGAGTTTTGTCATATTTGTAAGAAAACTTTAGATGAGAAACGTACACGTGACCATGATCACCTGTCAGGTGCGTACAGAGGAGCTGCACATGTGGAATGCAACTTGAATTATAAGCAGTGTAAAACAATTCCTGTTATATTCCATAACTTGAAAAACTACGATGGGCATCATATTATGACAAAGCTTGGAAAATTCAAAGATCATGAAATCGATGTTATTGCTACTTCTATGGAAAACTATATCACCTTTAAAATCAGAAAACCTACATCTCCTATTCAGATGGTATTTATAGATTCTTTCCAATTTTTGCCTACGTCATTGGAAAAACTTGTTAAAAACCTTCAACCTGATTAATTCACTATACTTGCAGATAATTTCCCACAAAATAATAATTTATCATTACTTATACGGAAAGGGGTTTACCCCTATGATTATTTTACCTGTTTTGAAAAATTTACTGAGAAGCAGCTTCCCCCGCCTTCTGCCTTTTTTAATAGTTTAACCAATGAGCCTATAGATGAAAAGGAGTACCAACACGCCCAGAATGTATGGAAAGCATTTGATATCAAGACTCTTGGTGATTATCACAACCTTTATGTGAAGACAAATGTTCTACTACTTGCTGACGTGTTTCAAAACTTTAGGAAATTATGTCAGCAGTATTATGAAATTGACCCTGCTCATCTGTTCACAGCCCCTGGGCTAGCATGGCAGGCTTGTTTGAAGATGTCTGATGCACCTTTAGGGTTACTCAGTGATATAGATATGTTGCTTATGGTTGAAAATGGAATACGAGGCGGCATTAGCATGATAAGTAAAAGATATGCCCGAGCAAACATCCTTGGTACGCCCGACTATAAGAAAAATGAGGCACCCAGCTACATCATGTATTGGGATGCCAATAACTTATACGGGTGGGCTATGAGTCAATTTGTACCCTACGGCGGGTTTGAATGGTGTGAAACAAGTCATATCAGAGAAGAGTGGGTTCTATCTCTATCTGATAGCTCCGAAATTGGGTATCTTTTCGAGGTAGACTTGGAATACCCGAAACATTTACATCCTTTGCATAATGAATACCCTGTCGCCCCTGAGAGAGTAACTGTGGAGGATAAGATGCTGTCTTCTAATGCAAGAAGCTTATTTAACAACAGAAAATTCGTGGGAACTCCTAAACTTATACCAAATTTAAATAATAAACGAAATTATATAACCCATTATCGTAATCTTAAATTTTATTTAGAACTTGGTTTAAAAATTACAGCCGTGCACAAAGCTTTAAAATTTAAAAAGGGACCATGGTTACAGAAATATATTAATTTCAATACCGAAAAAAGGAAAGAAGCAAAATCTTCTTTTGAGAAAGACTTTTTTAAGTTAATGAACAATTCTGTTTTTGGTAAAACCATGGAAAATCTACGAAAAAGAAGAAATATTGTGCTTTGTAATGGTGAAAAAAGAGCCAAAAAATTAGTAGCATCGCCTACTTTTAAATCGTTTAAAACTTATGATGAAGACTTGACTGCTGTGGAGAGATTAAAAACTAGCATACATATGAACCGACCCATCTATGTTGGATTTTCTATACTCGAACTATCTAAACTTTGTATGTATGATTTCCATTACAATTTTATAAAGAAAACATATAAAGATCGTGCAGTTTTACTCTTTACGGATACAGATTCCCTAACGTATCATATTCAAACCAATAATATTTATAAGGATCTGGAGCAGCATCGTGATTTTTTTTACTTTTCTGAATACCCGAAATCTCATCGTCTATACTCTGAAGATAATAAGAAGACGCTCGGAAAGTTTAAGGATGAACTGAATGGCGAATTAGCCCTTGAGTTTGTCGGACTGATATCAAAAATGTACTCTCTAAAATCTGTTAAAGACGAAAAAAAGCGTGCAAAAGGCGTGTCTACGCAGATTGTTCGGCAGAAAAGTACACATGAAGACTACTTGAGTGCCTCCAACAACAAAAAACAAGTATGGAGAAACAGGTAAGGATTTCCCAAGATGACCATCGCCTATATACATTAACTCAAAATAAAATTAGCTTAAGTCCCTTTGACGACAAGCGTTACTTATTGGATGATGGGATCACCAGTTATGCTTATGGCCATTATGACATTAATACCGTTTGTAATAAAGGAGAAAATGTTGATTTGTATTGCTAACGCAAAATCGTCATGTATATTTTGATCTGTAAATATCTTTATGTAAATTATTTTGTTATAATAAAAATTGTTGATTTTATTATTGAGTACGTTTTTAAATTTTTTAAGTAATGTGAAACTTTTTCTAAAAGATTTTTTTTTTTTAATTTGTGAAACTTTTTAACTAACTACCGCATATATTTTTTCGTTATAAAAACATGAAAAATATTTCTAAAACTTTGATAAACAAGCAGATAGTCACACACACATACAAAGAGAACTATTTGTCACGCACACATACACACACAATACACACATAAAGAGAACTATTTGTCACACACAGACACATACATACACACATAAAGAGAACTATTTGTTACCCACATACATACACACACACATATACAGATACAAAGAGAACTATTTATAATAACTATAAGACATATATGCTTTTTAAAACATACTCTTACACACAAACCTTTTTAATAAAATATCAGATGTACCAACAAAATGAAATGAAAAGATTATTGCAAGAAAAAGAGGGTTGATTCTGAACAATGCACTATCGGTTGCTCGGTTGCTCAGCTGCGGCTGCGCCTGTGGCCGTTGAACTCTCATTATCCTACTACTTTTATTAAATTCATTATCGTTAAACGAAATTAATTTTCAATAATTACTCAACATATAACAAGTCATAACACCTTGTAATTATATACTTATTTTTAATTGTTAAAAGGTATAAAATAGAAAGATTATAAACAGTAAAATGGGTTTTATTAGACTGTTGACATATGTTTCAGCTCAATCTGACCCATTATCAAAACAAACAAAAATGTTCTATAAATGCACGGTCTATGAAGTTATTTGAAACGCAATCAATTAATATTTCACGCACTTTTTAAAAAATACGCACGTTATTCTTATTTTTTACTTGGATGTTTATTTCCATATTTGTAACCATGGAGTAACTCGAATAATTTGGTTTGGTTTTGTATGTATGTGTTGCGACAACTACATGTGTAGAGGTAGAGATGTAAGGAAGGCAACCCTTACTGCAGAAATGATTTTGTCCTGGGTATAATCGCACAGAAGCTACACTGTAAAAAACGTCACAGTATTTTTACAGCAAAAAATGCTGGCAATATGGGTGCCAGCGCATTTTGCTGTAAATTTACAGCAGGTTTGTTTTTCATAGATAAACAGCACTTTTGTAAATTTACAGCATTTTTTCCTGTTAATTTTACAGCAGTTCAGTTTTTTATTTTACAGCAGATTTTTTAGTTTTACAGCAATTTTTGCTGTTCTTTTTACAGAAATTTTAACAGCGTAACTGTAAAACTTTTAAAATTTGTTGTCGATATTTTACCCCCCCCCCCTCCTCTCTTCGTCTATCTTTTTTTTTTTCTTATTTTAAAGACTTTGGGTACTAAATATTCTTTTTGTTTACTCATATCATTGTTTTAATATCATTATTATACAATCGATTCTATTATACATGTGTAAGATACAAATTTCGATTTTTCGTCAAGTATATCACCGACAAACATTTGAGTCATTTGCCTATAGAGATAAAATGTATTTTCAATAAATCATAACAAAGGAAGATTTTACTTTATCTAGCTTTTAATTAATTATTCAGTATTTCCTTACAGGACTTTGTTTATGAAGAACGTGAAGAAGAACGTGATTTGCACTGGTGGTTGGCCAATTCCATCGTCCGGCAAGTAATCGGTTATTATTCATCTGCGTCTACAGAATGTTTGCTGATGAAGAAGAGCAAAAAAGTGTTATTCGTTTTTCTAATGGCAGAATGAGTTCAAGTACCAGAAGTGCATCGGCGAATGAAGGCAGTGTTTGGAGAACATGTACAGTCATTGACTCGTGTGCGGACTGGCACAAATGTTCCCATGAGCAGGGCTTGACAAATGTGGTCGCCAGGTCGCCACTGGCGACTAAGTTTTCTTTATCTGGCGATCAACTTATTTAATCTGGGCATTTTTTTCGGTACAAATATTCACCAAAGAAATGAGCAGAAATGGCATTTTTTCTCTCGCCTGCCCCTACTCGTACGCGGCAAGCAGTGATCTTCCTCTTCTCTCGTACTTTTAATGGAAGAATTGAATGTATAACGCATTTTTCATCTCAAGCACAGAAAGCGCCATTCTTTGCCACTCTAGCCAGCTAGTATGTCACATGATTACAATGTGGTGAGAGGAGGGGATTCAATAAAACACTAAGAAACAGTGTCAATCCAGCCTCTGTGGCATCTAAAATTGGATACAAGGCTAAAAAATGTTCAAGTTTCTATGTAAGTCTAATATCAGATTTCTGTATTCAGAATTAAAACTGATTAATCTGTCACATTCATTTTAACGAATAACAACATTTAAGTGATTATAAATAATTCATTTGATGTAAATCTAACAAATAATTATAAACTGTGGTTATTATTTTTTCTCAATTAATTCATAAAAAGCTTTTGTAGTTTTGAAAATCAATGACGGGGGAGAGGGATTTGGGTTACTGACGACTAGAATTTTTTGCTGGCTACCAGATTTTATGAAATTTGTAAAGCCCTGCCCATGAGAGACGTGAATCTGTGAATGATGATACTCGATCTGGTCAAGATTACCTGGTCATCACGTCGTCATAACGTCATCTCGTCGCCACATCTTTTTTCAATGAAAAAGGACATTGAAAGGTCGTCGCTTTTATTCGAACAGTGAAGTCATAGACAATGTTCGGAATTGGTTCTGATCTCAGCCAAAGGATTTCTCTGAGCAGGGTATTCACCACTTGTTGAAACAGTGTGACAAGTGCTTGTGTAGCTTTGGAGATTACGTTTGAAATAAACTATGTCATTTTTTATGGCTCCTGTCCCGTTTTCATTTTATCCACCGTAATATAACCACAAACGAAAATATAGAACAACCTCTTCCGAGCAACCCACGATTCCGAAACGCGTTCTTTATATTTAGAAACCTTAAAAACTAAACATATTTTCGAAATTTAGAAAACATTTATAAAACAAAGTTTCTTTTTCTGCCACTGATTTTTGGAAACATTTCCGAATAGTTTTTATAATGTATCAATCAGTTTTCTCAACCTTGCATATAGGTTTTTCCGATGCTATCAATTCTCAATCACAACATTTATTGTAACTTCGAACAAATAAATACGTTTTTGGAATTTCTAGGTACTTTTTTCGAAATTTCACTACTTTTGCTGTACTGGGAAACACACACGTACGACACTCTATCTATACCAGTGGTTACAAAAGTGGGGCTTACGCCCCACCCAGGTGTCAATTACAGATTCGTTATCAACCCTTTCCCTGTCAATTTATTTTTTCATTTATTTGAAAAATAAAAGTAAATACATAGACATTTCAAAAATAAAATGAAAACAAGAACGAAAAATCATGCGTCAAGCATAGATTATGTAACACTTTCCAACGCTTCCAAAATAATTTTACAAATCATTACCGTTTAATAAGCTGAAAGATAACATCTAAGTAAACAATTTGGAAAACGCATAACATATTTAAAAACGTAATTTCAGGAATTTCCAACATATACAATATTCGGAAAAATATCCGAATACTTTTATTCAGCCCTGTATATGATCTATAGATTTGTATATATACTACATAGGACGCTAAATTTTAGTTTAGTTAGGAAACGCGTAGCACAGTTTAAAATTCTCCTTCTGGAGTTTCTGTCAATAAACGGAAATGTGTTCGCGAACTTTTGTGCTGCCCTGTATAGGATATACAGAATTTATACACACCAAGTAATAGACAAAAAGTGAGTTAAATTTAAAATCGCGTTCAGCAATTTAAAACGCACTTCCAGTAGTTATTGTTAACAGACAGTAGAGAATTCTTTTGTGTGTCCCTGTAAATGAATGATGACTGCTATACACACAATATTCTGTAGTAAGCCTCTTGTAATGCACCTGAATGATATATATAAATTTCAATGCGTTTAAAATAGGGAAACATTATTTAAATAAACCTCAGGCGATTTTTCTCCATAGACGTAATGTAACGGAATTCGTTTGACTGTCCTTGTAAAGTAACTATAAGTGCTATGCACACCCTATTCCATATTAAGCTTCTTGTAATGCACCTTAGTGATATATATCAATTACAATGTGTTTGAAATTGTGTAACATCATTAAAATAAATCGCAAATGATTTTCCCCCATAGACCGTAATGTAACGGAATTCTTTTGAGTGTCCCTGTAAAAAAACTATAAGTGCTACACACTTCAGTTGAAATAGGGAACATGTTATAGATGACGACAATAACATATAAAAATTGCAGGACAATCCGAGCATATTTACGGGAGTTAGAGCACGGCCAGACGGCAGACAAACCGAAGTCATAAACATTTTTCAACTAGGTTGGAAAGTGTTAAAAAGAGTTTATTTTTTAATATTTTAAAAAAGTTTTCATTTAAAAATTCAAAATGCACGAATGTATGTACGAAGTCTTTTTAAAATACTTATATATATATTTTATATTTAACCAATTTAAAATATCAAGAAATTTCTAATCTTAATTATGTTTAAAAATTTTGCACAGCTCTTTCGATTATTTATTGAATGATATCTTTGCATTTCAATTAGCTATGCAATATTAAAAAGATGAATACTAACGTTATAAATGCACAAATAATAAACACCAGAGCTAATCTCACTTGTAGATTCGAATTAGCTAATTACTGCTTTTTTGTGTATTATTTGTGCATTTATAAAATTGGTATTCTTCCTTTTAATATTATTGCACAAAGGTTTTATTTGCTATTTCTATGCAATATGTCATATTAAGGAACGTTTACACATGAAACTGGCTAAGAGTATTTCTAAAACTGAGCGCATTAAACATATTTACCCCCCCCCCCAATAAAATTTAAATATCTAAAAGAGGTGTTACCAATCTTATAAAAATTTTTAATTTCCAAATGGGCATCACAGAGAGGATGAGTAAACATTTTTTTATTGCTCTAATGTCGATTTCACGCACACACATTATTCAGAGGGAGAAAGCCTAAAGAGGACTGAAAATGACAAGTCATTTCACATTTTTAGCTTATCAAACAGCTAAAATATTTGTCTCAAATTTGTTTTTAACGAAATCCTATTAATCCTATTAGTACAACGAGGCCATATCTTCGGTTTTATATATATAAGAATTTTGTTGTTCCTCGATAATATTGCTCAGTGTCAAACAAAGGTCTACATTATTATCTTCAGAAAATGTCTTCAATATACTGACACATTTGGCATTAAATTTGATAGCAATGATACATTTTTACTAAGTATTTCATTAGTAGCAAGTGATAAAATTTAAGGACACAAAACTCTCTCTGTTAATAATGCAACACACAAGAAGGATATCTGATTTATCATCTTTATCAGTTTTCGGTAGCCATTTTTCTTTTTCCTTATAATACACTTCTCTGTTAGTCTTATAGCGAGCTTTCACATATTCTTCAACTGACCTGCATGTGCATGTATAGTTTGATTTTAATTTTTAAAATGTACATGCCATAATTTATGCATTATGTGTAAAAGTTCATTTTCTAAATAATGAGAATTATATGTCTCGGAGGTGGGGGGGGGGGGGGATCATGATTGTAGATATGCTTTTCAGGGGGAAGAGGTGCCTGGCCAAGAAAAGATTGGGATCCACTGCTCCATAGTATGCATTCGAAATGTAGAGAATAACTGGATTGATTAACATACAAACTAAAATAATAATACTTTTCAAGGAAAAAAATGAAAGGAAAATTAAAAACGCTTTATAATCTGAGATTTATTCTTATTAAACTTATCTCTTATAATCATTTTCATCAAGAATTTACCAGCTGTTTAATGCACGAGTTTAATTTCAAGGGAATAAGAGCTTACATTATGGGCAATTGTTCACACTTCGAGAAGTCACGTGTGACTCTAATTGGTTCTATTTATTCCTTTATAGCCCTCTTCATGTCACGTACAATGGAAGAACTGTTCCATAAATCCGAGATCGGCTCCCAGTCGGTGTCGAAATACATGGGGAAAAGAGATCTGTAGAAACCGACAGCGGGTTTTGTATTCAAAATGATTTTATCCTGCAATTGTTCCAAGGTCTTTAATCAGTGTTTCATTTACCTCGTGCAATCAAGGGGAATTAAAAAAAAAAAAAAAAAAAGCGAAGGAATTCTAAATGGTAGAAAAAAAGAAGAATACAATAGCTGTCTTTGATGTCAAAATTTTATATTGTTGAAGATTCATTGTGAATATTTATATAAGAATAATATGAGAAAGCGTTTTAGAAAATGGTTTGTTACTACTTCTTATCATGTTTTAAAACAGAATGGCAACTGTCAAATCTTTTTACGATTTTTTTTTTTTTTTTTTTTTTTTTGTTGGTAATTGTACAAAACCACAAATTTAAGCTCTGTATATTACTCTAATAGTACAGCCACCTATTAGTACATCACAATACAAACCTTAGTCATAATTATAATGGTGACCTAAAGATAACTGCTTTAAGAGCCTACATCAGTCACGCGAAAAAACGCTCAAGCTAATGTTAAGTCTATGGGAAGGTTCTTGCGCGATTTCTCGCTCGCATTTTAATATTTTTAAATGTTTTTTTTTTTTTTTTTTTTTTTTTTTTTTTCATAGGATAGCTGAGGTCAATCTCCAACGTTGTTAGTTTTTACTTTTTCGATTTTGGTTCCAGTTATTTTATATAAGGGTACTTTCACTTTCAGAACTGGTTCCAACCGGTTCCAAAATTGAAAATGCCCGCTTATAAAAACACTGCAACAAAAATCGAAAAAGTAAAAACTAACAACGTTGAAGATTGCCCTCAGCTATCCTATGCAAAAAAAAAATCATTTAAAAATATTAAAATGCGAGCGAGAAATCGCGCAAGAACCTTCCCATAGACTTAACATTAGCTTGAGCGTTTCTTCGCGTGACTAGTGTAGGCTCTTAATTCGTTATAACGTCACACGACTTTTAGAGGACTGTCACATCGTTACTCCACTGTGAATTTGCGGTGACCGATTTTTAAATCATTTGGAGTTACTCGTACAAAAAGTAAATGTACAACGTCACTAAGACTTGTATGACTCATCTTCCACATCAATGACTACAACGTGGACAATAATAGTTGCATTTTGGTCACTATACATTCACATTTTGGGTATTTTTTGTTCACGGTGTTATTAAGGCCGTTCACGAATTCCCTGCTCAACAAACGTGAAACTTTCCGACACATTTTCTGAATTAATTTTAAACTTAAAGGAATAATAACGCTCAACGTCCTGGCTTGCATATACAAGTGGACTCTCTAGGCCAGTGGTTCCCAACGGGGGGCGTACGCCCCACTGGGGGGGGGGGGGGGGGTCAATTCCAGATTTTTGTGAACCATACCCTCTGAATTGTTTTTGTAATAGTAATGCTGTAGACTGAAAATAAAAGTTACACATTCAAATTTAAAAAAACGAAATGAAAAAAAAAAACAAGTTTTTTATTCACTGTTTAAAAAGTCTCCATTTAAAAGTTTTAAATACAACTGTACCAGAATAATTATAG
The DNA here is from genome assembly GCA_963931845.1 of Maratus michaelseni. Taxonomy (NCBI): domain Eukaryota; kingdom Metazoa; phylum Arthropoda; class Arachnida; order Araneae; family Salticidae; genus Maratus; species Maratus michaelseni. The sequence goes on from OZ007600.1 coordinate 122,674,522, forward strand.
AAAAAATTATTTAAGCTATTTAGACACCTTTTATATATTTAAAAATCCTTTATAATTTTTCTGATTTGTAGTATTTTAGAATTTTAAACAACTATTTCGACTATTTATTGAATGAGTCGCACTGCAATATGTCACATGGAAATCAATTTTACACATGAAACTATTCAAGTGTATATTTAACAATTACTTGACGACCTTCCTTTACAGAATCTTTTATCACGCTTTATTCTAATTAGAAATTGTTGTGTAATTTAATCGCAGAAATTCTGTGATTAAATGAGACAAAAATATTTTATTCAAAATTATTGATTTGTCTAATCAAGGATTCTGAGCACTCTATACATCACGCATACGTGGCGACCGTTGCAAAGAGATTAAAAGTGACCCTTTATGTGCCAACGATACTTTGAACTACGAGTAGTATCAGATGATTATAAAAAATATTTGATTCATCCATTATCTTCGGTATGTTTCAGGATCAATGTTAAATTTTTATAAGAATTATATTTTTTGGGGGGAGGTGGGGGGGGCAATCATCATTTTAGAGATGCTTTGGTGGGGCACGGCCAAAAAAGGTTGGGAACCATTGCTCTAGGCATTAAGGCCCGAGTATTAAAGCGATTTGAAATCGAATGACGTTTTCCATTTTTTGATAAGTAAATAATTTATCAAGTTAGAAACGATTTTTTGTCACTTGACGAGAGGTTTTTCTTCTTTCCCGCACCCGGAAATTCGGCTCAAAATGTCCACTTTGAAAGTATTTTCTGAAAGATCTTTTGCCTTTATCAAACAATGAAAAATGCCATTTGATTACATAATTTATGAATAAGAACACCTGTCAATTTCATGTGTTGCCGAACAACAATGAATTCAGAAATGCGAACAGTCTTAAGCGTTAATTAAACAAAGGCAAATGATGATGAGTTTTGAAGTATTCTACTGATTCTGAAGCCTTTGCACAGTCAATGTTAGTAACATAAAGAAGCCGTGGAATATCCCTTGTGTAATCCTTGCTTTCTGTTTGAAGTCATTTTATTGAATTACTAGAAAATAGAACTCAGGTCTTTCTGCCATAGCTGTACGATCATATTTTCAAAGAATAAGAATTGCAACTTTTGCAAATTTCTGTCACTAGTGTTCAATATAAATAACAATTTTGCAATTTTAAACAGATTTTCAGGGACATGAAAATCACGAAACGTTGTCATTTAAGAGTACTTAGGATTAATACCTATTTCTATACAAAAAGAAATTTTTAAATGAGAAAAATATTCGTGAAACAGTTTTAAAATGTTATTAACAATTTTCTATTGCGTACTTTCGGAATCAGGTTCGAAATCTGATGACACAAAATTTTTCCGAGCTCGGGCGGGCTCGGATTTCAAAACGTCTTTCTTGTGCTTAGATAAAAAGAGCCCGAACTTAGTTCTAAAATGCACTCATAAAATCACGACAATATCTGGAAAATAATCTATTTCATTTCATAGCTAGGACCGATCCTTACATCGCGTCGCCGCGTGCCCGCCAGAGGTTCTATAGTAGATGTCTGCATCTGCAAGGCCCCGAGGACCGTACCTGACCGGTAAAATGAAGTCAAATTTTCAAACTGGCCGGACCGACAGGATAAAGGCAATTTTTTTTTAACGGGCTGGGTCGATAAAAAATAAATGGGTCGGGTAGGGCCGCTAAAAAAATTAAACGGGCCAGTCGGGACGATAAGGCCACGTCGGGACGTCAGGGCCAACTGCCCTGATATAACAAATTAACAAGGATCTAATTAAGCTGATATAAAATATAAACAATTTCCAGTGAACGTGATTGGGACGAGGATAAGTATAATTTTTTTTCAGCAGACTCGGTCGAGGCTGGAATGAGGTTTACATTTCATTTATTCTACATACTCGGTCCAGGCCTAGTCATAATTTGAATTAATTGTTCCCAGGACCTGTCTATAATAGAAATCAATTTGTTTTGTAAAAATAGTAATAGCGATAACTTTTAATAACGGAATCTTTGATATATATATATATATTGAATCCTGATATACTTTAATAAATTATAGAGAAACATTTTCAAAAATATAATTTTTATTTATTTATTTATTTATTTATTTATTTATTTATTTTATAGCATCAAATGTTGTAACGTTTTAATCAAATCATCTTTTTTCTTTTATTCCAAACTACATTATTATTTTTTTTAAATGTCTTTATTTGAATGCAATAGTATAAGAGTAAGTGGTCATTAATGTTTTTATTCTGTGTTCTATGGCTTGCGAACCATATAGTAATCTAAATTATATTCTAAAAATTTCTCATAAATATGTATGTAGTACTCATTAAAATAATCTTAATTGTATGTTAAGAAAAATCGATTTTTTTTTTTTTTTTTTTTTTTTTTTTTTAATAGAAATCGAGTCGGGTCGGGTCGAGCATAATTTAACTGATTTTCGCACGGGCTGGACCTGTTTTCATTGATTTTTGAACGGGCCGGGCCCGTGCCTGGAAGTTTTTGGCCCGTACAGGCCTCTACACTATGCTTTTTCAACGCTTGACCGGAACGTTAGCGACAGACCAAATCACGGAAGATGTCACCGGAAAAATTAAAAGCTAAATTCAATAAGTTTTAAGACAGCGACCAGCGGAATAGGACGGGCGTTCGACGACTTTGAGATCATTACAGCTCGTTGCTATGATTATTAAAGCGTCCCTGGCAAACCTGTTAGTGGCGCCCAACGTATACTGAAATACTGGAGTAATAAAAATTATTTTTACATGGTATATATCATAGAAAAATATGTAAAATAGATGAAATGTATGAAACATACCACTACTTTCCCATTTAATGTGCATGATTATTTTTAATTTCGTACAAATTTCTGTCCTCTAAAATATTTGAAATATTTATTTTGTGTGATCTTTCAAGATCTTCAAAATCTATAAATTCCCCGACAATTTTATCAACTTTGTGCGTAAGAAATAATGTTAATTTTATTTTATCCCGAAGAAACATTTAAAAACAAATCTAGAGCAAATATATTATTATTTTATACAGAGGAGGCGTTAATCTGAATTGTATAGAGAGGTTCGGGGCGCGGTACCCCAAGGCAGCCGACCCCGTTTGCCCGATAGCAATAAGTTAAGTTGTATAGCAATAAGTTATAATGATATCAAATCATATACATTTGTAATTTATGATACACAACATTAATTTATTTCCTAAATTATGCTCCGTTATTTCAATTAAGTAGTCAAAAATCAAAGTCTATTTCAGTTTCTGTCTTTATGCAATTTCATTATTTCTTTTATTTAATCAAATTGCTTTTTAATCAAAATAATACATTTTTTACAACTGACATTTATTGATAACGCCTAAGTAATCATAATAATATAATTCTTTGAAAACAAATCTTCAGCTAATATGCTTTTATGCGTATATGTAATTTTTAACCATTGCTTTAAAATAATTAAGCTTTTAAATGTTGACAGATTCTATAAATTCTATAATTATATAGGCAATCATTCTAGTAACATTGCGGAATCTGTTTTCCATTTCAATGTATAATTCTATGAACAAAGGATAATAAATTGCTGGCTTGGTGGTATATAGGCTTATTTATTGCTTATATAAGTCCCATTCTTACTTCACACAGAAATCAGGGACAAAAAATATACGTCTAGCGTCTAGCTACGGCAAAATTTTAAATCTGCCACAGATAGTTTTAATAACTATTTACATTGCATCCTAACAGTTTAAAAAAATTAAAATGTACAAATTTATTCAAAAATATATCCGACTAAAGTATCACAGAAACATGCATCCGCGAATCCAATACAGCGGTAACACGTCCTTTGCAGAGGAAAATGTTTGGTGGCGCCATCTTTTATTTAAAGAGAGAGTTATAATATAAAGAACTATTTTTTATTTTATTTTCTTATTGAAGAAATGTGAAAAGTTAAATCCAAAATAAATATATAAATTAAAATAAATATCTTACAATGGTAAATATAATTTCATATAAAATATACCCTGCAAAATTTCCCACTTTGATTTAAACATAAATAAGAATTAATAAAAATAATAATTAAAAACTATTTTTTTTTCTACTTAGATACATTCGAAGTGCTTTTTTGTATTTGCAACGACTAAATAACTACATATAAAAATATAAAATCAATTTTATATTTCAGAAATCTGTATAATTTAAGAGTATAACATTCAGGATAATTTTTTTTTTTTTTTTTTTTTTTTTTTGTGCACATCATCATTTTGTGCGAATCTATTCTTACGAATCATCATGTTCAATGGAAAATAATCTTTTCTTATCCGTCACTGCTGACGTGTCATAAAAATTTTGACTTAATTTCAAAATAGCCTGAATTAAAAAGAAATACAAAAAAAAAGTTGTTTGAAAAGCGAATGAAATTTTGACAGATTTGTTGTTGTCAAACATTGAAATAAAATAGATTTGTATCTCTTAGATGCTGATAAAATGAGCAAAGGATAATGAATATATTCCATCATCGTCAATACATACAGAAAGAGAAAAAAAAAAACTGACGCCCAACGTGGGGCTCGAACCCACGACCCCGAGATTAAGAGTCTCGTGCTCTACCGACTGAGCTAGCCGGGCGCTGAAGTAGGATGAAAAAGAATAGTATATAAATTAATTAAAATATCATTTTGTTTATTTTCCGAGAAATCGATTGAAATAGCATAAAATTCAATATTCATCAAAATTGAATTGACAGCTGGAGCTGATTAATAACGTACTGGGTGCTTACTGGGTACGTACAAAATAAGTAAAATTTTTTGATTGATAAAGTTTAAATATTTTTAAAAAGACAATAAATTTATTGAGTAAAGTAAAGTCTTTAAAAATCTGAATTTTTTTATTTACCTTTTTCTTTTCTTTTACTTTTTTTTTTTTTTTTTTTTTAAATTTGTCTTGCCACAGGGTGTTGTAGCCAGAAATTGTTTTCAAGGTGAGGGGGGGGGGGGGTTACCTCCAGATTTTTTTTCATGTAATATGTTAATATGTAAAGTAAATTTAGTTAAGATGGAATCACAAGAGACCGATAGAAAATTCCATTTTAGACAGGTTTCAATAGCAGGCATGATTGTACGTCATTTATTTTGCCAGAATTATGGAATTTTTCCGTTTAAGGCAAGTTTCCGTGTTAGGCAGATTTCGTTTTTACAGGTTTTCTATATATATATATATATATATATATATATATATATATATATATATGTATGTATAGTATATATACAGTGGCGAAATTCAAATAATTTAAAAACCGGCTCTCATGACTTTTTCAGGTATGAACAAGCACGAAAAATAGTGCATCGTACGTAGATTATGAAACATTTCCAACAATAGAAGAACTAAGTTACGAAATTGCTAACTCGATGACTGTCAAGCATTCCTATTTATTATTCTTTTGCTCTGCCGAGAAATACTTGTAATTTCTTCCAAGTAATTTTGGCGTGTTCTAGATAATTCGTAATTCTGCGGATCATAAAGGCTTGATATCTGATTTTTTTTAAATACGTTTCGCACTAAGTTTGGTAATAAAGTCGTACGCAATAAAGCAAAATGTATTAATCGTTCGGATAAAAAGCAAAATGTTTTATATCATACATTCTGAAGAAATATTCATAATTCATAAGAAATCTGATATATAAAAATTGAGATGGGTCACTGCAGCGGAAGCGCATCGTTGCGCCGGCGCCGGGTAAATCACTTAGCGGGTCGCCTAACCCATTGTCTCTGACAGCAATGCCGGACTAATAAAAATTACTTTTAAATTGTATATAGAATAATTTATAATATACATATTTAAAGCTAAAAGCGCATTTCTGAAGATTTCACATAAAGTTTTTCACATAAAATTGATCTCAGTGCGCAAGTTTCAACTTTTGTTGAAAGCAGAAAGGGGAAATACCCGGAGGATCTAATTTGAGAGTGGGCTGGGTCAAAACAAAAGAGAACAGGGAGCGGTTCAAATCCACACAATAAGAAACCCATTCACCATTCTCCCCACTTCCAATGCGAAGAAACACTTTATCTTTCTTTGAAATGGCAGTTTTTCCTTCAGATGAATTTTACAAGCAACCATTTTGTTGTCTGGGACCTGGGTCAATTTTCGTTGAAGAGAAACGCTTCACCCTTCGGACATTAAATAAATCAACAATCACAGTTTTTAAAAATACGTTGATGCAGTTTCTGCAGGATTCGAAATAAAATTTTCATTTTTTGTTTTTTATTTAAATCCGAGTCGACCGGATCCGACGACAGTGGGGCGCCCAATCCTAAGTTCGTTAAATTCGAGGACCGTTTGGGAATAAATCGACCAGCGTAGCGGGCGAAGCTTCGCTAGTATAGATTATAAAATGTATGAAAAACACCATGCAACTTCTTTCACACGTAATGTGCATGGTTATTTTTAATTTCTATACATCTTCTATCTTTTACAATATTTTAAATATTTATTTTTTGCGTCCACACGGTTACTGATAGGGGAATTCGTCACAGCGCAGAGACGATCTTAGCATGATTAAAATTGGGAAAAACTGTTCTAACGATACATGTATAGTTAATTAAAGGATAAGAAAATCTTCTTACCTTTTATGACGTTGCACTCTCTTGTAGTTAATCCATATTTTGTTATAATATCCGTTTGTCGCATGGATACTTGTTTTTATCACTTTCATGGCTAAAATACTAAATTTGTGTATTAGACGAGGTTTAATAAATACACTTGAGTTTCATTTAAGGATATATAATTAAGGTTAAATTTTACACGTACAAACATTCTACAAACTACTGTTAAAAAAAAGTTTAAAGTTTCTATCTTAAAGCCTTTTTAGCTCTCAATAGCACGCGTTACATTTTATGGCTAAAAATTTCCGAATTTGTTCTAGTCACTTTCAATTGAGTGATTTGAAATGAAGATAAATTTGAAAACAGATTTTTTGTGTTAAGCTTCTGCTAAAAAAATTATCGCATGAAAAATGCTGTACCAAGTTTAATATCGTGCTAAAAAATCACTATAAAATCGTGCGAAAGGATTTCCGCAAGTGGAAGCTTTTCCAGGTTCTGCGTGTCTTTCATAACGCTAAATCGCGCCTCCTAAATAAATCAAGGAGTATTTATTTTTACGACTTAAAGAATAACTAACAATATCTCTTATTTTCAGTTTAAAAAAATTAAATACAGAAAAAATATTCTTTTATTCTATAGGTAATATTCACTTTAGAATCTTTCCTATTCTGCACGCTGATCTAGGTTAAATAAGAGCATTTTTCATAACTTCTAGTTTGGTGAAACATATAAATATTGTTGATTTGTTATGAACTTTGTTATTTGAACTTTATTATACAGGATAGAACATAATTCCAATTGTTTCTAAATTTTTTATAACTGAAAATTATTTTTATAAGCATCGGTTAAATTTACCCAAACGTGAAACTTAAAAAAAAAAATAAATAAATAAAAAAATGGAGGGTTAAACAAGAATAGAGTATCAATCAAATCGGAAATAAAATAAATTTTGTGTCAAAGAAAAAGCTATTTTTTTTTTAATTTAAATTTATTATAATAATTTGAATTAATTTTGCTGTAAAAGCAATATAATCCCTCTCCCGTAAACTGAAGAATATTCTAAACAAAAGGGGGGGGGGGGGAGAGACTAAGAAATCATATACAAAACACACACTTTGTTGTATAGAAATACGCAAGAAAAAAAAAAAACCTTGACTCTTTCATTTATATGTTATACTAATTTTCTGCATCAATATAACTTCGTTCGATAAAGGAGATACAATACTGGAAACTTATTCCTATTTTTCATGTACATTAACACGATTTATACATTCATATTGTGTTTTAAAATTTCGGCAAAGTAGTTTTTAGGTGCGTTCGTAATTATATAAATACGTAGCACCTATTGTCGTCGCTTGGTCCGTCCGTCTGTCTGTCCGTCCGTCCGCATATAACAACGCAAAAACTACCCAACCGAATGGTTTGAGATTTAAGATATATTATCTTTGCAGAATTTTGTCGAGACATTTCAAATTTTATTAAAATCGAATCAAAACTTTAGAAGATATTAATAAAAATATTTATTAAGAAATTTGAATTTTTTTTTTTTTTTTTAATCGGTGCTTTCTTGTTATAGGAGCTTCCGATGGATGTTAAATCGTCAAGCGACCGAGACACTTATTTTATGACAGAAATTAATCTGCAGACGATATAATTCATTTCACAGAATTAAAAATCATCTAGGTCTGAATATTTATATAACTAGCTACAGTACGAACGCACCTCGTTTGTCACGTTTGACGTACAATTTCCCACTTGTTAATTCCGCTTCACGTCCCATAACATTTGTCATTCGCAATTTTTTCTCCATATTCTTTAATAAAATCCAAACGATATATTTCTAATATATGACCATTATTTAAGAAAAAAAAAAAAAATCCAGATAACGTTTTAATTTTTTAGATCGAAAAATAAGGTCTAAAATGATAAATTGACTAAATGTTAAAATACATAACTGATTTTAAAATTCAATAACTTCCAAATGGTGACATATATTTAAAAAATTCTTGCAGGAGAGTAATATATGATGTCAGGAGTTTCTTTTACTGCTATTACTGATTTTAGTTCGAATTATCAACAATAGATGGCTCTGCGAGCAATAGACATCCAATCGAGACAAAAGCAGAAATCACCCAGCATGCCCAGCATTGATGTGAAGGAAGGAGATTGAATACATGGAGTGGGTCTCATTCATCAACAAAATCTTATTCCGAATCGGGCCCTTAGAACAAGATTGTATTAGCGAATGAGACCCACTCCGCGCATTAAACCATCTACCTTCGCATCAATGCTGGGTGATTTTAGTTTTGGCTTGGATTGCACTCCTATCGCTCGCAGCGCCATTTATTGCTGTTAATTCGAACTAAAATCAGGACTCGCAGTATAAAAAGCTGCTGACATCATACATTACTCTCCTGCAAGAATGTTTTAAATATCTGTCACCGTTTGGAGGTTATTGAATTTTTAAATCAGTCAGTCCATTTTAGGTAGAGTTCCAAAAAAACGGTTTTTCCTAGGTTTATTTCCAATAGACCCGGTTTATTCCCTGGTTTATTGCCAAAAGACCTGGTTTATTCCCAAAAAACCAAGTTTATTCCCAAAAAATCCGGTTTATTCCCAAAAAATCCGGTTTATTCCCAGGTTTAAACCGGGTTTTTTCTAGCCTTTGCAACTCTAATTTTAGGACACCCGGTATTTGCAGCTTTCAAAATAGAATATATTAAAAGTTTTCTCAATGATGAAATTAAAAACTGAAATACCCATAACTTGCATGTATAATTTTATAGAAAAACTAGTCGGATGTGCCAATCCCAAAACTTTCTTCTATCTCACACAGGTTTCGCATACACTAAGAAGAATCAGCACCAATCTGTATCAAAGTCTAACTGAAATTCAAGTTTTATTAAATTCCGTGCATTATTTATTGAGGTATGACTATCGCTAAAATCGTGCAAATCCTGAGAATGATGCATAGCAGCGCCACCTGCTGCGAGATTTTTACCAAAAACTAATCAGCACCCATTTATATCAGGGACTAACTGAATGTAAAGTTTTATTAACTTCCGAGCATTAGTTCTTGAGATAGAGCGCCCACAAAATTTTTGTCACATACAGACAGACAGACAGAGTCACAGACAGACATTTCTAAAAGTAGTCAAATCGAGTTCAGGACCTTCTAAAACGTATAAATCCGTCGAAAACCGGAAGTCGAAAATTTTTATGAATGCAATACTTTCTTCTTGTAAAGAAAGTAAAAAAAAGAAAACTGCCCAGTTAAACTGAGGGCATTGAGCTCACAGACTATTCACACTCATTGTATATTGTACTTTTATTTCAAAGAATTTGAAATATGCTCTCAAAAAATAAAGAAATCAACAATATATTAAGGGGGGGGTGTCATCCCCCTGTTACTCCCTCATAGTTACCTAATGAACTCCTTAAACTAATCAGGGAAGTGTCTAATTACAATGAATATACATACAAAATTTGAAGAAAATCAGATAATTCTGCATGAAAAACTCATTTATCTAAATTAAGGGGGGATTAGACCCCTTTTCCCCTTTATACTTAACCAATGAACCCCCAAAACTTTTCAGAGAAGCGCATTATCACAATGAACCTATATACAAAATTTGAAAAAAATCGGATAATGCTGCATGAAAAACCCATTTATCTAAATTAGGGGGGTTATCCCCCCTTTCCCCCTTTATACTTAACCAATGAACCCCCAAAACTATTGACAGAAGCACATTATCAAAATGAACCTATATACAAAATTTGAAGAAAATGGGATAATTCTGCATGAAAAACCCATTTATCTAAATTAAGGGGGGATTAGCCCCCCCTTTCCTCCTTTACACTTAACCAATGAACCCCCAAAACTATTCAGAGAAGCGCATTATCACAATGAACCTATATACAAAATTTGAAGAAAATCTGATAATTCTGCATGAAAAACTCATTTATCTAAATTAGGGGGGATTACCCCCCCCCTTTATACTTAACCAATGAACCCCCAAAACTATTGACAGAAGCACATTATCAAAATGAACCTATATACAAAATTTGAAGAAAATGGGATAATTCTGCATGAAAATCCCATTTATCTAAATTAAGGGGGGATTAGCCCCCCTTTCCTCCTTTATACTTAACCAATGAACCCCCAAAACTATTCAGAGAAGCGCATTATCACAATGAACCTGTATACAAAATTTGAAGAAAATCGGATAATTTTGCATGAAAAACTCATTTATCTAAATTAGGGGGGATTACCCCCCCCCCCTTTATACTTAACCAATGAACCCCCAAAACTATTGACAGAAGCACATTATCAAAATGAACCTATATACAAAATTTGAAGAAAATGGGATAATTCTGCATGAAAATCCCATTTATCTAAATTAAGGGGGGATTAGCCCCCCTTTCCTCCTTTATACTTAACCAATGAACCCCCAAAACTATTCAGAGAAGCGCATTATCACAATGAACCTGTATACAAAATTTGAAGAAAATCGGATAATTTTGCATGAAAAACTCATTTATCTAAATTAGGGGGGATTACCCCCCCCTTTCCCCCTTTATACTTAACCAATGAACCCCCAAAACTATTGACAGAAGCACATTATCAAAATGAACCTATATACAAAATTTGAAGAAAATGGGATAATTCTGCATGAAAAATCCATTTATCTAAATTATGGGGGGTTAGCCCCCCGTTTCCCCCCTTCATGCTTAACCAATGAACCTCCAAAACTAATCAGGGAAGCTCCTTATCACAAGGAACCTATGAACAAAATTTAAAGTAAAACGGTTAGTTCTATCAAGAGTTATCGCGTTACGTACATACATACATACGTACATACAGAACCGGCGGGCACATAAGCTCTCAGGCTTTGATAGCCTGTGAGCTAAAAAGCAGTAAATTATTTCAATGTTTAAATTTAAATTTAGTAAGCATTGCAAATTGAATGATGCGTATTTGACGAACACCAAGTCAGATTTTCTAATGAGGTTCCGAAGGTTAATTTCACTGATCAGGTACATATGGAGAACCACCATAATGTTTCTCAAAATATTCTAAGTATGCGCTTTCCCTTCGCGACGAGCGTCACGTATACGTGACGTATAAAGTGCTCAGAATCCTTGATTGTTCTTACCATTCATTTTTTATTGAAAATTTTGATCTATTTAATATTTAAAATTTAGTCTCGCCTAGCAATCACTCAGCCGATAGGACTCCAGATTTTACGCGCTCATAAAATTGGTGGTGACACGGGTCAACAATGCACGGTTTTCTCATGTGGTTACCCTCCCAAGCAGGGCTTAATTTCTGAGGGGAAAAAAAACCGGAGTCCTAATATTCTGCAGTACTAACACCCGTAGCGCACCCATCTCCCACTCCGCCGCCCGCCGTCATTCCAATCTGCATATTTATATCTCGCACATTATTTTCAAAATTTAAAGCATTGTTTTTTTATTTATCAAAATAAAAATTTTAAATACATCTATCTGCGTATGCTTAGCTATCAACTATTCCACTTTTTAGTTATTACTACTTCCAAACAGAAACATTTGCCTAATCTTAATGTTAATTAATCGCAGATTACTGCGATTCAATAAGCTCAGGATTATGATTCGGAAATAGTGTTAACACAAAAAAAAAAAAAAAAAAAAAAAAAAAAAAAAAAAAAAAAGAATAGTTCGCAGCTATGCAGAATAGAAAAAGACTATTTATGTTTACTCTTTATTCTGCTCAAAATAGCATTAAATAGAAATAAAAAAAAATTCGAGTTTAAGACAGATTGAACTCGATGCTGCCCAAACCCGAAGACTGATATAAAAATCGAGCCCGTTTTATATCTCCATCTCTTTTACGTGAGCGACACATTACGTCACTTATAAATGTTTTGATACAAAAGAAGGCAAAAAATTGGAGGTGGGAGAGAAAGGAAAATGTAATTTAGGATTCGTTTTTCGGAAGCGTTATTGCACTAGGCTCTAGAGCGCAGTATTTATGAGCTCCGGTGAATTCTGGCCAATATTTAAATATTTACTAAAAACAGTGAAGTACCGGAGCTGAGCTCCGGGGGGCTCCGGCGCAAATTAAGCCCTGTTTCCAAGTATGACACTGACCACTTTTCACGCTGCTACTATTCAGTGATGGAAAAGCATTGGCATTATCATCATTTGCCATCACGAAAAGAAAGGCAACAAGAAATTGAGATGAGTTCGGGCTCTTTTTTCGGAACTCGAACCCGAAAATCTTTGCGTTTTGTGCAGAAAATTGCATTTTACAATTGTTTCAAGATTAATTTTTTCATTTAAAAATTTCTCTTTACATAGAAATAAATATTAGTCGTAAATATTCCCTTATGACAACGTTTCGTGATTTTCATGTCTCCGAAAATCTGTTTGAAACAGTCAATTTGTTATTTATACCCAACCACCGGCAGAAGTCGCAATTTTTATTCTTTTAAAATGTCATTGTACAACTATGGCAGAAAGACATGAGTTCTGTTTTCCAGTCATTCTGGTAAAGGACTTCAAACAGAAAACGAGGATAGCCAAGTGGTATCCCACGGCATCTTTATTTTTACTAAAACTAACCGTGAAAACGCTTAAGAATCAGATGGCGTGTATCTCTTTATATCCCATCAATAACGAATTAATTTTTCTTTCAAACTGATTTTTAAAAGACTGTAAAACATTTTAATAAACTTTGTTTACATTTTTATTCCTCAAATAGCAAGTTTTTTTTCTTCTTTCTTCACTTTGTGAGTAAATAAAATTTTCACTTTGAGCCCGAGCCCGATCCCGAAGACTGGTATAAAAATAGAGGCTGAGCGCCGGTGTTGAATTCAGGGGGTGGCCCGGGGTGGACATCCCCCCCCCAGAAGATTTGATATTGTATGCTTTTAATGGTTAAAAAATGCAATTTCCCCCCCGGAACTCTGCAATGCCCCCCCCCCCCGGCGGAGCTATAGAAATCCCTCCCGGAGAAAAGTGTCTGAATTCAACACTGCCCGCGTCAGATCCGGGCTCGGACTGATCTGGTCTCATCTCTAACAGCAAATATCTCCTATAATCCAAGTCATATCGCATTTATGAGAAAAGTTGCTGACATTTTTTTTAATGAATTTTTCCTTTAAAATTAACTTAAAGTTCGTATTAAAATACAGTTCAGCCAGCGTTAAATTAAATTTATTTCTTAAAATTTAAAAGGTTTTCAAAGGACACCGTTTTTAAAAAAAATCTCCCATTAGCACAGCAAAACAACTGTTGCTTAATTAACCATTATGAAATTCTTCCGGTTAGATTAAAGAGATTTCAAACCGCTGAGCAACTGCTTCCTATTAATATATCACAGGACTGTCACTTGCACTGTGTGAGCGATTTAATTTAAGGCCTTTGATGTTTACATGTTAATACTCAGGAAAACAGACTTTAAATGACTGCCTTTCCCCCATTCACTTAATTTTTCTTACTAAAACACCCACAAGTCTACGTTATCGATCGGCCAAATGCTCCTCGCGCATGTGCAGTCTCATATCAATAAATGGCAGCTCCTATGCAGTGACCTATCTACCGAATTTACAGCTACGTTTGACAATGTTTACTGTTTGGTGAAAAAAACATTACATATGGTGTTCGCTGGTTATTCTGTAATTTTCATTCAAGACTTCTGTGTTTGGTTGTAATAAATGCATCGGTTAGTTGAGTAAACAGAGTGCTTACTGGAATAACATGAGCAGACGATTTTTATAATGGTAACTACTGGAATAATCTCCGACACATCTTTGTTTACAATTTTATGATCTTGAAATCTCGGCTTAAAAAATAAGTTTTTAATATAATTGCACGATAAATGAATAATTAATATATATACAAAAATATATTAGTCCCATTATAGTTATTTAAAAACTTTTGAAACGATTAAATAATAAATAGAAGTTCTTAGTATATACATTCTTATTCAATACAAAGTCTAAAGAAAATTTATATTAAAACAGTGGTGGTAATAAAAGATTTATTTGTTTGAGAATTTGGAAAAGGAATTTCAGTTTTTGAAACCAAAATAGCATTATTATTTAACAGAGTTAAAATATTTATGCCTTCTTTGATCAAAACCACATATCATACATTTTTGTATGGATTTAGTTTTTCTAATCCAAAGCAGTGACATATTTACAATCCTCTCAATTTTATGGGACACTTTACAAAAAATTGCATGACCAATTTTTCTCTGAATCTACCACATCACCCGCTCAAAGTATAACTTATGTTGCCTTTGAATACCTTGTGATATAAAAAAAATCAGTACAATCTACATTATAATTTTATTCAGAATAAGTATCTGCCAAATTAAATACAGTGATTAACAATTGATCACGTAGAGTATTCATTACTGTATATGTATATATAGTAGCAGAATATCTATTTACTGTGCTGGCTGAAAACGTGTGGATTTCTTAAGTTACTCCAATTAAAGGTGCTTTTGTAACTCTTCTTCCTTTATAATACATCTTAGGATATCGTACTTGAAATTTTATTCTATTTGTTTCATTATCAGCTGATCGTCTGCTTGTTACAAGTATGGCTAACTACGAGAATGATCAAACTTTAAAAACATTAACTGGAACAAGGGATGCCCTAAGAGCATCCCAGAGATCTTTAAATGAATTTTTTGAACCCGAAGTGGAAGAAATGATACATAAGGTAAGTTTTTTCATTTAATTTTTGACTGTAAAATATGTTATATGGGTTCGATTACGAAGTATAAACAAAGTGTTTACATTCCATGTTTTATAGCTGAATATTTACACTAATTAACTTGAATAATTCACGGATAGGTATTTTGTTAATAAATTTATAAAACTACTAAATTTATAAAAAATAACGAATTTTACTTGCATGAAAACATACACACCACACCAGAGACTTTTTTAGCAATGATTGCGTTTTGGGCGAGATTAGAGTCAGATAACCCGATTTACCCGAACCCAGGTTGGGGATAATTTTTTTCGATGAGGGCCGGGTTCGGTTCAGGTAGACTTTAATTGTTTCGGGTTCGGGTTGATTTTGAGTTTGGGATTTGACTCGTGCGGGTCAAGTTGATTTTTCAAAAAAGTCTAGAAAATTTTTTCAGATGAAAAAACTATATACTATTTGAACATTAATGAGTGTATATATATGTTCATTTTTCTACATAAAATATAAAATTGATATTAAAAGATATAATTGCAGACTACTTTTCCATAATTGCATTAAAGTATAGATTAATATCGGCTTCGGGTTTAAGTGTTTCCGGGTCGGGTTTAAGTATGTTGGGATCCGGTTCGATTTCGGGTTGACTTTGAATAAAATTTTTAGGTTCGGGTCGCACAGGACTCTAGACGAGATTTATTTTCAGCTCCTCCGTAACGTATGGGAATTTTTAAAAAAGTTAAAATTAAAAAAAATGTATGTTTCGGTGATCACTGAATAAAAGTAGAATTTTGATCTCTATATTTTTATTATAATTCTGAACCTTATTTCAAATGAACATCGGCAATTAACATGACTCAGCAATATAGTTTTACGCTGTTAAACTTAAAATTATACAAAATTACATAAAATCACTGGCGCACCGAAGGGAAAATTTCGGCCTTCAGGTTTTCGGCCGAAACCTTTAAGACATACATTTTGTTAAAACGCCTCCTCAGATCATTTAAAAATTGATAAGATGCATACAAAATCCCTTGTGTTAAGATAACGATATAATGTGTAAAAAGGAAAGTAAAGAAAAACATAAAGAGCATAAAATTTTTAACATCCAACTGTTTCGAGGCTTCATAATAGAAGCCTCTATTTCAACACAAAATATTTATGAAATAAAAGTTCGCTGCAATACCAGCAAAGTAGTACACATATAAATGCTAAATTTATTATGTCTGCTTCATTCTATTTGTTACTCTTTACATAGGTTTTTATTGATCACCTATTTAAAAAAAGGCTACCTTATGTAGGGGAGACTGGTAAATAGCGGACCACTTTTTCAGCTAATTTTTTTTTTCTCTTTAATGAACAAATCGATCTGCATCAAAATATTTTTGAATATTCCTTAAACCTTTATACATTCATCATAATTTTCTCAGAACATAGTTTTCAATACGTTTTTCAAATTTTTTTTTTATATGCACCCATAAAGTGGACCAGTGTGCCCCAGAAGTGGGGCGCACTGGTCCACCCACAGGGAAACAGTGGACTGCTTTTAGGTATTATCTGAAATACAATATAAATCTATTTTTCATTAATCTAATTCTTTTTTATTTCCCCTTTACCTGCAAAATAACACAGTAATATAAATTTACAAGTAACATTTTGAAACAAAAAAAAAATTAATTATATTTTGGAAATAATAACAGATTAATACAGGAACAATTGCAAGTTATTACGTAAGCACAAAAAAATCAGCGCACATTAAAATTTGCAAATGAAATTCCGAAATACTTATGAGTAAGATTGAGCCTGTAATTTTCCTGAAATACTTTTGGGTCTGGGCGCAACTTTATGAAATCATTGACATCAACAACAGATTCATCTACAGTTTCGGGAAAAATAAACTGATTTCCATTCAATTTGCGTCTTATGAATCTTATTTGAATAGAATCATCACCAATTAGACTACAGTTATATTTATCAAAGACAGTAAATACAAAACAAAATATTTCTTACTATGTGAAATAAATTATTTTCTTTGTTTACTTTATTTTGCAGTTAAATAGCTACTTTAAAACAATATTTCTTTATAGAAAAAAGCAATTATTAAATATTTTGAACATTCTGCATTACAGGAGCAGAGTGGATTGTGGACCATTGTGCCCCAGGAGTGGGTGGTCCACTGTGTCCCATGTTGAAGTTCAGTAAATAATCATATTAATATTGTTTATAGCTTTCTTTTAAACATATTAACTTTAAAGTTAAATAAAAACAAGTATCTTAGCTTTGCAAAAAAGCTTTTTTATCTTATTTATCTACAACCTTTAATTACAAAAAAAAAAAAAAAAAAAAAAAATATATATATATATATATATGATGATGAAAAATTTTACTTTTAGAACCTCAAAACAACCAATCAGGATAAAATAGTGCAATCTGAGCTAAACATATTTTCTGAAGGCTATAAATAATCAGTGCAGTGCTGTTGTCTATTAGGATAGAAGAGAAGCTTAAAAAAAATTAAATAAATAAAATATTAGGTGGTGGTCCACTGTGCCCATAGGTCCAGTGTGTACCAGTCTCCCCTACATGTAACAGTATACGAAATTGTTTATTTTATGAGTAACAATGGTTCAAAACCCCTCCCAGTATCCTGGCTGTGACACTGATAAATTCATTTACAATATCTTACTAAGTATACACAAAATTAATGAAAGAAAAAATTAGGAGCAATAACAGCAAATTATAGAAGAAGTAAGAAGCAATTGCAGCAAATTAGAACAAGTTAAAAGCAATAGCTTCATTTTTCTTTGAAGATTGAAGGAAACGCTCTTTTATGAAACCTTTAAACACATAAATGCTAAATTTATTATGGTTGCTTGTGCTTTTACGGACCTGTAGCACAACGAAAATTGTTCATTTAATGAGTAACAATGGTTCAAACCCCTCCCAAGATCCTGGCTGCGTCACTGTTAACACCATTTATACTATCTTATTACGTATACACAAAATTAATGAATGAAAAATTTAGGAGCGATAACTGCAAAGTAGAAAGTTAGGAACAATATCAGCAAAGTAGTAAGGTAATGTCAGTGCTTCTGCTCTTTCTTCCCTAGTACTTTATCTCTGAAGATTGAAGGAGAGGCTCTTTTACGAAACATTTAAACGCATAAAGGCTAAATTTATCATGGTTATTTGTGCTTTTCGTTACGTCCGTTTTAACGGGTCATGTATTTACTAAATTATCTTATTGGATCCATAACACAACGCAATTGTTCATTTTATGAGTATCACAGGTCCAAAAATCCTCCCAGGATCATGGCTGCGCCACTAATAAAATCATTTACACTGACTTATTAAGTATACACAAAATGAATGAAAGAAACAGTTAGGAGCAATAGCAGCAAATTAGAAAAGGTTAGGAGCAATAACTGCAAATTAGAAAAGGTTAGGAGGCAATAGCAGCAAAGTAGTACGTTTGCTTCTGCTGTTTTTCCTTCACTATATTTTCTCCAATGATTAAAGGAGGGGAATGAAACATATAAAGGCTAATTTTATTATGGTTGCTTGTGCTTTTCATTACGTCGGTTTTGCGGATTATATATTTACTAAACGTTACCTTATGGACCTGTAACACAACGAAATTATTCAATTTATGAGTAACAATGGTCCAAAACCCATTGCAAGATCCTGGCTGAGCCACTGATAAAATAATTTACACTATTTTATTAAGTATACACTAAATTTATGAAAGAAAAAGTTAGAAGCAAATCATAAAAAGTTAAGAGTAATAGCAGTAAAGTAGTACGTATATTATTGCTTCTGCAAATTCTTCCTAACTACTTTATTTTTTCAATGGAAACATTTCCAACTATTAAATATGCTTTATTTTTATAGGAATATTGAAGGAGAGGCTCTTTGATGAAACCTTTAAACACGTAAATGCTAAATTTATTATGGTTGCTTGTGCTTTTCTTTGCGTCAGTTTTTACTGTTCATGTATTTACTAAACTTCTTTATTGGACCTGTAACGCAACGAAATTGTTTATTTTATGAGTAACAATGGTTCAAAACTCTTCACAAGATCCTGGCTGAGCCACTGAAAAAAGCATTTACACTGTTTTATTAAGTACACACAAAATTAATGAAAGAAAATGTTAGGAGCAGTAGTAACAAAGAAGGAAAAGATAGGAGCAATAGCAGCAAAGTACTATGAATGTTATTTGCTTCTGTGCTCTTTCTCCCTCACTACTTTTTTTTTTCCTCTGCAGATTAAGGAGATGCTCTTTTAAGAAACCTTTAAACACATAATTGCTAAATTTATTATGGTTGCTTGTGCTTTTCATTACGTCAGTTTTGCGGATTATATATCTACTAAACATTACCTTATGGACCTGTAACACAACGAAATTATTCAATTTATGAGTAACAATGGTCCAAAACCCCTTGCAAGATCCTGGCTGAGCCACTGATGAAATAATTTACACTCTTTAATTAAGTATACACTAAATTAATGAAAGAAAAAGTTAGAAGCAAATCAGAAAAAGTTAAGAGCAATAGCAGTAAAGTAGTACGTATATTATTGCTTAACCAAATTCTTCCTAACTACTTTATTTTTTCAATGGAAACATTTCCAAGTATTAAATATACTTTATTTTTATCGGAATATTGAAGGAGAGGCTCTTTGATGAAACCTTTAAACACATAAATGCTAAATTTATTATGGTTGCTTGTGCTTTTCTTTGCGTCAGTTTTTACTATCCATGTATTTACTAAACTTCTTTATTGGACCTGTAACGCAACGAAATTGTTTATTTTATGAGTAACAATGGTTCAAAACTCTTCACAGGATTCTGGCTGAGCCACTGAAAAAAGCATTTACACTGTTTTATTAAGTATACACAAAATTAATGAAAGAAAATGTTAGGAGCAGTAGCAACAAAGAAGGAAAAGATAGGAGCAATAGCAGCAAAGTACTATGAATGTTTTTTGCTTCTGTGCTCTTTCTCTCTCACTACTTTTTTTTTCTCTACAGATTAAAGGAGACGCTCTTTTAAGAAACCTTTAAACACATAATTGCTAAATTTATTATGGTTGCTTGTGTTTTTCATTATGTCAGTTTTTACGG
Source organism: Maratus michaelseni (assembly GCA_963931845.1). NCBI lineage: Eukaryota > Metazoa > Arthropoda > Arachnida > Araneae > Salticidae > Maratus > Maratus michaelseni. The sequence goes on from OZ007600.1 coordinate 122,694,954, forward strand.
ATAACGTATTTACTAAACGCTACCTTATAGGACCTGTAACACAACGAAATTGTTCATTTTATGAGTAACAATGGTTCAAAATCCGTCTCCGGATCCTCGCTGTGTCACTGATAAAAGCATTTACACTATCTTATTAAGTATACACAAAATTAATTAAAGAAAAATTTAGGAGCGATAGCAGCAAAGTAGAAAGTTAGGAGCAATATCAGCAAAGTAGTAAGGTATGATAGTGCTTCTGCTCTTTGTCCCCCCCCCCACTTCTTTATTTATCTCGGAAGATTGAAGAAGAGGCTCTTTTATGAAACCTTTAAACGTATAAAGACTAAATTTATTAGGGTTACTTGTGCTTTTCATTACGACGGTTTTGCGGATCATGTATTTATTAAACGCTGCTTTTTGGAAATGAAACGAAACTGTTCAACACAACGAAATTGTTCATTTTATGAGTAACAAAAGTGGAAAACCCTTCATAAGATCCCGGATGCGGCACTGCTAAAAACATTTGCACTATGTTATTAAGTCTACACAAATTAATGAAAGAAAAAGTTAGGAGCAATAGCAGCAAATCAGAAAAAGTTAAGAGCAATAGCAGCAAAGTAATACGTATATTATTGCCTCTACTCCCCCCCCCCCCCACAGTACTGTTTTTCCTCTGAATTTCCTGTGGAGACTCTTTTATGAAACTTTTTAACACATAAATGCTAAATTTATTATGGTTGCTTGTGCTTTTCATTACGTTGGTTTTTACGGTTCAGGTATTTATTAAACCTTATGGACCTGTAACACAAAGAAATTGTTCATTCTATGATACCAATAGTTCAAAAGCACCCTTAAGATACTAGCTGCGCCAATGATATCATTTACACTATTTTATTAAGTATACACAAAATTAACGAAAAAAAATTAGGAGCGATAGAAGCACAGTAAAAAAGGTTAGGAGCCATAGCAACCAAAGCAGAAAAAGTTATAATCAATAGCAGCAAAGTAGTAGGTATGCTATTGCATCTGCTCCTTCCCCCTCACATTGGAAGAAAGGCTCTTTTATGACACATTTAAACCCATAAATGCCAAATTTATTATGGTTGCTTGTGCTTTTCATTACGTCGGTTTTTACGCGTCATGTATTTACTAAACACTATACCTTATTGGACCTGTAACACAACGAAATTGTTCATTATATGAATAGCAATGGTTCAAAACCCCGCCCAGGATCCTGGCTGCGTCACTGATAAAATCATTTACACTGTCTTATTACGTATACACAAAATTAATGAAAGATAATATTAGAAGTAATAGCTGCAAATTAGAAAAACTTAGGAGCAGTAACAGCAAAATAGATAAAAGTTAGGAGCATAATTACAGCAAAGTAATGCGTATGTTATTGCTTCTATTTCTCCCTTGCTACTTATTTTTTCTCTGACGATTGAAGGAAATGAGTGTATATAGTAAGTTCATACATTCTCAAAAATTTTAAATGAAATTTTAAAACGGAAATAGCCGTTTGAGTGGAAATTATATGCTATTCAAGTTATGCTAGAAATACAGTCTTAGAAAATCGTGTTTATACAAAATTTACCAAACTCTGAAACTTTTAATACGAGAGCCTAATTTTGACGTCATATTTTGGATTTTTTTTTTCGATAAATTTTACTTTAGGATACGAAACGGAGGTCATTCGATCAAATAGGTTAGAAATTAGGAATATTTAAAATTTGGAATTCCTAATGTTACATTCATTTGTAGACGTTGGAAAATAGATTGCAATGAGGGTAGTTTTTCATCATAACTCAAGAACTATTTGGCGGAATGAACTGTAATTTTGGATTGCATATTTGAAATTTCTGGAAATCGATTTTGTTAAAAGAATTCATGTTACAATTTATATATTTTTCGTATATATATATATATATATATAATTATAATATCTATGAATTTCAAAAAACATATCAAGTTCTATTATCATTCTACTTAAATCTCCAAAGAGATAATTAATGATATTGTGTATACAGAATACCACATAGCTAATAATTAACATATGCAAACATAATATTACCATAGTTTGTGCTTCAATGGTAATTGGCCAAATTTTACTCATACCAAAAGAATATTGAAAAAAGAAATAGAGAGAAAGGGAAAAAAAAATTATAAATTGGAGTTGCAATTAAGTGAACACAAATGGATTAATAAATCAAATATGAACCATATACAATGGAAAATTGGATCACATGAGAATTAAATATGAATTGGATATGAATAAACACATGCACATGTACTCATCAGCCTGGATGCACCCACATGTGTTTTAAATAATAATTCAGTGTTTCATAATTCTACTGGCATAATGCTAAGATCAGTAGAATCATCCAGGTACACCGAACTATTACCAGACAACAATTGGAAATATTAAAATTTGGAAATATTTAAATAGGAAATAAAAAACCATTAAGAATATACAAAATATTTCACTCACATCGATTATCCCAAAAACTGTATTTAACACTATATATATATATATATATATATATATATATATATATATATATATATAATATATGAATATATATATAAAATGTATATATATATATATATATATATATATAATACAAATTAATTAATTTTGGAAAAGTATATGAATTGTAACCTATAATTTTCTTTGCACAGAAATCGAGTTCTAGAAGCTTCAAATATGCGAATCCAAAATTACAGCTCATTCTGCTAAATAGTTCTTGAGTTATGTCTAATAAGTACATGCATTGCAATATGATTTGTAAGATTACAAATGAATTTAACATTAGGAACTCCAAATTTAAAACCTTCATAATTCCTAAACTAATAACTTCCCATTTGGTATCCTAAAATAAAATTTACCGACAGAGCCAACTATTATGTCAAACATATGTGTTCCTATTGAAAATTTCAGAATTTGGTACAATTTCAATATGAAAGATTTTTGTTACATAAATTAGAAGACATAATTTAGAGTTGAATAGCTATTTCCATCTTTTTCTGGGATAATTTGGTGATTAAAAGGTATGGGGTGTTCGTTTTTTTAGCCGACTGTACTTTATGAACGTAACATGGTAGTAAAGTACACTTCTGATTATCCGACACTCACGAGATCAGGAGTAAATCGAAATCGTCGAATAGCAGAAACTACATTATCAGATGCGTTATCTAAGTGTAGAATTATAAAACTATAATTAAAATTTCTGTAAACAAAATAAATAGCGTAAAGTACTATAATTAAAATTGCTCAATGTCACGAGAAAAAAATAATATAAATATAAATAAGGTAATTTAAGGGGTGAAAAAAAGTATGTAATTATGTATAATTTATTTTTTTTATAACTCTAAGTAATTTATTTATCAAAAAATGGAAACTCTTTTCGATTTCAAATCGCTTCTATAGTCAGACCTGCCAATTTTATGCCATTGCGTTTAAAAATGCGCCAGAAAATGTGTCAAAAAGTTTCGCGTTATTGAGCAGTGGAAAACCACATTAAAATAGTATTAGTAATTTTTAACATCTTAATATTAAAAGTTAATAAATATTTCTGAGAGAGTTTAGTGTCACTTCTTAATAGTGTCGCCCTGTGTCCCGTTTTGCAGGATCTCCAAGACCTGTCCCACGTAGCCACTACGTGGGATGCCAAAAGTCCCGATTTTTGATGATGAGCAAATTCTTTTAAATTTCTCTTCGTACTATGTTATTCGTTAGTCTGTATCCAGTGAAACTTAATACAGTAAAACCTGTGAAAAAGCAGAAACTGTCTATAACGGAAAATTTTTAGTGTCCCTTCGAAAGGAATACCTTAAAAATCTACAACCCTAGATGGAAACCAGTTTAAAATGAATTTTGTTAGTATAGTTCATAGTGATTATATTTTTACAGGTTTTACTGTATTTGGTTGAAAATACCCTCTGAAAACGGAACTGTTTATAACGGAATTCTGTTTTAAAAGTAAAAATTTCATTGTCCCAGCTTTCGCACTTTCACAGGTTTTACTGTTAGTCCAGGCGCTAGAAGGACTTGAGTGTGCAAAATATGACAACCGCATTATCTCAACTGATATTAGCTGAGAAGTGCCCAGAGAATAATATTCTGGATGGTGCCAGCCCATTTTATAGTAATTTTTTTTATTATCCCCCCCCCCCCCTCTCTCTCTCAGGTATTGAGCGCGCGCTGTAGAGTCTTTTAATAGTTATTTTAAACGACAGTTATTAACTATTTTAATGAAAATTAGTAATTACAGGTTATTGCATTACATAACAAAGGTAAAGTAAAAAATATTTTAATTATTTACTAGTAAATCTGCAGATCATAAGCCTCAACGTCACCTCTGCATGTCATTGTTTTTTAGTCTCACTTTGCATGATATTGAATACTCTTCCGCATTTTCTCAATTGATATAAGCTGAGAAGAACCTCAAGATTAATATTCTGGATGTTGCCAGCCCATTTTACACTCCAATTGTTTTTTATTACCTTCCCCCCCTCTCATGTTATGAGCGCGTGCTGTAAATTCTTTTATTAATTATTTTAAACGACAGTTATTAATTATTTTAATAAAAATTAGTAAGTATAGGTTATTACATTACATAACAACAAAGGTAAATTTAAAAATATTTTTATTCTTTACTAGTAAATCTACCAATCAGAGGCCTCAACGTCGCCGCTTCATGTGATTGTTTTTTAGTCTCACTTTGCATGATATTTGAGTCACAATAAAAGCGGTTTTAAGAGCCTACGCTAGTCACGCGAAGAAACGCTCAAGCTAATGTTAAGTCTATGGGAAGGTTCTTGCGAGATTTCTCGCTCGCATTTTAATATTTTTAAATGATTTTTTTTCATAGGATAGCTGAGGTCGATCTGTAACGTTGTTAGTTTTTACTTTTTTGATTTTGGTTACAGTTTTTTATAAGCGGACATTTTCAATTTTGGAACCGGTTGGAACCGGTTCTGAAAGTGAATACACCTTTATATAAAAAAACAGGAACCACAATCGAACAAATAAAAACTAACAACGTTAGAGATCGACCTCAGCTATCCTAACCAAAAATATCATTTAAAAATATTAAAATGCGAGCGAGAAATCGCGCAGGAACCTTCCCATAGACTCAACATTAACTTGTGCGTTTTTTCGCATGACTGATGTAGGCTCTTAAGCAAAATATTCTGATAAATTGCTTATTCTAGTAATTTTTTTTTAAATACACATTTCTTGAGGGGTGTTCTAAATCCCCACTGTCTCATTAATTTTACTTTTGAAACTTCCTAATGATTGTGCTATATCATGATTGTTGTAAATCGTGATAGTATTTCATTTTACACTGCGAGCATCATTTTGGACAGTGATTTTATGTTACCCTAATTTCCAAATAGCAATACTTACTCACCTGCCAAAGAAAAAAAAAAAAATATGCATCTGATGGAGAAGTTGAACAAGATCTTATGTAAAAATGTTACTTATAGAAAAGTAAACTAAATTTACTATGATTTAAGGTAATTTAAAAATCTGTTTTTACAATTTTTTTTCATAAAAACAGTCCAGTCTTTGTGATCATATTATAATTTTTAGATGTAAGAACTTATCAAAATTAAACATCCCAATTTACTCGATAGCAATTGAATGCTAAAATCATGTAAAAATAAACATATTTGGAGACTTTTAAACCTGTTAGCTAACCATTCATAATTGTTTTCATTGCCAATTGACTATTTTAGCAAACATGGTTTTGTAATAGGCTTTTAATGGTATCAGTATTAAATTTATATCGTAATGTTACTGCTGTCGTTCATATTTAACGTAAACCTCAGTTGTAGACCCGATTACAAAGATTAGCTACCCATCAATTTCCTTCATCCAGACTTTCGGCTTAATCTTTCGTAATTAGGATTATTTCAATGATTTTTTTTATAGGCAATGTAATACAGTTGCTATGGGCCTGATAAAAGAAAATGAAATAATTATCGTGTCATATACGTAAAGTGATGACACAAAATGCTTTATATTTTTCGAGCAGATGTATTAAATATCATCAAAATTTTTACACCTAATTTAAAAAGTCTTACAAATGTATTAAAAAAATCAAATTAATCAAAATAATTTAAGAACCCTCATTAGGAAATTTTAGCATCCATAATTTAACATTTAAATCAATTATACAATTGCACAATTTTCTGTTCAATGAATGGTAAAGTTTGAAAATCGTCTGAATAACCATAGAAAAGCATTATCAAGTAAAATAAAATGTTTTATATTTTCTAACTATGATCCAGTGTAGAATGAACCCTCAGCAAAACCTTTTCGCATTGAATTCTCCAAAATTTATGTAAACTAGATGGTACGGAACATGTAGATCGAATACAACTAAAAAATTTTAGTATATTCGGTGCTTGCAGAAGCATTTTTAAAAACATAAAGCTGATATTCTCACGCCATGTAAAATGGGTTGATATTGTATTTGACAGATATGTTAAAATACCCATAAAATATTGGTAATCATTTTTGCGAAGTAAAGATCAATCTATCAAAAAATCATCATTTCAAGCTATTCAACAAAACTTCCGTTAAATTGAAAACCTTCTTTCCTAAATGCTGCAAATAAATTCAGTTTAATATAATTTCTTATCAGTAGTGCTCTCACATATGCACAATTAGCAGAAGATAGATATACATTTGTGGAGAATTCGATGATGCATCAAAATATTTCAAACTGCTATGTTCTTCATTGTAAAATGTGTTTCAAATCCGTTTAGAAAGGACGGATACGACAATGTTTTGCCTTTTATTTCTCAAAAAAGTAAAAATGCCTATAATCACGCAGTAAAAAACACCCAAATATGCCTATTTTTAGGTGTTTTTAGTATGTTATTGCTATCGAGTAGATCAGAATGTATTGTTAAGATCTTGCATCTAAATATTATAGTGTGACCAATGAAACTGTTTTCAGAAACAAAAATTGTAAAAACATTATATTTCTAAATTAGATCAAATTATACTAAATTCAGTTTACATTTACATAAATATCTTTTTACATAAGATTTTATTAACAAAACTAAGGTATACAGCAATTATGATTTACCACAATCAATATAAAATTGCGAATGTAAAATTCATGGAATTATCGGAGTTCAGAGTCCCTTTGGAGAAATGTATCTTTGACAAAAAAAAATTATAAGAATAAGCAGTTTATCAGAATACCATATATATAACAAATTTAAATTGGAGATTGTAGTATATTAAGTATTGTGCAACGTGAGATTATAAAAAGCATTGATATACAGAGCTGACTTACATGAGAAATGTATCTTTGAAAAAAATTATAAGAATAAACAGTTTATCAGAATACCATATATATATATATATATATATATATATATATATATATATATATATATATATATATATATATATATATATACACACACAGGGTGATTATAAAAAAGCTATCCCGATTTATGAGCCCCTAACTATCATACCGTTCACAGAAACTGAATGAAATTTTGGTTTAAAGTATTTTGAGGTATGCGCTGAAGAATCATATGAAAGACAAAAGTTAAATTCTAACAGTTACGGTTACAGAGACAAAATTTCGAAAATTTCAAATGGCAACACCTACTTTTTTTTATTGGAATGTGATCTTCATAGTGAAAAACCATAAAAAGCGTTGGAACGCGTTAAGTACCTGTAGTACGAAAATCGCCGGCGCTAGACCAGACTAAGAAGAATAGTGAAAACAACCAATAAGGACAGAGAAGCAACAGAAAACAAAACATTTTATTGTGTTTCATACATTTTCCATTTCACACACGACGACACTTTACATGCGGCAGATGGTGGATAGCACTGAACAATAAAATGTTTTACTTTCTGTTGCTTCTCTGTCCTTTATTGGTTGTTTTCACTTTTCTTCTTAGTCTGTCTAGCGCCGCCGATTTTTGTACTACAGGTACCGTTCCAACGCTTTTTATGGTTTTTCACTATGAAGATCACATTCCAATAAAAAAAGTAGGTGTTGCCATTTGAAATTTTCGAAATTTTGTCACTGTAACCGTAACAGTTAGAATTTAACTGTTGTTTTTCACATGATTCTTGAGCGCATACCTCAAAATACTTTAGGCCAGAATTTCATTCAGTTTCTGTGAACGGTATGACAGTTAGGGGCTCATATATCGGGATAGTTTTTTTATAATCACCCTGTATATATATATATATATATATATATATATATATATATATATATATATAACAAATTTAAATTGGAGATTGTAGTATATTAAGTATTGTGCAAAGTGAGATTCATTGATATACAGAGCTGACATTGAGGCCCCTGATCTGCTGATTAACTATTTAAGAATAAAAAATATCTTTAAATTTACCTTTGTTGTTATGTAATGTAATAACCCATAATTACTAATTTTTATTATAATAATTAATAACTGTCGTTTAAAATGAATAATAAAAGATTTTACATCACGCGCTCACAACCTGAGGGGCGGGGGGGTGGGGGGGGGGTAATAAAAAGCAATTGGACCATAAAATGGTCTGGCAACATCCAGAATATTAATATTTGGGCTCTTCTGAGTTTATATCGATTGGGAAAATGCAGCAGGATAATAAATAGCATGCAAAGTGAGACTAAAAAACAATGACATGCAGAGGTGACGTTGAGGCCTCTGATTTGCAGATTTACTAGTAAATAATCAAAATATTTTATATATACCTTTTTTATGTAATGTAATAACCTAGAATTACTAATTTTCGTTAAAATCTACTTATAATAAAATCCAAAGGCAAGAAAGTGTCTGTAACCATTCCGGGTCTGGTCTGCGAATCGATCGTAGTTAAACTCCATGTTAGGCTTACTGAAAAATCTATGGTAACATATCACAGCTAAATGATAATATCTTCTACTTCAAATGTTTGTTCAGCATTTTTCTCCTATAAAACATGTATATCATATCCTATTATAATGTTTTAAGTTCTTAATTAAAAATCCAGATTAAACATCGGAATCCCAGATATAAACAAACGAACACTGTTACAAACAACACTGTTTTGACGTCATCTACCGGCTTTAAAAAGAACTTTTCTACAATACAAATCTTTAAATAGTAAAATCTTCATGCTGTTTGTATGAAGTCTTAGGAAAATGGAACGCAGATCAACAATCCGTCATTTTTGACGGTGGTTATATACTAGCTTTTTACAAACTTACTGTATTTATTTTTCTACAAGCATAAGGAATTAAGTTTAGAAACAATTATTCAAAGCTTTTTTCGTTTATTCATAAGGTAAAATATCCATAGAAACTTTCCAAATTATGTTAATCTTAGATTTTTTTTAATGTCATTTTAAACATTTAGTAAATTTATTATTTAAAAAGAATCAGTTGATTTAAATCAATGATTTAAAAAAATCAGTTGATTTAAATCATGATTTAATCACCAATTTAAATCAGCTGATTAAAACGGTTGACACCTATATTGTTTTGGCGCCATCTACCGGCTTTAAAATGTACTTTTCTACAATACAAACCGTTCAATAATAAAATCTTCATGCTGTTTGTATGAAGTCTTATAAAAATGGAACGCAGATCAACAATCCGTCATTTCTGACGGATTGTTGATCAGCACGCGCTCAATACCTGAGAGTGGGGGGGGGGGGGGTAATAAAAAAATTTGACCATAAAATGGACTGGCACCATCCAGAATATTAATCTCTGAGCTCGTCTGAGCTAATATCAATTGAGAAAATGCGGTTGTCATATTTTACGCACTCAAGTCCTTCTAGCGTCCGGTCTATGTATAATATTTCTGTGTTTATTTAATATAGTAAAACATGTTTAGAATAAATCGCAAAAGACCGGAAAAAATTTTGTTTGTAACAGGTTTTCGGTATAATTTTACGGTATGCTTTCCGTTGGGATGATAAACTTTTTATGGTTAAGACAGGATTCCGCTATAGATCGGTTCCGTTTTAAAAGGATTTACAGTAGTTTTATGTTCCAATTTAGAAACTGCTGTCCAACTTTTTTGTCTCCCTGTCCCCATTTTGGGACACTGGACCTGGCAACACTAATTATTAAAATATTAAACATATGCTACCGAAAAAGAAAATGAATCAATAAAATTTATACCAAAAACTTTTAGTTCAATTTTTACGAAAATTAATTTATGTTAGACAGCATCTTCCCCCTACTAAGCTCTTCAGTTATTCTGCTGAAACATACAATAATTATGGATATAAAATGTTAATAATTTGAAATTCCCAAAATTAAAAGAAAACTTTTAATTACATTACTGTACTAAGACCCTTTAACCAAACTTTAATCTGAAGAAACATCTCAATTAAAAAATGTATAAATAGCACATAATTACATAAAACCGCAGGTTTCACAAAATAAATTTAATTAAAGCGATGTTTAATTAAACTAATTAACGATGAAAAATTAGCTTTCTCTCTTTGGGGTTCTGAGGGTATTTTTTTTTTAGGCCGTGTTTAATGAAAATTTTCCTCTGAAATCTGTATCTCTATAAAAATTGCTTTTCAGATAAAATGTTTTTGAAATATATACACACACATATATATATTATAATTTAGAATTTACAATTTAAAACTTATTTAATTTTTGACATAATCCATGAACAACTTGCCCGATTTCATTACTTTTTTCACTATCGTGTGCAGAAAAGGTTGTTTCTTGTTAATTTGAATTCAGGATTTTTCAAAATATTACTTATAAATTTTATAATAAATTTAAAAGAAAAGAAAGATATATTTTCAAAAAATTCACATGAAATTAAAATTCCTGAAAGCAATTTATTAAAAACAGTACATAAAAACACTGTACAAAATTTCATACACATACCTTGCAAGAAAATTTATATATATCCTTTTAAACATGACAAATTATTTAAAATTCTAAGATAAATGGAGTTGGATTTAGTTAAGGCCAGGTAAGAAGTGTTAGTACAACTCAAAAGTTGCTATTTCTGTTGATGTAATAACCGTAGAAATAGTTTAGAATTTTGACTGTCCGGGATCCCCTTTAACCCAATTTTTTTAATCTCAAGAAACAATCTCAAATAATAAAAAAAAATAATAAAAATGCAAAACCGCAGGTTTCGCTAAATAATTTTAATTGGAGGGATCAGCTAAAATATTGGACTAATTAACGATGAAAAATTAACTTCCTATCACCTTATTAAACAAGAACGAAAAATCATGCGTCAAGCATAGATTATGTAACACTTTCCAACGCTTCCAAAATAATTTTACAAATCATACCGTTTAATAAGCTGAAAGATAAGATCTAAGTAAACAATTTGGAAAACGCATAACATTTTTAAAAACATAATTTCAGGAATTTCCAACATATACAATATTCGGAAAAATATCCGAATACTTTTATTCAGCCCTGTATAGGATCTATAGATTTGTATATATACTACATAAGATGCTAAATTTTAGTTCAGTTAGGAAACGCGTAGCACAGTTTAAAATTCTCCTTCTGGAGTTTCTGTTAATAAACGGAAATGTGTTCGCGAACTTTTGTGCTGCCCAGTATATGAGCTACAGAATTTATAAACACCACGTAATAGACAAAAACCGAGTTAAATTTAAAATCGCGTTCAGTAACTTAAAGCGCACTTCCAGGAATTATTGTTAACAGACAGTAGAGAATTCTTTTGTGTGTCCCTGTAAATGAACGATGACTACTATACACACACTATTCTGTAGTAAGCCTCTTGTAATGCACCTGAGTGATATATATAAATTTCAATGCGTTTAAAATAGTGAAACATTATTTAAATAAACCGTAGACGATTTTTCTCCATAGACGTAATGTAACGGAATTCTTTTGACTGTCTCTGTAAAGTAACTGTAAGTTTTATGCACACCCTATTCCATATTAAGCTTCTTGGTAATGCACCTTAGTGATATATATAAATTTCAATGCGTTTAAAATAGTGAAACAATATTTAAATTAACCGCAAATGATTTTCCCCCATAGACCGCAATATAACAGAATCCTTTTGAGTGTCCCTATAAAAGAACTATAAGTGCTACACACTTCCGTTGAAATAGGGAACATGCTATGGATAACGACAATAACATATAAAAATTGCAGAGCAATCCGAGCATATTTACGGGAGTTAGAGCACGGACAGACGGCAGACGGCCATACGGCAGACGGCCGTACGCCAGACGGCCGTACGGTAGACAAACCGAAGTCATAAACACTTTTCAACTAGGTTGGAAAGTGTTAAAAATTAAAAAGAAAGAAAGAAAAAAACATAAGCATTTGATGTTTAACTTAAAGATCACGCCTAATTGCATGACTACAATTCACATGGTCACAAAAACTTCCTGTTACAATACGTTAATTTCGCACGGTCCCCGATAGTTGAAAATTCACAGGAAATAAGAGAAAATATTATTTAAATTACTCATTCAACATTTCTAAATTGTTTTCTTAAGAGCCTACATCAGTCATGCGAAAAAACGCGCAAGCTAATGTTAAGTCTATGGGAAGGTTCTTACGCGATTTCACGCTTTTAATATTTTTAAATGCATTTTAATGCTCGCATTTTAATATTTTTAAATGACTTTTTTTGCATAGGATAGCTGAGGTCGATCTCTAACGTTGTTAGTTTTTACTTTTTCGATTTTGGTTCCAGTTTTTTTATATTAGGGTACTTTCACTTTCAGAACCGGTTCCAACCGGTTTCATAATTTTTAAAATGTCCGCTTATAAAAAAACTGTAACCAAAATCAAAAGTGCAAAAACTAACAACGTTAGAGATCAACCTCAGCTATCCTATGCAAAAAAAAAAAATATATATATTTAAAAATATTAAAATGCGAGCGAGAAATCGCGCAAGAACCTTCCCATAGACTTAACATTAGCTTGAGCGTTTCTTTGCGTGACTAGTGTAGGCTCTTAACGTATAATCATTAAATGATAAAAGAGTTTTCTTTCTTTTTTAATTATTACACTTAAAATCCTATATAATCCTATGTGATTTCCTCCTCAATTTATCAATTATTGCTGTAACTTTTTGAGTTTTCACAATATATTATTAGTCTTTTTATATGAGTTGCCTTATGGTATTGACTATCAATTCAGGACAAAAATTTTTTGCTGTAGTTCGCGCATGCGTAGTTAAAATTTATTTCATACAAAGACCCATATCTCATCCAATATTCAACATATTAATGTTTTAATTGCAGTATACTATTTCTATAATTTTTTGTCAAGTTTTTGGAAAACGGTGTTAAATTCGGCTGAAAACTCAGCATGCTATATAAAAAAAAAATTGAATTTTTCACAAAAACGTTAACATCTTCACGAATATACGCGCTATGCTTACACAAATGCACACAAATCTTGAACAGGATCTACATAGTCATTTGCTACAGTGACAGACCATTTTTAGCATTTTCTGTTACTTGGGTGATCGAAAATATTATTTTATTATTAAAATTATTATTGCCCCCCCCCCCCCTAATTGTCCTCGCAACAAAATCTTCACTGAAAAATATGATGTCAAACATGTTCTTTACATCCTCATAGTTGAAGGGCATTTCTGTCATTTCCTCACGATATTCAGTAAGATATTCGACGAAACGTCTGAAATCGGTCACTGTCCCTTAATTTCTGGACTTTAGTGTATATAGTTCATGAACAGTTGTAATCAGGACTTAACAAATTTGATAAAATCTGGTCGCCAACAAAACTTTGTAGTTGCCAGTTAAAAAAAAAAAAAAATCTAATTACGAAATTTAAATTTGTATACGTTCTTGGTGTCCTTTACATTATATTCCGAAAAACTTTCCCAGTGTTCTAACAAGTAAAACAGTAAAAATTCCATTTTCCTATGAGAAAAGCGTATCGAGTTATAATACGAATAATAAATTTTTGAAATGGGTGAAAATGTGTCCAAACGGGGACTCGAAACCAGAATCTTTGTCTTTAATGGCCAACACACTTCCAATTGAGCTATCTGGACGATATCCCGGCCAACACAATAACTTTCTTGATCCCAGCCTGGACACATTTTCACTCAGTTGGAAAACTTATGATTTATTTAAGAATCAGTTTAATAGTAATAATTTCTTTGCACTACCCATTTTCACAGACCTTATTTTATTTTCAAACACATAGGCAAGCAGTGCATACGCCTAAAAGTCTTAAAAAACACCTTTAAAACTACATAAAACTAGTCAATCTGTTAAAAAGTGTAAAGCAGTAAACATATTTTCACCTGTCGCTCTCAGGCATCCTCAGTCATTGATGTTATGTTTTTCTGCTTCGTCCGTTAATTCGTTGAAATATTTACATCAAACTCAGGAGCATGCAATGATATGATTCACGAAAAAATAGATAACACATGGCGCCACATGGTACTAGAAAAAAGCAAAATAAGGGGTTTTCAACGGATTGACGGACGAAGCAGAAAACATAACATCAATGACTGAGTATGCCTGAGAGCGACAGGTGAAAATATTTTTACAGTTTCACAATTATTAAATAATTGACTAGTTTTGTGTAGTTTTAAAGGTGTTTTTTAAGACTTTTAGACGTGTACACTGCTTGTTTATGTGTTTGAAAATAAAATAAGGTCTATGAAAATAGGTAGTGCAAAGAATTACTATATTAAAAATTACATTATGAACGATCATAGATTTAAAAAAAAAAGAAAAAGAAAGAAAAAAAAAACAGTTTAATAGTGTTAAAATAATAAAAGCGTAGTTATGTTTCTTAATTTATTGGAATTCCTTTACACTTAGTTTATTCTGTCAGATGTCAATACCAAATGGTTGTCTGAAAGAATTGTGCAGGTTGGGATATCGTCACGATAGCTCAATTGGAAGAGCATTTGCCAATAAAGACAAAGGTTCTGGGTTCGAATATCGTCATGTACACATTTTCGCTTAGTTGAATAAATTACTACTTGGATGATTTATTTACCAATCAGTTTGATTGGGTTAAAATAATAAAAGTGTAGTAATTACGTATATGTAGTTTATTGGTATACATTTATATAAAGTTTATAAGCAGCGGGCGAAGTCTGCTAGCTTTAATGTTATTGCAGTTAATTTATCATGTTTGCGTGTATATATATACAGTGTGATTCATAAATATCGAAACAATAGGCTATCTCCTTAAATATCCCCCCTAGGCACATACTTCCAATTGCAAAGTTTCATAAAAAAAGGTGCAAAATTTGATGACATAAGTTGCAACTCCATGGGGGGTCTATTTTAGAAAATACAAAAATTAAATTTTTATACGGCCCCCGTAGAATAAAATTTCCAATTAGAAAATGTTTCCTTATCCATTCCTGAATTAAACAAAAAAAATTCCATCTTGATATCTGCAAAACTCAGAGAAATATGTTCGTTTTAATAATTCATGAGGTTTCAAGAGATCAGACACAAATTGAAATGCGTGTAATTCAAGAAACAATGTTACTGTAAGGTGTCCGAGAAACATTTATTTATTTTTTTATTTATTTATAGAGTTAGCATTTTGAATTTTTTTTTTAGGGTTAACCATATAATTTGTAAACAGAATCACATCATAAGACTTCTTACAAAATTTAAAAATAATTTTTTTTTTTTTTCAAAAAATTCAGAGTAATTTAAAATTGTTATAATTCGAAATATTATTTGTCGAATTGAATTTTTTTCTTTTAATTAAACAGAAACATGTAAGTTTTAATTTTGATTCAGCATTTTACTAAATATTAATTTAAAAAAATTAAAAATATTAAAAATATTTAAAATAGCAATTTAAAAAAAGATGCAACTTATTTTAAACAAATCAGATTTTGAAAAGTAAATATTTTTTTTCAAATTTGCCGAATTAAAATATAAGTAAAATATTAGAAAATGATATATTCCGAGTTTGAACCATTTAGCTTTAACGGTTATTGACTTATATCAATTTAAAGATGAGAAATGCTGAAAAAGAAACCTATGATGCAGATAAATGCATTTAAAGTTTTAAAGAAAGATTGGCTCCTAATAGAACGTTTAAATGCTTTTTAAAAGTTTCCAGGTGAGTAAATACCACTGTCCTGTAGCTTGAATATCTGCTTTAGTTTATTTTCTCCCATACTCACCTTCATTCTTTACTGTTTAAATGAGTCAGTTGATTTGAACAAGACTTTTCTAATATGTCGATTTCGATTTTTTTCATAGTTTTAGCCCTGACAACTTCATATTTTTCCCTTTTAAAGTGCAATTACACGAAACCAGGGGACGGAAAAACTACTTTTTTACTGTAGCAAACTACAACTACAACTACTTTATCGCAAATCTGTTAACTAAAACTACAATTACTTGTTTTAAAAAGTAGCGACTACAAACTACTTTTCAAAATTAGTCACTATTTTTCTACTTCCAGACTTTGTTAAAGGGTTCAATTTAAATTAGAAATTGAAGAAACGGATTAAATAATAAAGAGACCCTTTGTTATATCGCGTCTGCCAGGATATAATTAAATAAATGCGACATAACCGAGGGGATTAAAAAATTAAGAAAGATAGCATACAAGAAAATGTTTTGTATTTGTCTCCAAGATGTTAGTTTATACACACGTTAGAAATTTCGTCGCAAAATTAAGATAGATATTACAATCTAGAAAATCATGGAGAGACAACTCTAAATGCAAACAACAAATTAATCTGTAAATAAAGAAATTCCGAATAATAAGAAACGTAGCATTAAAACAGGAAGACTTACTAATGAGTAAATAGACAAATGTTGCCAGCAAGAAAATTAATTCTTTTGGTGGGTTAGTACTTGATTCTAGAAGCAAGTGTCAGTGGTAAAAATCTGACTTCATGCGTTGCGCTGTTATACACTGTAGCTGAGATTCTCAAATTGTTCAGCAGAATAAATTTTTCACAAAAGAATCAAGTTTCGGTCACGTGATTCACAGAATACTACATTTTTTCCCTTAAGTAGCGTTAAAAGTAGCGTCGGTTCTCGCTACAAATTACTGATTTTTTGTATCGTGCTACTAGCTACATTACATTGTTCAAAAAGTAGCGCGCTACACTACAAACTACTGTAAAAAGTAGCGTCTACTGTAGTTTCGCTACTTGTAGCGCGCTACTTCCGACACCTGCACGAAGCATACAAGTTGCCTCTAATTAAGGGCGACTCACTGTTAAAACCATTTTCATGGGCGATGCATTTAATTTTATTTAATTCATTATCTAGACAGGTGATTGATGATTATTTATACTCTTAGACTATTACATTCGAAAAAAGATTTATTTTTGAAAAACAATGTCGTTTGGAATAAATGAAAAATAGATTTAAAAACATCATAACTTTTGAAACTGTATAACAAAAAGTAGATTTTTGAAAATGTATTTTTGTGTAATTTATTAAAATATATTTCCAGTGATTGCGTTAAAAGAAGTTTCATTATCGCTATTACTATTTTTACAAAACTTATTGCCTGCCCGACACGTCCTAAGAACAATAAAGATACGGGCCGGCATGGCCCAGCCAGCGGGCCGTGCCAGTAATGGGCCTGGCGCCAAGCTCGGGCTCAGGAAGACCTCTAGCATATTTCTCAAACAAGTTTAACGCAAAAATCTATGCGCTTTTGTTTTATATCTAAACGTTAAGACATTGCCTTAGATCGACTTTTAATAATGAGTAAATTTATGGTCGATCCCTAACTTGCATTTCAAATGAACTGATATCGTGTCGCTCAGAGGTATGCATAAGTGGTGTAAGTCACGAATTTTGGAATTCAATATCTCTGTGAATTTTGCAGATATCAAGATGGATTTTTTTTTTTGTTTAATTCAAGAATGGATAAGGAAAAATTTTCTAATTGGAAATTTTATCCTACGGGGACCATATAAAAATTTAATTTTTGTATTTTCTGAAATAGACCCCCCCCCCCCCCCCATGGAGTTGCAACTTATCTCATCAAATTTTGCACCTTTTTTTTATGAAACTTTGCAATTGGAAGTATGTGCCTAGGGGCAATATTTAAAGAGATAGCCTATTGTTTCGATATTTATGAATCACACTGTATATATATATATATATATATATATATATATATATATATATATATGGAGATTCTCGACCATTTGGGAGGTGGGAACCATTGCCTATACTTTATGTTAATTATTTTGTACATTATTTTATTTTAGGACAAGTTAGAAACGTATACGCTATTTCTATTATTAGTTAATGTTGTTTTTCAGTCATTTATAGTGATAATAAGAAATAAAGAGTAATTTTGAAATTTTCCTCCTAAAAAAATAGGTTTTCCTTTTATCATTCATAACCTCCTCTACGCTAGCAGTAAATAAAGTTAATGAAGATATTTTTGAATTAAAGCATATATTACTTAATGTTCTAAAAGATAAGATACTTAATTAAACTTTAATGGGGTAATAAGAAAATAAAGAGGAATTTTGTAATTTCCCCCTATTAAAGTAAGTTTGCTTATTGCCATGTGTTTTTATACACTTTTTATATCTTTCAAAATGCAGTCGCGGTATGTTTGATCCACTGCATTTGTGGGATGTTTTCTCGGCTCAAATCTCCCATTTTACATTTAGTATAATTGAATAGATTTTAATAATTGAATTTATATTTAAAAACAAAAATGATAATTAATTTTTTTTTAATAATTACTAGCATAATTTATATGTTTTTGTACATATGAAATAATATACAATATTTCAATTCAAACCGAATGCAAAAATACCTATTAATATATGACGTGAAATATAAATGCAAACAAATGTGTTTAACAATACGGAACAAATTATTCAGAATACAGTTACACAAATTTTAAATATGTATAACTAGCTGTTACCCGTGACTTCGTTCACGTATCATTAAAAGAAAAATAAATGCATTAATTAAGAAAAATATTTCATTCCCGATAATTAGAAACGTAAATAATTAACTAACTCTTTATCACATTCCATAGGAGACAATACAGTATTTCTATATTATAGAGGCTGGGACAATTTAAAGCCTGGAGGCATTTAGAGGCCTGGAGTTTTAAAAAAGTGAAATTTTGTGACAAATAATCACGAAAATGAAACTGCAACCAATGAAAAAAGGCGGGCCAAATAAAATCGTGGAATTCGGAGAATTGTGTAAAAACATATGTCAAGTTTTCCTGATAAACCATTTTACTTTTACCAGCGCCTTTGTAAACGTTTTAATAGCCATCCTTCAAAGATAATGGAAATAGTATATTCTTTTTGATTAAATTCAATTCTTGTGAATAGGGAGCAATAATTGTAGACCTAAATGCAAGGAGCTTAAATTTGCCTCCTTGATTTAATCAATAACTGAAAAAAAATCTTTATTTCGAAATGAAAATATGTTAACAGACGATTTTTGTTCTCCAGAATAAATTGATTCATGAAGTTTGAATATGTGAAAATACTGGGTTTTTTTTTTTTTTCAAAAATTTTACTGTAATCAAGATTTTTTTTTTTCTTTCACCATCTATTCAAATTGAAAATAAATTCTTTTTTTTTTCAGTTTTAATGAGAAAAATATATTAATCCGTTTTATTTCTTCTTTTTTATCCACAAAAATGGAATAATTTAGTTACCAATTTTAGAGAAACTTCGTTAAAATTTACAAAAATAATGATAATAATAATAATAATATCTCGGAATTTAAATCATTTTTTTAAATTCTGAGAGTTTACGACATCCTCGTATCAATGATAACCGGTGTTAAGTAAATCGCGTAGCGTTCAACAATCTGAAAGGAGTAGTTGCGAAATACAAACAGGCGGTCAGATTTTAATATAATAGATTGGTATTTATTTTTCTTTTCCTAATAATCATGGTGTGGTTTTTGGCACAAAAACTCTCATCTGTATGTAACTGATATTCATGCTTAATAATCGGTGTAGATAAAAGAAAAAAATTTTTCGTTTTAAATATGACGTGAAACTTATCTACTTTCTAAACTTACTGATCCTTGTATTATTAATGTAAGGAATTGATTCACGCTCCTTGTAAAACCCATTTGAAAATTCTCGTTTTATTTCAAATATGACGTCACTTTTTCCTTAGAGAAATCTCTTTTCAATGGCATAATTCTTGTTAATTTTCTTTTTCTGGCAATCAGGACGTAAATTTTAGCGGAAAACTCACAAAGTGTATGTAGCTGGTATTCAAGCTAATTATTAATCAGTATCGATAAAAAATATTTCAGTTTTTCATCTTAAATATTACGTCCATTATCTATCTACTTTCATTATACATTGATATTCATGCTCCTTGTATTATTACGAATATTTGAAAATACATGTTTTATTTATGACGTCATATTTGTCCAAGTCGAGGAGGATCCTTTTCATAGTTCCATGGTTCAAGCGAAATCTTTTTCTGAATAATATAATTATTGTCAATTCTTCTTTCTAATTATAACGCAGTTTTTCACAGAAAAAGATCTTTTTAATGTAACCGATATTCATACTTCATGTATAATAACAAATACTCGATATTTTTGTTTCAAATATCACGAAAATTAATCTTCTTTTGAATTTTCATTTTTCACGTGAAAATCGTTCAATTGAAAATTAATTGTTGTTGAAAAATTATTTTTCCGTGTTTTTATTTTTTGGCAACGATCAAAGCTCTAGCAACAATAAAGTAAAATGGTTAAATTTTATGGAAAAATGTCCATTTATTCTCTATGAAAATAATAAAATTTTTAATTATTAAAGAAAATATTTGAATAAAATAAACAAAAAACAGCCTATGTTCATTTGAGAGTTATAATCAACATACATGCAGAGATACAGGATCATTAGATGCTCCATTTTGACGCTGGCTTCAGCCTAACATTTGCACACAATCGGATTTATAATATTATTAGGATGAGAGTTATAATCAACATACATGCAGAAATACAGGATCATTAGATGCTCCATTTTGACGCTGGCTTCAGCCTAACATTTGCACACAATCGGATTTATAATATTATTAGGATAAATTTAAAACTAATAATCTTAAATACGTAGGATCAGTTGGAGGTAAAATAAGAAATGGGATAAAATAAGTGTTTCAAAAATAAATTTATAGAAAATACAAATTGTAATTAAATTTTTTGGCCAAATTAGTGTGTTATAGATATCAGTTATCATATTTCAATGAATAACAAAATATTTGTTGCTATATTAATACTTACCCATCATACGTAGTATAGGGTAAGTCTTGTAATCGTTTTGAAAATCGAAAAAAATATTTTGACGGATTTACACGTTTCAAACACTGGAGATTCCGAAAAACATATTTTTAGAAAAAAAAAAAAAAATTGCCGTCCGTCTGTGTGTGTGTGTCTGTAAACGCTCTATCTCCGAAAAAATTGAGATAGAGACTTGCAATTTGGTATGCACTTAGTATGTAATAATGGGAAGAAGCCTATTTAATTTTAATAACCTCGATTAACCGGAACTATTTTTTTCGGACTCTCGAAATATTCGTTCTGATGAAAGGTATATAAAAATTTTCGAAATTTTTTATTTTAAGAAATGAATATAAAAGAAAATAAAAAAACATAAATTTTTCATATAGCATGAAGTCGATCGGATAATTAGTTGCCGAGATATTTGGAATCCTATTTTCCACACTCTTCGATTTTTCATGACCCTGTATTTCATCTAAATTTCACTTCAAAGATATATTTTAATTGGAAATTTGACGCTTAATCAGATGCAATAAACCGCTAGTTAATAGGATTATTATTTTTGGAGTTATAAGGATGTATCTTTCAAGCAATTCAGTAATCGAGCCTTTAAAGTTTATGACGTCATCAAGCCACGATTTTATTTGAATGGCAATGCATTTTATAAGTAGTTTACACATTTTTATTTTAATATTTTACATTAGGCATATCCATGATGGGTAAGTATTACGGTGGCCCCCAACGACTAGTTATACTTGGTAGCCATTTTAAAATTTTGGGTGATATGACTTAGTTGAAATGTAATGCTGAGATAAAGTTTGGTTTTAGAGTAAATAAGTACGTATTTTCAGCTTTTTTATCCACTGTATAGCATATAACACTTATTCAGGATTAATTTTCTGCACTTTTTATTACCAAATAACGTAAAATTAATATTTTAGAGAGAGAGAGAAAAAAAAAAAGCTATGTTGGATAAAATAGTTATAATGTTAGGTTTAGCAAACAAATAGCAATTTGTTTTTACTTTTTTGATAATTTTATAATATTTTTTATGTAACATTTGACATTAAAACAATATAGTGCTCTAAAACTATTTACTTTAATATGTTCATCAAAAATAAATTAAATTTGATTAATTATGTACAGTAAAAGCAAGACATGCAACTTTCAGATTTATGATTACTTTGTACCAATTATTATACAATAAATTTTAAAAGTGACAAGAAAAAAGAAGAGAAATAAAAACCCCGAAATAATAACTAAATCATGGTTAAAAGTCTTACCAACAAAGTTATTGATTATTTAGAAGATGTTTTGTATCTTTAGAAGAGGAAAACTTATCTAATTTAAATGTAATAGTAACGGACAAACTATCAAAAATTTATTTTAGGTCAGAGTTTTTTAACAAGAACACAAATTAGATATTTCTTACAATCACAATAATCAGGAATACATAATTAAGTTCGCGAAAGAAAATGGATGTTCCCATTTCACGTTTCCCGAAAAAGATGACATGTTAGATTATCAAAAATTGCAGCTATCCTTTCTGAACCATAATCCAGACTATTTCTTCTCTGAAATCCGTTGTTTAATATTTTCAGCATTCTAAAGAACACTTTTAATCAAATTCCTGTGCAAGTATTACTTATCCATCATACGTAGTATAGGGTAAGTCTTGTAATCGTTTTGAAAATCGAAAAATTTTTTTGACGGATTTACACGTTTCAGAACATTGGAGATTCCGAAAAACATATTTTTAGAAAATTTGTTTTGCCGCCCGTCTGTCTGTGTGTGCGTGTCTGTGTGTCTGTAAACGCTCTATCTCCCGAATAAATTGAGATAGAGACTTGAAATTGGGTATGTACTTAGTATGTAATACTGGGAAGAAGCTTATTGAATTTCAATAACCTCGATTATCCGGAACTATTTTTTTCGGACTCTCGAAATATTCAGTCTGATAAAAGGTATATAAAAATTTTCGAAATTGTTTATTTTAAGGAGTGAATATAAAAGACAATAAAAAAAAAAAAAAAAAAAAAAAAAAAAAACAAACATGAATTTTGCATAAAGAATGAAGTCGATCGGATAATGAGTTGTCGATATATTTGTAATCCTATTTTTCACACTCTTCGGTTTTTCATGACCCTGTATTTCCTTCAAATTTCAATTCAAAGATATATTTTAATTGGAAATGAGACGCTTAATCCGACGCAGTAAACCGTTAGTTACTAGGATTATCAATTTTGGAGTTATAAGGATGTTTCTTTTACGCAATTCAGTAATAGAGCATTTAAAGTTCATGACGTCATAAAGCCACGATTTTATTCGAATTGCAATGCATTTTATAAATAGTTTACACATGTTTTATTTTCATATCTTATGTTATGCATATCCATGATGGGTAAGTATTACGGTGGCTCCCAACGACTAGATTATTTAATTAGAGAAATAGAAAGCTTTAAATAAGTATACTTATTTTACCCCTCGGAATGGGGTAAAATAGTTAATTAACAATGTGTTTTAAAATACCATTATCAGTAATAATTTGAAATTTTATTATGAAAATTGTCTTTGAAATGTTGAGAGCAGTGCTCATTTGCACGTCCTGCAAAATTTTTTCCTGATATAAATAATTTTTTTTTGGCAAACTAAGTATGAATAAAACAAGTTGGAAATGTGCGTCAAACGGGACAAATGAGGTACGTTCGTACTATAACTAGTTTTATAAATATTCAGATCTTGGTGCAATAGCTGTTGTACTCTTATTCCAAAATGCTATATATTTGCCAGTCCAAGCCCGTAATCAAAAGGTTAAAGCACAAATGGGTTTTTATAAGCATGAAGATCTCAACGTGTTGAAAAGAGTTGACAACGGCACTTCAATATATTGAAGATGCAACAACAGCATCAGATATGTTGTTTATTTAAAAGGTAGCGTGATAAAACAACATTGAAGCAATGCAAAGTTGAAAAACAAAACACAACTTATTTTGTAAAGAAATGAATTCTTGTATGTGTCTATGAAATAAAATGCCTGCATTTACGCAACGTCCATATAAGAAAAAGAGTTTTAAGGTGTTTCGGTTAAGACGATTTTCGGATAACCGGTATTCGGTTAACCGGGGTTCTGCTGTATCTCCTTTACCAAACCTGTAAAAATACTTTTTCAATTACCTCATTTCCCTAGTCTGTAAAAATACTTTTCCAATTACATCCTTTTCCTAGCCTGTAAAAATACTTTTCCAATTACATCCTTTTCCTAGCCTGTAAAAATACTTTTCCATTTATATACGCTTCAATGCTGAGAAGAAAACGTTCGAATCCTCTGTTTTGTTTGTTTGTTTTACCTGAAAAGCATTTATTTATTCGTGCCGATTATTGGATATCTAATAAATGCGCAAATGTTTGTATGTCTTTACTGTTTTTTTTTTTTTTCAATGTTTTTCATGACGAGTTTTTTAAATATGCAAGTTATTTATTCTAAATAAAAAATAAAACGATAAACAAAAAACAATATTATTGCTTTCCTTACCCACCTGGAAAGCAATAATACTATTATCAGTTTATTTATTTGTTAATAAATAACTTGTATACATTATGAAATTGCAATTTTTAACACTAGATAATCATCATCAATCACTCCAAATAGAGCGTTTTCCAACAAAAAACTCAATTTTCCAAAATTTGTAACATAAACCCTTCTTCTAGAATGTAGACTAGACACTCGTTCATTTATTTTATTCCCGTTGCATCCTTTCCCTAGCCTGTAAAAATACTTTCCCATTTACATAGGCCTTATTGCTGAGAAGAAAACGTCTTCTCTCCGAAACCTCCGTTTTTTTGTTTGCGTGAAAGCATTTATTTATTCGTGCCGATTATTGGATATCTAATAAATGCGCAAATGTTTGTATTTCATTACTGCTTTTTTTTTTCTTTTTTCGATGTTTTCCCTGACGATGTTTTTTCCCCCTCTCTTTCCCGTGATACATTCGTTGCTTTTAATCTTGTGACCCTATATTTTCTTAATCTTTTATTTGCTAGAGCTTCCTTGATTTTACTTTCGAGGTTGGCAACAGTTCCTGCGTTCGTTGACTTTGGGCTAAATGTCAACGTTGTTTGATCATAATGCTTCAGATGCAGAGAAAACAGTTAAAGCTTTTTAAAGTCTTAATAACGTAGATGGAAATTAGAATCAGTAATACTATTATGTCATTTCTATCAATGTTGTCAGTTAAATCTAGAAAGAACTAAATTTAGTCTTTTAAACAAATTTAGTAATGAAAAGCTTTCTTTTGGCGTTGACAAGTTTTTTGAAACTTTTTTTTTTTTTTTTTATATCCTGTTTGATCCCTTTTGAGGTGCGTTCGTAATTATATAAATACGTAGCACCTATAGTCGTCGTCTGATCCGTCCGCTTGTCCATCTGTCCAGTCTGTCCGCATATAACAGTGTAAAAACTACCCAACCGAATGGTTTGAAATTTAATATATGTTATCGTTGTAGGATTTTGTCGTGTCATTTCAAATCTTATGAAAATCAAATCAAAACTTAACAAGAACGAAAAATCACGCGTCAAGCATAGATTATGTAACACTTTCCAACGCTTCCAAATAATAACGCTTCTCGCTAATTTTACAAATCATTACCGTTTAAAATGCTGAAAGATAACGTCTAAGTAAACAATTTGGAAAACGCATAACATATTTAAAAAAGTAATTTCAGGAATTTCCAACATATATTTCCAACATATACAATACAATATTCGGAAAAATATCTGAATACTTTTATTCAGCCCTGTATATGATCTATAGATTTGTATATATGCTACATAGGATGCTAAATTTTAGTTTAGTTAGAAAACGCGTTGCACAGTTTAAAATTTTCCTTCTGGACTTTCTGTCAATAAACGGAAATGTGTTCGCGAACTTTTGTGCTGCCCTGTATATGAAATTCAGAATTTATACACACCAAGTAATAGACAAAAAGTGAGTTAAATTTAAAATCGCGTTCCGTAACTTAAAACGCACTTCCAGGAATTATTGTTAACAGACAGTAGAGAATTCTTTTGTGTGTCCCTGTATATTCTGTAGTAAGCCTCTTGTAATGCACCTTAGTGATATATATGAATTTCAATACGTTTAAAATAGTGAAACATTATTTAATTAAACCGCAAACGATTTTTCTCCATAGACGTAATGTAACGGAATTCTTTTGACTGTCCCTGTAAAGTAACTATAAGTGTTATGCACACCCTATTCCATATTAAGCTTCTTGTAATGCACTTTAGTGATATATATCAATTACAATGTATTTGAAATTGTGTAACATCATTAAAATAAACCGCAAATGATTTTTCCCCATATACCGTAATGTAACGGAATTCTTTTGAGTGTCTCTGTAAAAAAACTATAAGTGCTATACACACTTCAGTTGAAATAGGGAACATGCTATAGATAACGACAATAGCATATAAAAATTGCAGCGCAATCCGAGCATATTTACGGGAGTTAGAGCACGGCCAGACGGCAGACAAACCGAAGTCATAAACACTTTTCAACTAGGTTGGAAAGTGTTAAAAAGATATTAAT
This sequence comes from Maratus michaelseni, assembly GCA_963931845.1. Lineage (NCBI taxonomy): Eukaryota > Metazoa > Arthropoda > Arachnida > Araneae > Salticidae > Maratus > Maratus michaelseni. The sequence goes on from OZ007600.1 coordinate 122,721,759, forward strand.
AAAAGTTTTCTTTATTCTATTAAATCCTACCGTATACGTAATCTATATAATAAAAGCGCAAGTCAAGTGACTGAGGAAAACAAATACGGGCAAACCACTTCTTTTTTCATATGCCAAGTGGCCATTTTTATTCAAAATGATTTTTTCGAATAAAATTGCTTAAAAGATACATTTTTAGAAAGATCGTTGAGAAAAATTGTTTGTTTGAGATATGAGTTACATTAAAAAATGTGTAGATTCTGAGATAACTTCAGTGGAAATTACGTTAACAGTCGAATATCTCAATCCATTAGAGTCAATAAACACAGGAGATTCGTTCATTATGAGTCATAAAAATACTAAACCATAGACGTTATCATTCGCAAATCAAGATCTCCATGGTGAATTTTACAATGCTGTCTGGTGTAGAAAAAAAAACAATCCGCATTTGTAAACGTGGCATACGTAAATAAGGGGAAAAAAAAGGCACGCTCATTTCTCTCATAGCAGACGATATAATTCATATCACTGAAATAATAAGGATGATCTTTTTAACACTTTCCAACCTAGTTGAAAAGTGTTTATGACTTCGGTTTGTCTGGCCGTCTGTCCGTGCTCTAACTCCCGTAAATATGCTCGGATTGCCCTGCAATTTTTATATGTTATAATCGTTATCTATAGCATGTTCCCTATTTCAACGGAAGTGTGTAGCACTTATAGTTTTTTTACAGGGACACTCAAAAGAATTCCGTTACATTGCGGTCTATGGGGAAAAATCATTTGCGGTTTATTTAAATAATGTTTCACTATTTTAAACGCATTGAAATTTATATATATCACTAAGGTGCATTAGAAGAAGCTTAATATGGAATAGGGTGTGCATAGCACTTATACTTACTTTACAGGGACAGTCAAAAGAATTCCGTTACATCACGTCTATGGAGAAAAATCGTCTGCGGTTTATTTAAATAATGTTTCCCTATTTTAAACGCATTGAAATTTATATAAGGTTCATTACAAGAGACTTACTACAGAATACTGTGTGTATAGCAGTCATCGTTCATTTACAGGGACACACAAAAGAATTCTCTACTGTATGTTAACAATAATTCCTGGAAGTGCGTTTTAAGTTACTGAACGCGATTTTAATTTTAAATCGCTTTTTGTATATTACGTGGTGTGTATAAATTCTGTAGATCCTATACAGGGAAGCACAAAAGTTCGGGAACACATTCCCGTATTATTTAACTCCAGACGGAGAATTTTAAACTGTGCTACGTGTTTCCTAACTGAACTAAAATTTAGCATCCTATGTAGTATATATACAAATCTATAGATCCTATACAGGGCTGAATAAAAGTATTCGGATTACTTAGATGTTATCTTTTAGCTTATTAAAGAGTATGATTCGTAAAATTATTTTGGAAGCGTTGGAAAGTGTTACATAATCTATGCTTGACGCATGATTTTTCGTTCTTGTTTACATTGTGAAACTAGTTATAAAACGTTACGAGGTAAAACATAACCTCCTGTGTTATGTTTAACGTACAATTTCCAACTTGTTTTAATTTTGGGAGAAAACTATTTTTTAGTTTAAAAACTTAAAAGTAGCTATTATAATAGCTTCTAATTGATATAAATTTCGCTATTAATTGCTGATATAAGTTTATTGTTGTTTTTGGATAAATTGAAATTCAATCATTTAAAAACTCAAAATGTGATAAATCGATAAAAAATGAGAAGTTTGACGCGATTCAAAAATCCAGAAATGAAATGGGTCAGATGTCTATAGCACCTGCCATTCCCTTGATGAGTTCTCAACTCTAAATTGTTATTAATATAAATGCCTTTATTTACTTATTTATATCAAAAATTTTTTGTACTAATTCTTTAATCGGCACTTTTATATTAGTCGGGCAGGTGATAAATGGCCTAATATTGTTCCCATCATTCTCATTGCAGCCATTTCATTTTAAATATAGGCCGTTCACTCATTTCATTTAATATACACATATAACATACATTTAAAATACATGCTTTTTACTCATTTAAATTAAAATATAGAAGAATAGAAAAATAGAAAAAAGAAATGATATTATAACGCAAAACAATTTTTCATCAAAGTATTGTTAATAATTTTCACACGCAAATATATATGCTGTTATTGGCGAGATCTGGGCACGGCTAACACAACAGTACACTCTATTCTTACAGTACACATACACAACAGTACACTTTATTTCGTTGACAAGTTTTTTGAAACTTTTTTTTTTTAAAATCCTGTTTGATCCCTTTTTAGGTGCGTTCGTAATTATATAAATACGTAGCACCTATAGTCGTCGTCTGAACCGTCCGCTTGTCCATCTGTCCAGTCTGTCCGCATATAACAGTGTAAAAACTACCCAACCGAATGGTTTGAAATTTAATATAATAATTTAATATATAGTATAATTTTATTTTTTATTTTTTGTTTATCATATATGTAACTAGATAAGATATGAAATTAAAAAATTAGGGAAAGTATTTGTAAATACAAGTAATTTTTAATTACTACGGAAGAATACGAATGCATGTAACATAATTTTGTCAACGACTTTCTAATTTACAAGAACAAAAATGTAAGCAATATTTTAGAATTTTATAAGAATGAGTTTTGGTACATGTTCCTTTTACAGATGAGACAGGCTTACTGTATTACTGGGGGGGGGGGGTGGCTCGAAAGCCAAAGCACCGCGACCAGAGGTCTGTTGTACTGCCCCCCCCCCCCCCCCAGGCCTGCTAATTTTGAACCAATACCAATTCCAGATGAGAGACCTGCATCCCGCCAGGTATAGTAGTACTGGTATAATAGTACTGGCGCCAGGTATAATAGTACTGGCGTCCCGCCAGTACTATTTCCGCATTTTAACAACAAAACAAAACAAAACAAAAATTCCGGAAATTCCAGGAAATTTTCCGTGATTTATGAAATATCCGTTTTATAACAGATATCTTCCGCATATTTTAGAATTTTTTTTGTCGTTAAAATAAACTTTATAGGACCCACAGAAAAAAAAAAAAAAAAAAAAAAAAACCCTTAGAAAGGATAGACACATTTCTACTTTTTAGTTTTCAGTAAATAACCAACCCTTGCCACGATGAGAATCGAACGTGAAACTTCCGCTTACTAAACCTGCGGTCATGACCATTACGCAATGACTGGGTACGCAGCCTTCTCCAATGTTTTTAATATTTTCTTTTCATGATTTTCAATATTTTTCTTTATTATTTGATGCCTTATAGCAAATAAATTTTAACTTATGTATTATATGCGTAAAACTATGTTTAGTAAGACTACTAATTGTTTCTTTTTGCAATAGTACCAACTGTGTAGTTTTCTTTTTTTCGAACATATACTTTTTAAAATTATTTATCTGATGATCTATTTATCAATTCCAATAAAAACAATAATTATCTTAAGCAGACGTATTTGTTACATGCTACTAAATTAAATTTTCGTTATCTCTTATTTTAAAAAACTTATGTAAATAAAAATTTTATAATAAATTAAATAATATGTGAGCTGTGCTGAGAACTTTTGTGTACGGTTCTGTTAAACTGAATAGTTTTAAAAATATAAAACAAAAAATTGATTTTTAAGGACAATTTCGAAATTAATGATCTTGTGATGGTTAAGTTTAAATTTGGACTTATTGATTTAATTTAAATTAATTTAGTTTAATTTATAAAATTGTAACGTAAAGAAATAAATTATAAAGTTTATAAAATTTATAAACTTCATTCTTTTAAAAGTAAAGAAAAAATATTAACTATTTTTATAAATTTAAGGAAAAAATTATAAACTTTGTAAAATTATAATTTATAAAATAATAATTTTTAGTTTAATTCATAAATTTATGAGCCAAATCAGTTTAGTATAATACCAATTTATATAGCGATATCTTGCAAAGATATTATGTTATGAAACCTTTAAATATCCCAATATTGCTTCAGATTAGAAAAGTTAAAATAAATTTTAAAAAATAGTGAAAAAAAAAAATTCCTAATTTTGAAGCATTATCAAGAAAAAAAAAAGTAGATTAAAAATATATTTTTCTGTAACTTATAAAAAACAATAAATTTCTAAATATTTCATTAAAAAATATAAATATTACTATTATTTTCACAAAAAATTACCGTCCAGACATGGCCCGGTTAAAATGGGCCCGCGTGTCGAGCCGGATCAGGCCTGGATCCTTGCAGAACTGTAGTAAATACAGCGATCTTAATTCGCATTTCAAACAAGGTAATTTCTATACACAAAATCTCTAAACGTTATTTACGGAAATTGCACTGTTTCGGAAGAAATGCGGACATTGTACTGTTTTGAAAGAAATACGGAAAAATCCATTAAATTTACGGAAAACTTTCTGCATATTTACGGATTTGAAATATCCCTTCCGGAACAATGTCATTTACAGAAATTGTACTGTTATATTGGAAAAATGAAACTTCTCTTAATGAAAGTTATTAATGAATTGTGTAATATTTATCTATTTAACTTTGTACTCATAATTCATTAATAACTTTTTGATAAATTTGATACGATTTTAATATTAATTACTATTTGATTATAATCGTTATTTGATTAATAACGCTTTGAGTTGCAACTTTACGCATATGTAACTTTGTTTGTGATATTAAAAAAACTGTACTTTACGAATTTGTAATAATATTTTTTGTCATGTTCTTAAATCAAAAGTTATGAGGAAAGCAAACCCAGACAATCATTAATGTGTCAAAGTATATATCAAAGTTATAGTTTAAATTCACCCAAGATTTCTGCGGTACACTATAGGTCAAAAATAACTTTTTTACTCACTGGCCACTGGCCAGTACATGGATTTTTTTTTCACTGGGCAGTTTTTTTAAACACTGGCCAGTAACAAATTTACAAATACTTGATAAAAAATCGCGAAATTCATCAAATGGTCTCAGGAAAAAAAATCGCGAAATTTCTCAAACGATTGTGGAATAAATAGCGAAATTCGTCAAATGGTGTCGGGGAAAAAATCGCGACATTCATCAAATTGTCTCGTGAAATAAATCGTGAAATTCGTCAATCAATCGAGGGAAAATCACGAAATTCGTCACACGATTTTAAAAAAAGAACACTGAATTTTGTCAAGGAATCGCGGAAATAAATAGCAGATTTTGTCAGTCGATCTAAAAAAACATAGCGAATTTCGCAAAATTATTGGAGGAAGAAAAATTAATTTGGTCAAACTATCGTGAAAAAATTAGAGAAATTCGTCAAATAGTCTCGGGAAAAAATCGCAAAATCCGTCAAATGATCTCGGGGCAATATCGCGAAATTCATCTAACAATCGCGGAACAGAATTGCACAATTCGTCGAACGATCACGGAAAAAATCGCGAAATTCGTTAATCGATAGCGGAAAAATTGCGAAATTCGCCAATCGATAGCGGAAAAATCGCGAAATTCGTCAAATGTTCTCAGGTAAAAAAATGTGAATATCGTCAAATGGTTTCGAGAAAAAAATCGCAAAATTCGTTACATGATTTCAGGGAAAAAATTGCGAAATTCACCGAGCGACAGCGGAAAAAAATAGCATTTTCCATTCAATCATCGTAATCGGTGAGTGTGACTATTAAGTTTGGCCAGTGATGGCAATAAAATCAATCGCCAAATTTTCAGAATTATTCGATGATTGGCCAGTGCTGATTTTGTCCTATACAGTACACTAGCTTCATTTGAAGAACTATATTTTTACGGTGGAGGGATTTGTACGCTAATAAAGGGTGAGCCAAAAGTGCTTGGGAAATTTTTAAATTTAATATAAAATCAAATAATTAACGTACGATGAATGCAGAGTTTTTTTTTAAATCGGTTTTCTTTTCTTTAAAAATTTTATAAGATTATGAAAAGTATCGCAAAAAAAAAAGTATCGGCCTTGGGTGGTCTCAAGCTCATATCAAGCTCATATACAAGAAACGTTTTTAGATTCTACCAGCTGAATTGTGAAAAATTTGTATGCATTAACCCAGAGGTTCCCAAAATGTGCTCCGGGGAGCCCTTGGGGCTCCGCCTATACTTTTCAGGGGCTCCGCGGCGTTTCAGGAAAATAGACAAAGCATGAAAGAAATTAGCATATTGCAAGAGAAAATGTTTCGAAAATATGTAGGAATTTTTTTTTGTGTGTATTTCAAAAATAAATACATCTATCACTGGATTGAAAAATACTATATTTCTTTTAAATCGCATAAAATATTTGCATTTTACATGTATCTGTTTTCTATATAATATTTTTGGTTTGAACAACTTTATTTTATGTTTCTGTGTTTAATGTTTTTTAAAAATTCGATTCAAAATAAGCTACAAGAAATAGTATTCTGAATCGAATGCGCGAATAGAAAGAGCAAAGGCGCGTCAGTGTTGTTATCTCAGCTTGCCGAACAAAAGGGAGAATAGTTTTGTTCTTTGGAGCTCCGCCTATTCATATATTTATAATTAGTTCTTTTTTGCTTAGTAACCAGGTTCTAACTTCCTAATGAGGTAAGTGAGTCTCACATTGTTTATTTTCTTTCGCTTCACTCCCATTACTTGCTATATTTACTGAGAAATGTGTTAGTTAATCTTTGATTGTTTCAGCGATAGACTTATGATTGGTTTTCCCTTTCCGTTAATATTTTAATTTAACTGGTTTAATCTCAATTTTCATATTGTATTTCAGTTTAAAATTCAATACTGCTTCAATTTTTTTTTAACTTATTCAGAATTTTCAAAAGTTGTAATTAATTTTGACACCCTGTTCGCAAAAATGGAACATATGTATTTACGAAATAAATATTTATTTTCCTTTTAGTAATTGCTTGGGTGTAAATTTTATTTTATAGTTAAAATTTTTAGTCAAATTACTCTTGTAACTTATAATTTATTCCAACATTTTTATTACTGTCATATTTAGTGTTTTTATTTTAACTTTACAATGTCCTATTAATAATGCTAACATTATTTAGTTGTTCTTGGTGATTTCAATAATATCGCCTCAACACCGGATAGTTCGAATGTTATTGTAACATTTAATTGAAGACACATTTCTGAGAAAAATTTCTATTCTAATTAGCGGTTATATCGAGCCGAGCATTTTGCGTATAGTAGTTACTTATGTTTTAGTTATTTAAATTTTCTATGTTATTTTACATAATTGTGCTTAATTTTTAAAGCAATGTATGTTGCTGAAAAAGCATTTTTTAACATCTTTTATCACTTAACAATCCCTCTTTAAAATTTTGTTTTAATTGGTCTCGGCATTGGCTAAGATACTTATGTTATGATGCCACATTTTCCTATCAGAAATAAGGCTGTAGCAATAAAATACATATATATTGGTTTTTTACATTTGTCATCACACGAAACAATCTAAACTTTTGCTCAGCTTCACCCGTTGCTTACACTTTTCGTCAATGAGAGGGTACCCGCCCTGATATAAATTTAACACCACCTATACATCCCGTATTTGTTAATGAAGTTTTTCTACTAGTTGCAGTTCTTTTAACATGTGTAGTTTTTAACCGTATATCTATTGTGAGGGAAAAAAAAGGTGAAAGAAAGTTTCTTTAAAAACTAAAATTAATAGCTAAAGACTTCAAATAAAACATCCAAAAAAGTAAATGATGCTGCGCCTAACAATCCAGGTTTTAGATTTTGCCCCACCCACTTAAAAACTAAAACGATGATCTGCTTCTAAATATATTTTTAAGAAATGTTTCAAAAGAAGAAGCTCAGAGGCGATTCGTTTTCTTTGCCTGTTTAGAAGTACTCGAAACGTAAAGAAGAACGATAAAAGAATCCGTAATAGCATTATTCTATTACGAGTGAGCGGGAATAGCGAAAACATGTTATATAATTACTCATGGGCGACTGGGCCTACGAATTTTCTTTCTTTTCGCGAGTACCCTATTGGGATTATACAGAAGTCTCTCTTTGTAAACGAAAACAGTGCAACTTACCTTTTGTTCTGTGTATGTGTGGTTTTCGACATAAATAATAATTAGTTTCATGTAAACCCCAATGCGATACATGACCCAGACAGGGTTACTATTTTGATCTTTAATTCCTTGTTCATACTGGAAATCCCGAAAGAATATTTTTTATTCTAAAAATGGATGTAATTAACCCCTTAACAGCATTGATCGAACGTCGCTCGTGTAAGAAAAGTTTGTTTTCTTCGTTACTAAAAGCTTTCAAAAACCACAAATTTTTAACTATAATTTTTGCTGTATTTAGTGGACATATCTCGATTATACAAGGCAGATATTTTAATACAAAAAAGTGGTTTTTAGTCCTTATTTTTAATTTATTGTGTTCAATAATAGTAATAATAAATAGAACTGTTAAGGGGTTAAATAATAGAACATATGATTTTCAAAATTTCTAGTATGAATTCAGGATTTCTGTATCAAGAAAAGGGCCAGACTGAGAACCTTGACCCCATGTTGGAAACTACTGGTTCGGACTCTTATCCAGCAGATCTTTCTCTGCTCCATAGGCCTAAAAAAACATTAATTTGTAAACCATAGAATACCGCACGGTTAAGGGGCTCCACCTTAGAAATTCTTCACAAAAAGGGCTCCGCGAGCCCAAAAGTTTGGGAACCGCTGCATTAACCGATGAGTATAGCACGCCCTAAACGGTGTCCTTCACATCAATTTCAAATAGAAATTGATGGGGAAAGCGAAATTGTCCTCATTAACCGGAGATACGTCTTAAGCGAAGACGCATTAACGAGAGTCCCATTGCATTTTAAGATTATAAAGTTCGATATTTTAAAGAAAAAAAATATTTTTGCAGATTTCCGGCAATAGTTGCTTATAAATAATAAATTTGGTACTTTAAACAGATTTTCAATGACATAAAATTTACGAATGGTTCATGAGGGAGGGAATACATTAGGCTATACAGTTATTTTTATGCAAGAATTTTTTTTTAAATGAGAAATTAATCTGGAGACAATATTAAAATGTTAAATATTATTCACAATTTTCTATTGCATACTTCCAGTATCGGGATTGGGGGATCTCAAACTCATATCACACAAAATTTCCAAAAAAAGATCCGGAACTCATATTTAGGGCATGGTTAGATTGATTTTTATTTTCTTCTTATTTGAATGTAAAATGGTGGTAAGCTTTGCCAAAAATTCTAAATTCAGATTATAATTACTAATTAGATGGCTTGTTAAAAAAAGATTATTCGAAGTTAATTACGCTACATATTTTTAAAGCAATTGCTTGTTTTAAAATGCAAGGTAGCAAAAAGAGTGATAAACTTTAAAAATTCATAACAAAAAATTATAGGGAAGTGATGCCTCTACTTAAAGCTTAAAGCCTCGTCAGGATGTGGGATTTTTTAACAGAAAAAAGGCTGTTTTTCAAAAAGCATACGTATGGAGGGCGCTAACACGAATCTTACGGAAGTATGCAAATGAAAATGATTATAAAAGAACTGACTAATCAGTGGACCCCCCTTTTCATTCAATCATAATGTGGTATGTAGGACAAATTATTGAGCGAATGTTGCCAGCGAATTTCGAAAAGGAACAAGAGGAAATGAATAAACTTTCGAAAATTCCGACCTTAAAACCATCTATAGACGAAAATTATCTCCGGTACGCAGTATTTTGTTCTACACACCAAAAATTAATGATTCAGTCATATAAAGTATAAGCCGAAAAATCAGTTATCGCTCTATACTTCTGGAAAATGCAATCGTATTAGCTCTCCCTATCGACGATTTTTTGAACTACTGCTATTTTTGCTTTTAAAATAAATCCAGTATCTTGACAATGTTAGTTAAATAGCACTTCGCATACTATTATTGTTAATTTCTTCTTATTATTTTATGAATTTTAGAAGTTTTTCGGATTTTCTTCCTTCTTTGTATTAAGGCTGCACTCAAATAAAAAAAACTACTTTCTGACACGTTTCTGAATTCATTTTTGCGCTTGAAACACATAGTATTGGCAGGTCTTCTTACTCAGAAACTATGTAATCGAATAGTGTTTTCCATTTTTGGTAAAAATGGCAAAAAATACTGTCAAAGTCTGTTTTTTGAACCGAATTCTCGACGCGGCAACGCGAGAAAGGAGAAACCTTGTCTTCACGTGACAAGAATAGCTTATAACTCGATAAAAAATCGCAAATGTTTAAAAATAAAATATTACATTCCCAAATCGTTTCAACAGTCAGATCCTGCCTTTATTTTTAAAAATGAATCTGAATTTATGTTAGAAAGTTTCGCGTTGTTGAACGGGGAATTTGAGAACCACCTTAATTACCTTTTGTTTAGAATCTTAGATAATTTTTTATCTCTTTAAATCATTGTGAACACTAGATAACACGAAAAAAAAATACATAAATGCAAATAAAAATTCCCACTTTCTTTTGCACTTTTTATTTTTTCCGCACTAATTTCACACACCTTTATGAATCTTGGCAAAATGCCTAGACAAAAATTTTGGCAATGACCACTTCAAGATTTCTGTTTGTTCCGTGTTGGCATATATCCAAGTAATACCAGGTTCATTCTAAAAATAACTTCTTTATTTACAAGTTATGTAAAGTGGGATGTCAGGAGTACCTTTTAAGATGAAACAGAAAGCGACACTCTTCAACTGGATTTGAGTTTCATAAACGGAAGACGCCTTTTATTTTCAGAAACTCTTTTGAGGTATAGAAGGTATAAATATCGAGTAAAAAAAATGAATTATGTAACAAATTATTATTGAAGTGTGTGCGATTTTAAAAGTATATTAACCCAGAGACTCGAAGTTATAAATATGTTATCAAATTCCACTTGAAATCTTTTCTACTCTATTTTTGGGTGTGCCAGGTGCATCAAAATGTTTGTAATAACTTTAGAAATTTATTGATAAAGAACGAATGGTGAGAAAAAATTGCGGTTTGCTCGAATGTGATCAGGGACAGATCAAATTTTATTTTGTTTTAATAACTTATTTTTTTTTCCAAAAGTCACATGCAGATTATGAAGTAGATTTATGAAAATCAGGCCGACAATAAAATAATAAAAAAATTTTTGCACTTGAATCCTTCATTACACTGTAAAAAATTATCAATGTTTCTTATTTTATGAAAATATACTATAACCACGAACGAAAATATAATATAATCTTCTGAGTTATCCGAATTAATGAAAAGCGTGTTCCATTGTCTTTTGAATCCCCAGAAAGCAATACATTTCCAAAATTTAAAGAATTATTTATAAAAACAAAATTTCTCTAGCTGCCCGTATTTTTCAGAAACGTTTCCGAATGGTTTTTATAGTGTATTAAACAGTTTCCTCAGCATGGAATACCTATTTATCGAATGTCATCCATTCTCAAGTAAACGTTTTCAGCTGCATAAGTTAATTTATACATGAAAGAGTTAAGAAATAATCTTAATTTTAATGTTAATGTTAACGCTGTTCATTTTGCATGTTAATCTGTTAAACATATTTGTTGAACATGAAAATGTTTACTTGAGAATGGAAAGCATCGGAAAAAACTATATTCCGGGCTTAGAAAACTGATTAATACACTTTAAAAGCTACTCGTAAACGTTTCTGAAAATGACGGGCAGCTAGAAAAATTTTGTTTTTCTAAATGATTCTTTAAATCTCGAAATGCCATTGATGTCTGAGGTTTCTAAAGATAAAGAAACACTTCAGAATCATGGTTAACAAGGATGAGTTTATATTATAAATTTATTCGTCATTATATTATATTTTCGTAGATTCAGAAACATTCGTCATTTTTTACAGTGTAGCTGCCTGCCGATCGCATGATATCATTACCATATCAAGCTTTGCTAATTTACCACTTAACAGTTTTGGAAAAACACGATTTGCAACATAAAAACAAGAAATAAAACGCCAAATGTCCAAATTTTTTTTAGTTTAATTTGTAAAACTTGACAGTAGAAAACTTAAAAATAATGCTATAAAAAACTGAAAACTCAACAGTAACAATACAGCGCATTTAAAAAAAATAATAGTAAGTATTTACAGGTCCGGTCCCGACCCGAGCGAAAATGAATTCAATCAAGTTCATACCGGCCCAACCCGCAGTCCATCTGAATTTCTACAAAAAATTTCGTTATTTCATTACCAACGTTATTTTACAATTAAAAGAATATTGGGTACTTTCGTGTTATAGCGGCCGCCAAGAATGAATCGCCAAGCGACCAAGATTTATCGCCAAATTATAAAACATATATAATATTATAATAATATATGATGGATATAACACTTCGTGACGCATATGGCCAAATAATAGTCATACATGACGCATATATGATATATATATGTGACATGTGTATAAGGCGTATATGATGTATATAAGACGTAAATAATATGTATATAATGGCATGTATGGTACCTATATGAGTATTTGGAGTATATATATGCGTATATATGGTGCATATATGTAAGATTTGCGATGATCTTGGCGAAATCATAGCAGCAACCTTGAATATATAAGCTTTGCGAATCATAGCTGATCTTGGCGAAATCATAGCTGAAACCTTGCATATATAAGCTTTGCGAATAATAGCTGATCTTAGCGAAATCATAGCTGAAACCTTGGCAACATCGTAATTGTGGGGGCCGCTATAACACGAAAGTACCGAATATTGTATACATCAGGGCTGCAGAGAGAAGCTGCGGGCTCCGGCAGTGATTCGAATGCAGGAAAACGAAAAATCATGCGTCAAACATCGATTATGAAACACTTTCCAACACACCCAGAATACTGTGACAAAACTTCCCCATTTAATAAATGAAAGGTAACGTCTGAGTAAACAATTTGGCAAACGCATAACACATTTGAAAATACAATTTCAGCAATTACCGTCAAGAGTCGAAAAAATATCCGAGTTATTTTGTGCAGCCCTGTATAGGATCTATAGATTTGTATATGTACTACATAGCATGCTAAAATATAGTTCAGGCAGGCAAGCACAGCTGAATATCCCCTTCAGAAATTTCCGTCAATAAACAGAAATGTGCTCGAGATTTTTTGTGCAGCCCTGTATATGATTTATAGAATTTATACACACAGTGTAATATGAAAAAAAAAATTGAAAACGCGTACCAGAACTGAAAACACACTTTTCGTAACACTTTAGCTTATAGACAGTAACCGAATTCTTTTGTGTGTCCCTGTAAATGAAGAAGAACGCTATGCTCACCATATTTTATAGTAAGCATTTTGTAGTGCACCTCAGTCATGTATATAAATTTCAATATGTTTGAAATAGTGTAACATCATTAAAATATACTGAAAACGATTTTTCCCAATAGAACATGATGTAAAGGAATTCTTCTGAGTGTTCATGTGAACGAACTATAAATGCTACACGTTTCCAATACTGATCATGTCATAGTAGACCGTTATTAAATTTCATATATAAAAATTAAATATGATTATAATAGTATATAGTGAGGGGAAAAAATAAGCCTTCTACTTTTAAAAGATTGTCAGGATGCAGCTAAAAGATTTTACATGAAAATCAGAATTTTTTTTTAGAATGTCAGTTACCATATTTTACAATCGAGTCCTTCATTTATTAGAATAAAAGTGGGTACTTTCATGTTAGCCTGACGCAAACTTCGCCAACAGTATTTTGTTTTTCTTGCCAGTAACAGCCTTTATTTTTGGCGTGTGTAAATTAGAAGCAATGCTTTGATGTTGAAATAAAATGTTTTGATTTATGGTATTATTCTTTCTTCTTCTTTTAGGTAGATTTCGTAAGAAATACTACCTATTACATTCTCACCTAAGTTGGAAATTTTGAAAAATTTTTGCAGATCTACGCCGATCATGACTCCCAGAACCCAAAACCACCCCCAGTTCAAAACTTTATCTATCTATCTATCTATCTATCTATCTATCTGTCTATGTCACTTTTTTATGGACACGATAACTGGAAAAATTCTGCATAAATCTCTTCCAAACTGATACATAAAATCAAGGGGCATAAAATCTCGGTCAAGTTCGTTAATGGGCAAAATCGAACCAAGGGGGGGGGGGGCTTTTTGTGAAAACAGAAAAAAACCCATAATTTCAAATTATTATTGTACGTATCGAATCCGTTTAAAGTTATTATTACTTCTAGGAAAAGGGCCGAAAATTTATGTATGACAGATTTTTGATATCATTTAAAATGGCCCCAAGGGGGGGAAAAAGGGGGGTTTTAGAAGAAAAAAAATCATAGCTTCGTCAATTACAAGATATCAAATCCGCGTAAATTTATTATTAATCCTCTTAATATTATCTAAAACTTTTATATTGACAAGTTTTTATAGGACCAACCAGTATAGCCAAAAAAAATTAAAAACAAAAAAATCCCTGCCGGCTCCGCCTGCAAACAAGTTATTTTTCGAAGTAGGCGGTTCCAACTCCCGCATCTTTTCGATACTGATACATAAAATCAAGGGGCATAAAATCTCGGTCAAGTTCGTTAATGAGCAAAATCGAACCGATGGGGGGGGGGGGGGCTTTTTGTGAATATATATATTATGCTGCCTGTCAGTATGTTAATAATGAATCATCATAATTGCAACCAAGATTTGAGATTGCGTCCCAGATATCTGCAAAGGGTTTTGGTTAGTAAAATCATATCTAAAATTTACCTTTGAATTTCATGGCATATATTGAGTAAGCAATAAAACCTTTAAAAGGTTGCCAAGATTCAGATAAACAGATTACAGTACAGCATTTTTCAAATTATGTTCTCAAGTCATAAAATACCGAATGCCAACAATTTTAATGATCACTTTGACAATTACATTCAATTGAAGCTTCACTAAAATAATGCACTTTAGAATGAAAGAAAACCATGATTTAAAAAAACATCATAATTTTGTAACTTTATTAAAAACAATGATTAAAACAAGTTTTATATCTTTGTAATTTCTAAAATAGATTTCAAAAGATTCCGTTAAACAAATGTACGTACAACTTCAATATTATTTTTTACAGAAGGAATTTTCCACACAGTTCAGACAAATATAGAAAAAATAAAATATTTACCCACACAACTTAAATGTATGTAAAATGTAACGTACATTTTACAATCATATACCTTAATTTTATAAATCATCCCATTTTAAATATACATTCAAATTTTGGTATTAGTTAAAGAGTTAATGGTGCTGCCATCTGCTGTAACTGTAGTAAACTAATTTGAAACCTGAAAATATATAGCTAGAATTAATTTACTAAGAACTTTGAATATCTTCGCTGGCTTTGTTTATGCTTGCTCAAGATTTTTACACTAAGCCCCTTGCGGATCGTGGATATATAGAACCGCAGGTCAATTTCGGGTTTCCCCCTTTTTTTTTAATTTTGGGAAAAAATACTTTTACGTTAATAATATTAAAAGCAGCTATCTAAATCCCAAAAGTAAAAGTTTATTGAAATTTAACAATTATGCCAGTTACAGAAATCTTCCGAGTATAATTATTTTGGGACCTATTACTATGACAATAGGCTAAGGAAAAAGTTTTGATCGAAAAATGCGGTGTTACAACATGATTAAGCAGACATAACAACTTTCTAGTACTTTTTATACTTTATCACAAATTATTCATATGAAAAAGTAGTCCTTATTTTAAATTTAAAGAGTGAAACATATTTGAAATAAAAGAATCATCAACAGTGTAAAGCTAACTAAGCAATCTTTTATTTAATTTATTACTACTAAATGCTGAAGCATAAATGAAGTCATAATAATAAATATATATACATACAGTATCATTACTGTATGCATATAATAACAAAAAATATTTGTTCAGACAAAATAATACTCAATGAAAAGACACGATGGGGAGATGGGGGATGAATGGGACAAGGGATGGATGGGACGTTCTCAATATTTCAGACAATAAACTTTTTTTTTTAGTTGCTTCCTATCCTCATAGATTTCACTACCATAGTGTACTTCAGAACTAAAAGCAAGAGCACGTGGCTGTTTTCAGTTTTCTTCAAATTTGCATTTCCTGAAAACTCTGCTTAAAAGTAATTTTTTTTACATTTGAAGTTACTTAAATATCTTATGCAATATAAACAATTAAGATATGTTGTAGTTTTTTATTTCAAGGCTCAACATTGGTAATTAAAATGAATGCATATTCACCATTGTGACAAAATAATTTTTGAGACAAAAAATGGCTGACAATTGAATATATGCATCATGGGGATGATTGGGACATTTCAAATGGGATGAATGGAACTGTCTCATTCATCCCTAGAGGATGCTGAAAATATATTTATTAACTAAATAATATTATATAGGTTGATAAATTAATACTTTATGGTAATTATTCTTTTAACATTTCATCCTCATTGTAGCTATCGTTTTCAGTCATTGAATGCTTCCGTTTATGGGCTTTTTAAGGCAAAGCTGAGATGAGTCCAAGATGATTGGCTAACAAATAATCCTGGAGATCATATTACGATTTATAATCTCTCAGCTTTTGCCAAGGAGGCATTTTTGTCAGCTTTTAGTCCTTAACATTGAATACGGGGAGGAAAATGTTTGTGTCCCTTTCATCCCTGCTGTGGGGATGATTGGGACATAGAAGAACTTTTTTTAAATTTTATTTATATTTCTGTATAATAGTAATCTTAAACAAATATTGTGCATAAGTCAAACACTTATTGTATGACATGTGATATGTAATATTGATAATAACCCAAATAAAATATTTAAAATAAATATTTTTGTGAAAATGTCCCATTCATGTCCCATCTCCCCTATTATTAATAGGACGTCAGACCCGAAAGGGTTCATGATATAAATATGCAATTTTATATCATTTGCGTTCATTTCGTATGCGACAGAAAATTGAATTTTTTGTTAGAACTGATGCGTGTCATTTATTTTTAAAGGAATTTAATTGTGCTTGCACTGTTTAAAAAAAAAAAAAAAAAAAAAACCCTCAAAAATGAGAATTTATACCTACTTTTTTTAATACTAAAATTGTATCATAAACGAGTACATAGTATGTTCAAATCTAAGTAACCATAAATAAAATAACTTCTTCCTCAGAATTTTCACCAATGTTAAGGTTTTCTTCGTCCAAAAATTTTCTCTCTTCCGGAGTTTTCTATGAAATGCCTCCTATTTCTTTATATTGTTCTCCCTCATGGTCTCTTCTGATCTTTCTCACCATTTTTTCTTCGCCCCCTCACCCACACCTCCTTCTTACTTTTACTAGGTGGTTGGTTCCCATAGGTAAGGTCAAATGACTGTGAAACTGTAACGGTGAAATATTTTAAACACCAATAAGAGGAAAATAAAATATAGTTTGATATTTTTAAAAAATATGCTTTTATAAGTTAAATGATCAATATTAATTAAATTGGGAAAACAATTTAGAAATCCTAAGTAGATAGTTTAATTAATCTCTTTTTTTCGTTCCTGTTACTATATTTAAGAAAGAAATTGCGTCTAATTTTATTTTATACAAGCTGGCCTATCCGGCGTAGCCAGGGACCGTGAGTTGATATAACCTTAAATATATCTGAAAACAGTGTTGAATGATTTTATATTTTGAAACGAAAATCTTTCTAAACAAGCCTAATGCAGGGGGGGGGGGGGGCACTGTCTTCGGCAGCGGGGCTCGAATTTGTATGATTTTATATTTTTAAACTAAAATCTATCCAAACGAACCTAGAATTTGGCGGCGCCACTTTCGGCAGCATACCTTTTCGAATTTGCACGATTTTATATTTCTCAAGAAAATCTATCCCGACGAACTAAGTGTCCCTCTTTATAGTGACTAACGATTTAATTTCTGGCATTTAGATGTTAAACTTTCAATTCTTACCATAAATTCCTGAAAAAAAAAAAACCTAAATAATATAAAACGTCTCGCTCCCATACGATTTTAAAATGTGAATACGATAAAGTTGCACGATGCGTTTCTGACGCAACACGAAATAATATCTGGAAAGGTACTGAGAAAAAAAAAAGTCTGGCGTATTTGTGAAAGGACTTCCAGAAGACAATTTTTTTGACACAGTATATTATATTATTATTTTTGTAAACCAAGATAGTACCAGGAAGAAGTAGCTATATTGTTTTTTGGTGCGATCGTAATTATATATAAATACGTAGCACCTATAGTCGTCGTCTGGTCCGTCCGTCTGTCCGCATATAACAGCGCAAAAACTACCCAACCGAATGGTTTGAAATTTAATATATATATAATCGTTGCAGAATTTTGTAGAGTCCTTTCAAATTTTATGAAAATCGAATCAAAACTTAAAAAGATATTAATAAAAGTTTTCTTCATTCTATTAAATCCTATCATAAGTAAATTAATTAAGTGATATCCCATGACAGGTAATGGTTCTAGGTTTCCATGTGATTAACTCCTATTTCAGATGAAGTCATATTATTTACTTATTACTGAATTTAAAAACCGAATTTGTATACTAAAATTGTTTAATTATATAGCAATCCGATAATCTGCCGACAGTTTTTTCGATAGATGTTTCCGGAGAAATAGATATTAAATGGAAAAAGAGCCTAAATATGATTTCAAGTTCTGAAATTTTCAAAGCAAGGGTGGTCTTAAGTTTCTCATTGGAATTTTCAGTAAATGTCAACAAAAGATAAAATGTTGCCACCTTAAAATGTACTTATTTTATTACGGAAATTAATCATATCATAATAACAGACGATATAATATTTTTTTTTTCGGTGAAATAAAAACGATGATTTTTTTTTACATAGTCTTGTATTGGATATTTGCGCATAGTATCATTTTAATGTAACAGAATTGTAATTAATTGTTTGTAAAAGTGTATTGAAACTTATAAAATTAAATTAATATCGATAATATGAAAATCTGCACATAAAATACATTTTGTATTCATAAATTTTTGCAAAAGAAGCAATTAATTTGTTATGGTCATGTTAACAGAATGAGTGATGAGAGACTATCCAAAATCGCATTTAATTATAGAACAAATCAAGAAAGGAAACGAGGAAGACCACGAAAGAACTGGATGGACGACATAAAAAAGAAAACTGGCCAGTTAAACTGAAGACATTGAGCTCACAGGCTATTCGCACTAATTGTATACTGTAAAAGCACTTATTTTCGCGATTTTCGCGAGCCCGTCGTAATCGCAAAAATTTAAGCCTCGCGAAATATTTTTTTTTCGCCTCAAATAATAATAAAAAATCAGAAATTTTTCACTTTTACAAAATTTAATGATTACAGTTACTTAAATAAGAAATAAGTACAAAAATTTCTTGAATACTTACAACTATTTCTTGAATACTATACAACAATTTCGTGAATAAAAACAATAATACAACTAATAGAATGCAGCTCATTCCTTTACAATATTTATACCAGCTTCTTTGAAACAATTCAAAATTATCTCATGTTTGGCTTCAACACTGTTAAGTGTGCGCAGAAGCCAAGAAGCGTGAATCGGTTTTAGTCGTAATATTCGCAGGTCCACAGATTCTTTTTCCTCAAGAAATTTAAAATAAGCTCATTAGAATACCACTCAATAAACTCATTCTTGAGCAAACGCTTGAACTCGCCGTTTACAGTTAAGTCCAAAGGCTGGAGCTCTCCTGTGCAGGAAGCGGGCACAAAAACTGGAATAATATTCCTCTTCTCTAGTTCAGCCAGAAAAAGAGGATCTTGGTGTGCCTTAAAAACGTCGAACAATGCTACACCAGACGATTCTCGAACTAGCCCGAGAAGCTCTCTCTGCTCGTCGTAATAAGGTAACAAGAATATTCTGGATGTATCGAATCATTGTGTCAGCATTGCTCCAGTGCGAATCCGTGTGCCACACATCCCAGTCCGCGGGAAATGTAAACTTTGGATGACAATTTGTTGTTTTTCCAGCGTAGAACAATTGTGGTGGAAGTAGGTTTCCAGAAAGGGAACAGGCTAACAAAAGAGTCATCTCTCTTTTATCTTCCATGCCGCTTATGGACACTTGTTTTGAATCACTTTCTTTCAATGTGTATAGAGATGTAGGCACAAACTTTGCGTTTATCTGATCGAAGTTAACGAACATCTCAGAGGGAACAACATTTTGTTTGTGTTGTATGTTCGCGTGTTGTTTCTAGAGCACTGGGGAGAGAAAAAAAGGGGGGGGGGAGGGCGAACTTTTCGGACAAAAGGAAGTTTCTTAACATGCCTTATGTAAAAGAGGTTCTATTTAGGTAATTTCGGGATTTTTCAACTTTCGGTTCTGTTCATATAAAATTCGCGAAATTTTCAGCTCGCGAAATCACCGATATCTTTATTTTCTCGAAAATTACGGCTCGCGAAAATAAGTGCTTTTACAGTATTATACTCTTATTTCAAAGAATTTTAAATAAGCCCGCGAAAAATAAAGAAATCGACAATATATTAAGGGGGGATCATCCCACCGTTCCCCCTCTTATAATTAATCAACGAACCCCAAAAACTAATCCGGGAAGTGCCTTATTACAATGAACCTATATACAAAATTTGAAGAAAATCGGATAATTCTGCATGAAAAATACATTTATCTAAATTAAGGGCGGTGGATTAGCCCCCCATAACCCCCTTTATACTTATCCAATGGACCCTCAAAACTAATCAGGGAAGCGCCTTATCACAATGAACCGGTATACAAAATTTGAAGAAAATCGAATAATTCTGCATGAAAAACCCATTTATTTAAATTAAGGGGGGTTAGCCGCCGTCCCCCCAACCTTTATACTTAACCAATGAACCCCTAAAACTAATCAGGGAAGCGCCTTAACACAATGAACCTATAAGCAAAATTTGAAGCAAAACGGTTATTTCTATCAAGAGTTATCGCGTTACGTACATACATACATATACGTACATACTGAACCGACGGGCACATTAGCACTCAGGCTTTGATAGCCTGTGAGCTAAAAAGCAATGACGGATAGAGGCATGAAGATAGAATATAAGCTCTCTATCTTCATGGATAGAGGTCTCGTGGAAGAATGGTCCCTTGACCGGAAGAAATAGAGCGGTTTCTTGTAGATTTTTCGGATGGCGACATCTGACGCCATAAACAGAGTTTATATATATATATATGCATAAGAGTGCAACAGCTATTGAACCAAGATCTGAATATTTATAAAACTAGTTATAGTACAAACGCACCTCATTTGTTACGTTTGACGTACAATTTCCAACTTGTTTTGTTTTTGTTTAACAATAGGACCCGGTTAAAACTAGCAATTAGTAAGTTATGAGTGGTTCATCATTTAAACTACATTAAAATTGTGGCGCTTTTTTACGAGCTACAAAAGCAGGATATTGGTTAATATGAGCAAAATATCTGTTCATTGCAATGTTTATTTTATGCAAATGTAAGGTAGAACTAGGAAAGAAATTCCTTTCTTTTTGTACACTGTTCTCGTTCAATAATAATATATTATTTCTACATTACAACAGTCTGTAAAAAAGTTGTAATTTATTAGATTTACCAGACAGAATTTCAATCTTCAAAGAGAACCTCCACTCCCCACCCAAAGGAATGTCTTGAGGTCTCGAAAGAATAAAAGAAAGAAAGAAGGACGTTTCAATTATCGCCCCTTTGTAATATTTACAATTGAGCCAAGATAAAGAAACAACATAGAATAAAATATTTATTTGTTTCTTTCTTTAAATGCGGACTATGGACTATATTAAACAGCTTTTTCAAGTCTCTTATTGTATTGTTAAAATGAAAAAAAAAAGATATATGGAACCAATTGTTCAAAAATTTTAGTGATTATTGCAATGTTAGTTTTCCCAGTAAAATTTATGATATTATGTTAATTTTAGCACTCAAATAATTAGAGCAATTAATAGTTGTAATTAGTATACTTAAGTGTGTGTGTGTGTGTGTGTGTTCAAGATGTTATTTTCACGGATATTACGAGTAACAGTTAATACGAGGATTTTTTTAATTCACTTTGTAATCGAATTCGACTATACTTTGTTATCAACTGACAAGTTAATTTGCAAGAACGAGAATCTCACACTAGTTTGTTCTTTTAACAATATTTAATCCAATCTATGTCGCTAATTCCTAGAAGCCAAGTTTTTCCCAAAGTTTAAATATTTTTTATGACGTAGGTGTTCCTACCCATAAATAAAAAAGTTTTTGACTAGAGTTCTGCATCGGGTCAAGTAACCCGATTTTATCCGAACCCGAACCGATCGAGTCGGGTTGGAACTAATTATTTTCGTTGCGGGTCTAGTTGATTTTATTTTTGTTTCGGATTCAGGTTGGTTTCGGGTTGAGTTATGATGCTTACGAATCGGGTTCGGGTCAACCCGTTTTACCGAAAGAAAGTTTAACTCTTGTTTCATATGAAAAATGTATATTTGGATATGAATGAGCCTTTGCATGTTTATTTTTCTACTTAAAAGATAAAAGTGATATCAGTGGTATGATTGTAACCTATACTTTCAATAATGTTGTCAGGTTTCTTAGAATCAGCTGCAAGAGTTGAAAGCTATTCTTAAGGGATTAGCATATTGTATGTATTGTATATGTATCTATTGTGTACCGTTAAAGGCGTCCTTTAGAAAATCTTAATCCGAAGGGTGGCGAGTGGAACAGAATGAAGGAAGTATTTCCATTGCAATGTAGTCTTTCATAGATAAGAAAAACTATTGCACCCTTTTGTTTAGGAAGACAGATCCGTCAAGAGGGAGGAGGGGTGGTCAAGGACCCTTGGAAACAGAGGAGAAACCCCGTAGAGGGGAGAGTGCTCTGGAGTTTACAAGAGAGTGTTGAGTTCTAACGTAGGAAGCGAAGGTGTAAGGTCGTTCAGAGTTGGAGCTCTGAGGCCGGTGTTGAGTTCTAGCGTGGCAGCGAAGTGTGAAGGTTGGTTTTTCAGAGAGCAGCTCTGAGCACGTGTATGGAACGGCATCTCTCTAAAGGAAGAGAGATAGCGTGTGTGAGATTAAGAGAAATTTCGGTTCTGAGTGAAGCAACATAGTCTAGCGGTACACGTAGAGCGTTTTCTGTAATTGTTTTGATTTAGTGTTAAACCGGATAATTTACATCCGAGTTTAAGTGTAAATATTGTTAATAAATTGTTACTTTAACTTTAATTGAAAGAGTTAGGTTGTTCTTGAATATACATCACGGATCGTGCCCGATATCACGTATTAATATCGGTGGTGGCAGCATATCGATAGACCGGATTTATTTCGAAGTTGTGTGGACTGAGAAGTGGAATCCGACAAATGTATTAAATTATAGATGAATTTTCATTTATTTCGGGTTTCGGGTTGACGCAAACTTTTTTGTCTGATTTCGGATGAACAGATTTTTATTTATTTATTTATTTATTCTTGGAGGGGGGGGGGGGTCGGATGGAGTTTAGGGTTAACTTCAAGAAGAATTTTCGAGTTCGGGTTGGTTACAACCCGACCCGCGCCGGACTCTATTTCTGACTCGCTTGACTATATTTAGGATTTGTTGACTTCATGAATTCTTATCATCAGCTTTTATTTTCAATGATTTCTCTTTAGTACATATGTACAGGAATTTTCCCATACAGATAAATTCACTTGCCCTCTTTTTTATGTAATTTCCCAAATGCATCTCGTTTTTCTATCTACGAAATCCTGTCATTAGATAAGGCAATGTTTCCTGTGCAAAAATAATGGTATCCAAATGACTTAAAGCCTATTTGAATTCATTTTCCGAATTTCTATTCTTATTGAACGACTGAATCTTATAACCAGTGAACACTGTAAGCGGTGGTAACTGTAATAGCATGTAGCCTGAATGTAAGCCCAATAATAACTGTATATCGTTTAAATCGCAACATATAGCAATACTTGTTATAAGGCTTATTTGAATTTGGTTTTCAGATTTTGATTTTTATACACAATTCATTCTTATAATCTATGAAAGCAGTAAGCGGTGGTTACCATAATAGAATGTAGCCCAATAACATGTAGCAATACTTGTTAAAATGAATATTTGAATTTATCTTTCAGATTTCAATTCTTATGATCGATTGATTCCTATAACCTATATGAACACCGTAAGCGATGGTTACTGCAATAGCAAGCATGTAGCCTAAATGTAAGCCCAGTTACAACAATATATTGTTAAAATCTCAACATACATCAACATTTCTTATAAAGCATATTTTAATTTGCTTTTGAGATTTCGATTCTTATGATTGATTGATTCTTATTACCTATGAACACAGTACGAGATGGTTACTGTAATAGCATCTAGCATGTAGTCTAAATGTAAGTTAAATTACAACAATATATTGTTAAAATCACTACATATACATCAATACTTCTTTATAAACTATATCTGAATTTGCTTTTCAGATTTCGATTATAAGAAGTAATAATACGATTTATTCTTATAACTAGTAAATCTACAGATCATAGGCCTCAACGTCAGCTCTACAAATCATTGTTCATTAATCACACTTAATTTTAACATTTTCTGCATAATACTTGATATCCTAAAATTCAATTTTTTAAAGTTATTTATACATTTATAAGAATGTAAAATTTATCGAAAGTTCTGGAAATTTTAGAAGTATCGCATTAAACACAATGTTATGCAATGATAGGATAAACTACTTATTACTGTATTTTTTCAGAATGACAATACAATACTTCAGGGGGCGGAGCCCCCCTGAACCCCCTGTTGTCGCTTTAATATTCTGATCTCAATTTCCAGTAATTGTGCTATTTCATTTCTTGAGTATATATCTGAATGTATTTACTATTTTAATTCCATTAGAATAACCATATCTTTGTACAAGATATTTTATCCTATCCTTAAAAGAATACTTATATTTCAACCACTAAACACCCTATGTTGCTGAAATTGAATAAAATTTCGGGTATAAAATATACTTATACAAATGTAAATTCCTCTTATGTGACCTATGTTCAGTTTATACATTCAACTTTTTATTATTTTCATTTGGAAAACCGATTTGGTAATCTTTCTTCAGTAGTTAAAATAAATTCTCATTTATTTCATTAAAAAAAGCATATTAAAAACTCAAATCATCCGAAAATTAGCTATTTTGTTAATAAAATTTCGCGTCAAAATAATGTTATTCACTTGAATTTTCCTTTGTTGATATTCTTTGAAATATAGTTGTTTAGCAACCATTTAATGAAAGAGAAAAAAAAATGCATTGGAAATTTTTGTAAAAAATGAGAAATTAAAATGTTTCCTCTTCCAAATTAATGCATAAAATTTCCCAATAATTTATACAATTTCGAAATTTTAATAAATATATTGGCAAATTTTCAAAGCAGTTGGATTAAAATAAGATCTCCATTTCGTAAATTTAGCATTTTTAACTATCCCAATGCGACATTTTTCTTTTCGCTTGAATGTTAAAAGTAAAAAATATCGTCTGTATTCCCATTGAAAAGCATTATGACCTAAAAAGAAATGTTCTATATTTTTCGGAACGAATGAACCAAATGTAACAAAAAACTATACTGCTCATTCCGGGTACCTCGCCAACATACCTGCCAAAAATCAACCTAATCGGACCATTTTTGCGGCAGTTATCGCGGAACAGACAGACAAACAAACAAACAGACTGAAACCAAAAGCTTTTTGAGTCTCCAGAGTGAGCCTCAGCTGACGTTTCGGCAATTAGTGCAGCGAACGGTGATTACTGTAATAGCCTGTAGCCTAAATGTAAGCCCCAAAACAACAACATATCGTTTAAATCCCAACATGTAGTAATACTTTATATTACAATTTTTCCAACAATATTTCTTAAATTGTTATAATTGTTTTTTAACTTCTAAATTACATTTCAGTTCAGTTTACTAACGCTTTATTCCTTTTCCTTTGCAGACGATTCTGGTTGGAGACAGCGGCGTAGGTAAAACTAGCCTTTTGGTCCGATTCGACCAAGAGTTATTTCACACAGGAGCTTTCTCCGCTACTGTTGGAATAGGATTCACGGTAAGTGAATAAATACTGCATACTTTCATATAGTCTAAAATCATTTTATTGGTTGACGTAACACAATAAAATCACAAGTTTTAAACCTCCTGAACTGACTGCATTTTTAAATTTTTTTAGCGATAGAATGGTCACATTACTTATAGATCATTGTAAATACGTAGTTACGATGTTAATGTGTTGTTAATGCAGTTCTCAAAAAAATATTTTTCTCGTCCAACAACGCAAAACTTTCTTACGCATTTTCTGTCTCAGTTTTAAACGTAAAAGCATGATACTTGCAAGCATGATTACTAAATGTGATTTGTAATCGAACAGTTTTTTTTTTTTCATTTTCTTATAGTTATAAGTCATTGTTGTTTTAGGAAGGCAGTTTTTTCTCTTTTCCTGCGTTTTCGCGTCCGGAAATTCGGATCAAAACGTTACTTTGGCACCATTTTATGAAAAATCGTCTGCCTTTACCGAAAAATAACAAAAGCAACAACAAACAAGAACGAAAAATCATGCTTCAAGCATAGATTATGTAACACTTTCCAACGCTTCCAAAATAATTTTACAAATAGGATGTTAAATTTTAGTTCAGTTAGGAAATGCGTAGCACAGTTTAAAATTCTCCGTCTGGAGTTAAGTAATACGGAAATGTGTTCGCGAACTTTTGTGCTTCCCTGTATAGGATATACAGAATTTATACACACCACATAATAGACAAAAAGCGAGTTAAAATTAAAATCGCGATCAGTAACTTAAAACGCACTTCCAGGAATTATTGTTAACTTACACTAGAGAATTCTTTTGTGTGTCCCTGTAAATGAACGATGACTGCTGTACACACACTATTCTGTAGTAAGCCTCTTGAAATACACCTTAGTGAGATATATAAATTTCAATGCGTTTAAAATAGGGAAACATTATTTAAATAAACCGCAGACGATTTTTCTCCATAGACGTAATATAACAGATCTCTTTTGACTGTCCCTGTAAAGTAACTATAAGTGCTATGCACACCCTATTCCATATTAAGTTTCTTCTAATGCACCTTAGTGATATATAAAAATTTCAATGCGTTTAAAATAGTGAAACATTATTTAAATAAACCGTCAATGATTTTTCCCCATAGACCGCAATGTAACGGAATTCTTTTGAGTGTCCCTGTAAAAAAACTATAAGTGCTACACACTTCAGTTGAAATAGGGAACATGCTATAGATAACGACTATAACATATAAAAATTGCAGAGCAATCCGAGCATATTTACGGGAGTTAGAGCACGGACAGACGGCAGACGGCCAGACGGCAGACGGCCATACGGCCAGACAAACCGAAGTCATAAACACTTTTCAACTAGGTTGGAAAGTGTTAAAAACGGTTTGATTACACAGTTTCTTAATAAGAGCACCTGCCAATTAGATACGTTTGTGAACAAAAATGAATTTTAAAATGTTTCAGTAAGTAGCCATTTTGGATTTGAGAACAGCCATAAGGGGCCAGATATCTTTAATCTTTTCGCGACGAACATCGTGTATACATGGTGCTTACAATTCTAAAGTTTTCTTACCAGTAATTTCAATAGTAATTTTATCCTTATTTAATCAAAGAATTGATAATGAAAAGTTTTCTATTTTGAAATACTGGTGTTGAAAGATTAAAAATTGTGTACATGTGTGCTAGTCGCAAAAATGTTAAATTGTCGCAAAAATGGATTTTTTTAAATTATCCCTTGTTAAAATACAATAAACTCTGTTTAAAACGGAATTAATGGAAACCGAGAAAATTTTCCGTCTTAGAGAAAGTTTACCCTATGTCTATGGTTTCGTCGGGATTTTAATCTTTCCCAGTTAGACAGATTTCGTCTCACACAGAGTTCGCCTTAGACAGAGTTTACTGTATATTTAGTTTATAATATTTTAAATAAAACCGTATTTAAAATTTTCTGTTAGTTTAAAAGTTATGGTCAAAAGAACTTCAGTTTTATCCAATTGTAATATTACTTTAAATCAAATAATTTGATATCAATAATTTCTAAACATAACTTTAAATATATATCTGACACTCTTTAAAATAAATAAATACAATTATTGGACACAAAATCTCTGAATTTACATGATGTTATTGAATTAAAAATAATTAGCTAAAAATTTTAAATAAATCAGGTCAATTTATAAGAAAAAAATCTGATGGTATACATGATCCATAAAAATTAATTTTTAAAATGTGTTTGACAAATATGTCTTTTTAATGTCGCTAGATGTCGCCACTACAGAAAATCTTGCCTGATCGCACCACACAGTTTGATTTTAAACTGTTACAAAGTATTCTATTTCAATTTTCAAAATATATATTAGCAAACACGTTTTTTTTTTTTTTTTTATCGTATAGAACATTTGAAGCTTTGGACGAATTAAATATTTCATGTGTTAGTAGTTTGAAGTTCTCGGTAAAATAAATATATGACACACATCCGTGATCATGGATGAGGGAAAAAATGACTGGTTTCACTTTAAAATATTATTATTTATAAATATATTTTTTTTGTTTATATGTATACTTTGTTTTTATTAAAAAATAGTGAAAAGACATTTAAACTATGCATCAGAAAATGTTGGAATATTAATGGAAATCCAACCTTTTTTTGAACTGAAGAGCGATAATAGAAGTGGATAATTTAAACAAAGTCGTAGGCAGGGCCTGATCACCTCTATGTGGGACTCGGGGCACAAAGGCCATATTGGAGCCACTTTCTCAAGAAAATTGCATTTTAAACATGACAAACATTTTTATGAGCAATTCAAAATTTAAGCCATAGTTTGTGAAAAAAGAATATAGTATAGATCAGGGTATGAAGTTTCAGTTGAAAAGGTATTAGCCAGACTAAAATTTTCGCTCGACACTATTTTACATTCATTCAGACAGTAACCTGCCCAGAAAATGTTATTTATGACAAACTGAATTTAAATTGACCATTGTTAGAAGGAGCTGTCTGTTAAATCCAGAATATTTTACATTCATGAAAAATATGAATAATTGTTAAAATCTTAAAAATTCGGGATTAAGCGGATAATTTTTACCGTGTTTTAAGCAGCTGAGCTTAGGTGGCGAAACCTGATTCACTTCGCGCAGGCGTGAAGAGCGATCAGATTCAGCCTCGGAAGCGAAAAAAAACAGCCTTGGCGCTTGCGCGGTATGAAAGCGGGGGAACGAATGCAAACTGGGGAAGTTCGTTCCTCCGTAGTAGAGAAATGGAAGTGGGTGACGCCGCATTTTTTCTTCTTTTGGAAGATAAATGCCGTCGCTTGATTTTAAAACACTTCCGCGTATCGCTAGATTGAGGCACGATATTCTGAGCGTATGCAGTTTGACTTGAAGCACAACATTTCAAAAGACGAAAGTTACTCGCCAACCTTAAATATTTGCTCGCCGATGGCGAGCTGGCGAGCAAAAATTTCGTGCCCTGGTATAGATAGATGTAAAAATACAATAAAAAATTATGGGAAGTAAAATTTCTTGCACTAAATGCTATTTAAAGCGAGAAAACTCTAAACCTAAAGGATTTGATGAAACATTTCAGATGTAATATCCGTTCTTCTCGTAATTTCGAAGTTTACATAACATTTCATTGCCGTTAGTGAAGAACACGGGGATGTTTTATAATGTTAGTTTAGATAAATGGAAAATTTTGATTTTTTTTTCTATGAACTATGAACGGCATTTTGCATTAATTTATTTCTTCCGAAAGTGGACAAAATGCATTTTGAGACCACCTGAAAATGTGGACATGGGGCACATGCCCCGTGTGCCCCATGTGATAATCAGGACCTGGTTATAGGTCAAGTTAGCTCTTATACAATTTATTAAAACTAATTTAATAATTAAAAATAAACATAAGAAAAAGAAACATAATTAAGCATAGCAAAAGCTAATTTCTTGATGCATTGTTAAAACCGGGGCTTCGAACTGGAACGGAGTCTAAAGCTGGAAAAAAACGTTATTTCTGATAAAATGGAAGTTGGAACTGAACTTTGTTTTTTGTTCAATTTTGTTTGTTGGAATTAAGCTTCTAAAAATCCATTTTATTAAATGTAGAGTTTCAAAGAACCGGTTTATTCCTGGGTTTATTTCCAATAGACCTGGTTTATTCCCAGATTTATTTCCAATAGACCCGGTTTATTCCCAAAAGACCTGGTTTATTCCCAAAACACCCGGTTTATTCCCAGGTTTAAACCAGGTTTTTTCTAGCCTTTGCAACTCTAATTAAATGTCAATAATTTAAAAGATAAATTAAAATCAAAGCACCGACATAATTTAAACGACATCATACGAGGCACCGACATGATTATAAGCCATCAAAAATTATAATTAAAAATAGTTTCTGAAAATAATTACATCTTTTATACTGGGTGAACTGAACTCATGGGCAAAACTTTAAGGTGAGATCGAACACATTGTTTTTATTTATGCGCAATATTGTTACTAACAAGAATGATAATATAGACGGAAATTAGACGAATAAATCAAGAAATTGAAAAATAAGTAACTTAATTTGACAAACAACTCAGATCGAGAGGGCTCAGTTAGAGTAGGAGCTCAGTTAGAGAGATAGGTGGGAGAAGTTAAATTGGACCGAATTTCCTCCAGAGAAATTGAAGGTGAATCAGAACTCATGGGCAAAACTTTAAGGTGAGATCGAACACATTGTTTTTATTTATGCGCAATATTGTTACTAACAAGAATGATAACATAGACAAAAATTAGACGAATAAATCAAGAAATTGCAAAATAAGTAACTTAATTTGACAAACCACTCAGCTCGAGAGGGCTCAGTTAGAGTAGGAGCTCAGTTAGAGAGATAGGTGGGAGAAGTTAAATTGGACCGAATTTCCTCCAGAGAAATTGAAGGTGAATCAGAACTCATGGACAGAACTTTAAGGTGAGATCGAACACATTGTTTTTATTTATGCGCAATATTGTTACTAACAAGAATGATAATATAGACGAAAATTAGACGAATAAATCAAGAAATTGCAAAATAAGTAACTTAATTTGACAAACTACTCAGCTCGAGAGGGCTCAGTTAGAGTAGGAGCTCAGTTAGAGAGATAGGTGGGAGAAGTTAAATTGGACCGAATTTCCTCCAGAGAAATTGAAGGTGAATCAGAACTCATGGACAAAATTTTAAGGTGAGATCGAACACATTGTTTTTATTTATGCGCAATATTGTTACTAACAAGAATGATAATATAGACGGAAATTAGACGAATAAATCAAGAAATTGCAAAATAAGTAACTTAATTTGACAAACAACTCAGATCGAGAGGGCTCAGTTAGAGTAGGAGCTCAGTTAGAGAGATAGGTGGGAGAAGTTAAATTGGACCGAATTTCCTCCAGAGAAATTGAAGGTGAATCAGAACTCACGGGCAAAACTTTAAATGGTGATAGAACACATCTAAGCACACATTTAAATAAATAAAATTAGCAATCATTTACTAGATAAGATACTGTGTATTAAACTGGATTCTCTCCACAACCAGAAAGTTCCCTGTAGTGCTTCACTGCTTCAGTTACGACCATACATTGTATGGTGTTTTGAGCTTGTCTGAATGTATTCTATTTCTCCTTAAAGTTTCGATCATGTGTCCAGGTTCATCCTGTATTTGTTGATTTTATCTTTTAACTGTTAGCTTTTATTAATTTAGCATTTCTGTTGAACGAAATAAAAAAACACAATGAAAAATGCATGCATTTAAAAAAAAAAAAAAAAAAAAAAAAAGTTGTTTATTCGGAATTAAATTGTAAACCGGAGCCGAAACAAAATTTTTAATCAACGGAACGATAACCTGAATAACATATATTACGGTTTGAAGCTCTGTCTGAAAAAAACATTTACAACATGTTGATTATATTGTGATATTTTAATTCAGATTCAATGACACTGGACAATTTTTACTTTTTATTTAAAAGTTTCACAGGATATTCGGATACCATCGGACAAACAGTGCAGAACGAGAATCCTTGTTCTGAGTTCATAAAAGCTCTCCAATGAACCAAGCCTCGACGACGACGTAAAGTTTTCGAGAAAAGTGCAAAAGAAAAAGTACGACGTCACATATTTCCTAGCAGTTTGTAATGCATTACCAGAGCATTGCCAATGATGCATTGCCAGAGCCAATGCATTACCAATGGCAGAAGATAAAGCACATATCGCAATACGCACGAACAGAATACATTACTATGCTAAGATTACATGTAGTTTCAAGGAAGATTGTTTTGCAGACAGATTTCCATACTTATTTTTGAAAAACATTGAATTTCTAAACATTAGAGCTTGCTTGGCCCACTTTCATTTCATCTCACAATACGACTTTGGAGAGCAATAGCAATTAGCTGGTAAACTTACTTCACATAGATCTTGCGGTACTTTTCCGATATACTAACACCATGCCAAAATGTATGCTACTGATCTAATTATTTCAAACCTGACCGTAAAAAGAATTTTTATACCAAACAGTGCCAAACATTGTGATTTGCGATTTATTGAACGTGAATCATTTCATTATTATTATTTAATCGTAACCTCGGAAATATCTTAATTTCCTATTTTTTGAATGGAAAGTATTTATTATTAAATTATAACTTATGTTTATTACTGACGCTGACAAGGGAACCACTTTTGGTGCAGCTCGAACCTAGCATCGAGACCTGGTGAGTTTTAAAGCACTATATTACGAAGTTTGAGAATCGATAAAATAATAATTTTTGATTTTACAGCAGCATAACTTTCTGAAAAGACAATTTTCGAGACCATTTATCAGACTATTAAGAGTCTACGAGAAGAAACGCTCAAGCTAATGTTAAGTCTATGGAAAGGTTATTTTCAAATTTTTTGCTCGAATTTTAATATTTTTAAATGATTTTTGCGTAGCTGAGGTCGATCTCTAACGTTGTTAGTTTTTAATTTTTTGATTTTGACTAAAATTCATAAAGATACAACTAAATGTAAATATATTCCTTGAAGGTGCGTAAAAACATACATAAAACATTTAAAAGCACATTAAAGTCCTTTTAAAAATTCAAAATGTTTTCAAACCGAGTAAAAGCTATCGGGAGGAAGGGCTCCCTATCTGAGCATTTACGGCGCATGCTCGCTGCTTGGCTTACTTTACCTTTGGCGATTCTGTGGCGTCGATTTCTCCAAATAACCTAATAACCCTATCGGGAGCCTTTTTTCTCCTTTTGAAAAGTCATCTTTCTCGCCAAGCAAGCGATAAATTGCCAAATACATTAACGTAAATAACCTATTACGCATGTGCAGCAAACTCTGATAGGGAGCCTATCCTCCTGATAGGAGCCAGTTTTCAACCGAACTACTCGGTCATCATCAGTGAAAAACTAGTTGTTGAGTTGAGTTGTTGTCTCTTCGCGTTTTCTTGCTTGATTTATTAGCTTTACTAGCTAATTATATATCAGATTATATATTATATTATTATATATTATTATATCAGATAATTTACTTTTACTAGCAAGAAAACGCGAAGAGACAATAACTCAACTCAACAATTAGTTTTTCACTGATGATGACCAAGTAGTTCGGTTGAAAACGTTTTGAATTCTTTAAAAGGACTTTAATGTGCTTTTAAATGTTTTATGTATGTTTTTACGCACTTTCAAGCAATATATTTACATTTAGTTGTATCTTTATGAATTTTAGTTACTAAACAAGGTGAATTTGCACTGAAATTTTAACTTTTTATTTTTGATTTTGGTTCCAGTTTTTTATATAAGGGTATGTGATTGTAACCGAGAAATTTTACTGGTTCTCCAACTTTTATGTTATAGGGCTACAAAATGCACACCAGGTCTGGATGCTAGGCACGAGCTGCACCAAAAGGGATTCCCTTATGAGATAGATTTTGCCATTTGGCTGTTACCTAGTTATGGGGAAGCTGCAATAAAATTGTTTCAAGACTGGGATTATACATTTAAAAAAAAATTGTTCAAAAAACCAGAACGTCTTCATTCAAAAATAAAATGTTTGCTGCAACGCTAAGAAATATTTACAATTTCGTCGCTGCAGATTAAATTGAGTTTTATTTTATTATTTTATTGTATAATATTTATTATTATTATTATTATTATTATTTAATTTTAAGTATATATTTGTATTAATTTAATAAAATAGTTCGTGAAAGTCTGTAATTTTCAAATATTATATTTTTTAAATGCTCACTTTCGTACCAATAATAATAATAGTAATTTTTTTTTTCCAAATGTTTCTTTTCACAGGAATTTCATTTTGCGCCAAGTACTACGGTTGGCGGCAATGGTGTTGGTATAATGGAAAAGTACCGATCTTACTCTAATGTGATTGTCTATTTCAGGAAAAGCTGACAGGTCATTAGTAGCTAATTAAAACTTTATAAATAATTTATTACTTTCTTAAAGCAAAGTGAAAAAAAAACTTTAAATTTATATGAAACTAAATGTAATAAGTAATTGTTTACACTTTATTATACTTTTCATGCTTTAAAAGTTAATACTAAAGTTAAAATAAAAATGCATCAATTACATCTGAAACTCGAAACAGTGGTGCTGCCATCTGTTTTCATGTTGGAAATTAAATTTTCCAGGATAAAAATGAATGGGGATTTGATAGTTTCACTTAAATTAAAAATTAAAAATGCTTAAAAGATTAAAACAAAAGATTAAAGCAAAATATTAAAGAAAATTAACACCATTAGATCAAAAATACTTTGAGTATGTGGAAGTTTCAAAAAGCTCCTTAGTATATATCTGTTTAAAAAAATTGTAAAAATTGTTCTTAAAAAATTAAGAAAAAAGTCAAACTTTTTTTGCCAAAAATATTAATTTTAAAGGAAAACTAAAAACACGGTTCTATTTTGAGGAAGCTAAATTACTGTATCGATTTTGAGCATGTGAAGATAAAAAATATTTTTCTAAAATTTGTCAGAAAGTACGGTCAAAAACGCGATATTCATTTGAGCGATCCTATAATGATGACTGGTCTTGTTGATTTGTATATTAGACACACACACACCACCCATCTCTTTTTAAATCGTTCCCTTTTCGCAAGCCTACGTGGTGCAATTTTTATCTTTTAAAATCGTTTATTTTTTAAAATCTTTGTTTCTCATACGTTTTGCAGTTTCATCAGGTTCAATATAGCTCATTTTCAGGGCTCCGGATGTGACGTCATACATTTTTCTCGAAAACTGTGCGTTGAAGAGGTATGATTCTTTGGATACTTCATTGCCAGGATTCTCGATCGGTAGAGTTTGTCCAGTGATATGCAAATACCCTGCATATTTACCGTAACTTGTAGTTGTTTGGATAGAAAAAATGGTTACTTGAATACAAATAAACAAAATGTTTTAAATCAGTTCTAGATGTATTGCGTTACTAGTTAATGCGGTTTAGAGTCCTACATTGGGTCGGGTAGTTTGATTTTATCTGAACACAAGGGGGTTAAAGTTAATTTTTTTCGTTGCGGACCGGGTTCGTTTCGGATTGATTTTAATTGTTTTGGTTTGGATTGGAATTTGACTCCGGATTCATCCAATGAAGTGATGTTCAAAATCGGGTTGTCCCGATTTTCAAAATTAGTCTAGAATATTTTGTCAGATAAAACAAAACTATATATTTGAGCATTAATGCGTATATATATATATATATATATATATATGTTCATTTTTCAACATAAACGATAAAAATTGTAGACTACTTTTTCCATAATTGTATTAAAATATGGATTAATTTTCTCCCATTTCGGGTTCGTGTTGAAGTGTGTCGTGTTTGAGTTGGGTTTCGGGTAAATGAAATTTTTTTGTCGGGTTCGGGTCGAGTTTCAGTAGAGCTTTTTCGGCTTCCACTGAAGTCGGCCGTAGTAAAGGCCTGGTCAGCGGTAAGAAAAAAAAAAAAAAAAAGGTTTTTTTTTTTTAAACAGTGCTAAGTTTCACCCCTACCTTTAGGACTCTGAAACCCCGAGAATGATATAATAAACTAGCATCAACTGTAACCAATTCTATATGACATATAATGGGTAGAGTCCTGCGCTTTTCTGGTTATAACGCGAACCGAACACGAAAGTTATATTTTTAAGAAAACTCGAAACTCAATGCAATCCCGACAACAAAAAAAAAAAATTCGTGAATCCGAAATATTTAAAACCAAACCCAAACGAAACTCGAAATGCAGAGATTTAAACCATATTTTAATAAGCTTATGAAAAAATAGTCTGGAATTAAATCTCTAATATCAGTTTCATTCTTTATGTTGAAAAATGAACTGAACATATAATATTTATATACTCATTG
The DNA here is from genome assembly GCA_963931845.1 of Maratus michaelseni. NCBI lineage: Eukaryota > Metazoa > Arthropoda > Arachnida > Araneae > Salticidae > Maratus > Maratus michaelseni. Next base: position 122,758,088 of record OZ007600.1, read on the forward strand.
ATGTTCATATATGTCACGAATAAATGGGAGACACCGTGAGAGAAATAATTTGGACTCGGGACCTCTTTACGGATCGAACTCGTTTATTGAAGTGTTTCATCGTATATCATCTTCGCGCGTTCTATCAGACGCCTCGCGAGCCATTTACATTAATTTTATAAAATCTACGTGGTCGTGGCTTTTACAAATCAGCAAAATCTCCCTCTTGATGGCTTGAACGCCAGTTTTGTTGAGCATTTAGGATATTTTCCAGCAGAGAGCGAAGGTGCCAAATTGGGAGGGTAATTTAATTTCATTGGTCAATTAGCTCTTGATTGATGTCTGGAGTCTTATGACTACAACAAGGCTTGGCCATGACCTGGATGCCGCAAAGCACAAAGGGCTGCAAAAAGCACAAATATCAGCACTTTTAATCTTACAAATGGATCGAAATTGATGTCGGGAAGTAATAAATGTTGGGTTGGGAAACAAAGTTAACAGGGGCAAAAAGTTTTTTTTTTTTTAATAGAAAGACTTAAAGTTAGAAAATGAGCTGGAAATTTTTACTTTTAAATTTTGAATTTTAAATTAAATTTTGAATAAAAAAAAAGGTTTTATTTTCATCCATCCATACATGTAGTTTTTTCAATCTGAAAACTATTCTAGATTTTTTTTTTGAAAAATCTGATCAACCCGAATTCAACTCGCAAGAGTGAAATCCCAACCCGAAACCGACCCGAAAACAAAACAATTAAACCCAATCCGAACCGAACCCGATCTGCAATGTAAAAACACCGTCAACCAACCCGAATCGCAGGACGGGTCACGTTCGGGTAAAATCGGGTTTCCCGACCCGATTCAGGACTCATATCGTAAATTTATGCATATCGTTTTTGGCCCGATGGGCTGTTGCAGATTTCTTGTGGAAGATCATAAATATGTAAATATTTTATTATTGAAGTCCTTTGGACAAATAAATGCCTTTACAGTTCGCTCAAGGATATGTTTTTTTATAATAATAATTTTGATTTATTTTAACACCAGTTTCTCACAAATCAAGAAGAGTTTTTGCATTAAACGGTACTCCACTCTAAGATTCCTATAATATAGGTATATAGGAGCCTTACTCCACTCCAAACGATCACAAATTTGGGATGTGCAGTTCAGAGATGAGACGGGCTGAGCCCGAGCTCGTGAGCCTGATTTTAACGGGCTCGGAATCGATTTTTATATCAGTCTTTGGCCTCGGGCGGGCTAGTACAGAAAATGAAAAAAAAATATATATATACAAATTTTTAAAAAAAAAGAAAAAAAAAACCTTGCTATTTGAGAAAAAAAAAATGTAACCTGCGTTTCTTAGAGTGTTTTACAATCCTTTAAAAATCAGTTTGAAATGAAATTGAATTGTTATGGAGGGGGGGGGGGGGATGTCCTCCGTGGTGGTCTTTCTTAGGAATTCAAATTTTCGATAAAGGCAGATGATATTTCAGAAAATGCCGTCAACGTTGGCATTTTGAGCCGAATTTCCGAATGTAAGAAAACAAAAACTGCCGTCATGATAAACAATAATTTTATTAGCGCCGCAGCAACGCTATTTGGCGCCTTGTGTAATTTTTTTTCTGTTTGTGATCTACCAGTCGCGCGCCGATATGTCGACAATAACGACGAATGGCGCCGTGGCATTGTTCGCACCACCCTTGCTGCTTCTCTGCTTATAACTCAAAATGTAATTTGTTTATTTAAAAATTAAAAAAACTTTTCGATTACAAATCACTTCAAGAGTCATGCCAGCAATTGAAGCATGCTTTTATGTTTAAAAACGTAAAAACGTTAAATGCATGCTTTTACGTTTAAAAAGGTAAAAACGTTAAATGCATGCTTTTATGTTTAAAAAGTATCGTGCATTTGCGTTTGAAAACGCATAAAGTGACAGAAAGTTTCACGGTGTTGAGCTAGGAAAATTATTTTTTTGAGATAAAATGATATCCGCTTTAAAAGTTTCCTCAACTATAAACAGCTCTTCCTGTGCCCGCAACACATTTTTGCGCATGTCATGAGTCAATGTTTGGTCTTTGAATTTTTCAACTCAAGCTTTTATGTAAAAAGAAAATAATAATAATAATAATGAACATTTGAAACACATAACTAAAGATCTACATCATCATATAAATAATATATTGTCAATATTTAATTATCTAAATGAAAGAATCAATATATTTCTCATACAACGAAAATTTTTTTCGGAGCCTGTATAAATTAATCAATTAAAGAAAATTGAAATAATTATAATAATAATAATAATAATAAAAACACTTTTCTATTTCTTCGGAACTTGTATAACAGTATCCGAACATTTTTATGCATTAAAAAGTTATTTTTTAATTGCTTCAGATATTTTATTAAAAAAATGCACTTTGAATCGAAAGGAAGTGAAAGTTTTAGAGTAGGTAAAATGACAATTTGGGAGAAGAAAAAAAAAAACTATTTACCAAAAACTTATTCTTTAAATCACGATGCTGAAAATAATTCTTGAAGAATATTTGACAATTATAAGAAGTTGTTTATTTATTGAGTTGTTACTGTATGTTTATAAGACATGTTTATCTTGAATTTGTAAATTTTCTGCGTAAGTTTAGATATAACCAATACATGCGCGTGTTTTTTTGTGTTTACTCTAAGATTGCGTGGATCTGTTAAAAAATTATCAAAATTCAGCTATTCACATTATCATACTGTTATAATCATTTTACTTCTGTGTGCTTTGAAAAAGTCATTTGTCTTTAAATTAATTTTTCAGATTTCTTTTTATAGCAATTTTCAAGAAAATTGTGTCCTAATTGTCTCTATCTTAAATGCTTATAAGATTCTTTTATCAAAAATGCGCACACCGTGCGCAACAGTTGGTTTTATTTTTTTACACATTACTAACAGATGGCGCCACTGTAACACACTTCAAGACTATCTTAACTCTGAAACTCCGAGAAACGCAACAGTTGGCATTAGCCACGTTTAGTCAAACAGAGCAAACAAAACTATCCCCATGGCAGATGGGCATAAAGTGATTCACCGGAGGTTGTCCAGGGATTATAGCGATTCCTCCGATGAGTCTGATAAAGAGGACCAGCGGACCACTCCGAAAAAGACCAGTTCTGGACCACCGGCGACTAATAAGGTCCCGGAAAAAAATGGATTGGTCTTGAAACCGTCGCTGAGTTTGGAACCATACGATGTTGCTTTCAAGGTAAGCAAAACTTTTTATATTTATATTTTACATTTTAAAATTAATATTTTTATAACATGCTTGCATACTATTTTATGTGTAATAATTATGATATTATGCTGCAGGAAAACAGCTGCTTCATTTACGTAAAATTGGAATTTTTTAAGTTTGTTTATTAATGCTAGATAATTCTAGAAGAATATTTTTGAATTGTATATTTTTGTAAAATTTACTCAGAAAAAGATGGTTTTTAAATTTTTTTAAAAGTGAAGTTGGTAAATTTCAATAAGTATTTTTTTTTTTATTTTTTATAATAAACATTGTTTTATACAAAGTAGTCATTTAACAATATGGCACATATTATTAATTAAAAAATATCAGACTAAAAAGTTTCTTCGGTTTTTCTTTCACTTCTTTTCTTTGCTGTCTTTTCCTTTTTAATTTTGTTCTTTTTCTTATTATTAATAGTAATATTTAGTTTTGTGAACTTTGTGATCTTATTTAATGAAATATTTTAGATATATTTGGTGCAAGAAGAATTTTAGATAGTTTTGCAAGACATTTTTTTGAAAAGTCTATGAAATTTCTCAAGAAACTTTTCTCTAGTAAATCTTGTCGTTCTCATTCGATTTCTCTCGGAAACTTTAAAAAGAAACTGGTAACTTTTTAGGTTATTTTATGATAAAGAATATGAACAGAAAAATATATCTTATATTTATTAATAATTATAATAAAAGCTATACTTAAAAAGTACCAAATATTAAAAACAATTAGATATTTATTACTTTTTTATATATAAAATATATTATAAAATAATATTTTTTGAACACTTATGTTTGTTTTATTAAAACTTTTATATTTGTTTTACGTTTTACTAAAATAATTTTGTAAGATTTTCTTTTGAATGATTGTCAATTTTTTTTTATAAAAGTATATTTTTAAAAAAATTATTATATTTTCAGCTTTTTATGGTATAATAAATAAATAAATAGAAAATAAATATAACGTTTTTTAAAAATAAAAATAATGTTTTTTGTTATTTTTTCCTGTTTCTTCTTTTTCCTTTTTAATAATATTATTTATACTAATAACTTTGTGATGTTATTTTTGTTGGCATCGAAAATAATTAAACGTAAACTTTTCTGCACATTTGCTTTATTAAAATCAATTTGCAAGACAAAATTTTTTAACACGTTGCGAAATTTTTCAAAAAAGTAAATATATTTTTTTGAGGGGTTCATTTAAACTAAAATTTATAAATAGGAAAAAAGTATCGTATATCAGCATGTTATTTAATAATAATTATTAAAGTTAGATTTAAAAGTTTCTTCTATTTCTCTTACTTTTCTCCTCTTTTCCTTACTTTGTTTCCTATTTTATTATTATTTCTGACAATAATTATAATAGTTTCATGATGTTGTCTGCAGTTATTTAGCTAATTATCACAAATTAAACATTTAAATTTATTATTATATAATACTATTTTTAAAATATTTTTGAAAGGGAATCTTTTTGGAAAGTATTAAAATTTCTGAAAATAAATAAATATTCAATTAAATGCAATTGGTAACTTTTTTTGTGATTAAAAAATAGATTAAAAAATATATATAATCCTATAACTTCATGTTTAATAAAAATAAAATGCAGACTTTAGAGTTTCTTCTGTTTTCTCCCCCTTTTTTTCGTTTTCTGTTCCCCTCTCATCATTATTATTGTTGTTGTTATTATTTATGATTATAATTTTTAGTTTTTGAAATTTTGTGAGTTTAACCAAGTATCAAGAGTAATTAATGCGTTATTTTATTAAAAACGTTTTATGTTTGTTTTACTAAAGTCATTTTACGAGAGAATATTTTTGGAAAGATTGTGACTTTCTCATCGAAGTAATTTTCAAGAAGAAACTAATAATTTTTCTCAGTTCCTTTATGATAAATATATGTATAATAAGTACTAGAGATTAGACGGGCTCGGGCTTGATTTTTTTTTATATCGGGACTCGGACTCAAAATGAATATTTTAATGTGAAAGCAAAAGAAAGTTGTTATCCAACGTACACTTTATTCCTATATTTTAAACAGAGATGTAAAAATTTAAATCACAAAAATAAAAATAGAGCTTTGATAATGTAACATGTAAAAAAATTTTCGCCGTTTTGTATTTAAGAAAAATTACTCCAGATGATGGATTAAAGATAAACCGAAACGTCGAGTATAATTTTCACTTTTGTGATTTTAATCTTTACATCTCTGTTTAAAATCTCGGATTAAAGTGTACGTTGGATAGCAACTTATTGTTTTGCTTTCACATTTGAGTATACAACGTAAAGTCTTTATTTATTATGGTCAATATTTTATTTATTCAAAAATTGAAAAAGGAACAAAAAAGGGCCAGTAATACCATTTGGGAAGCGAAAATATAGCCTAAGTTTCTTAAAAATTTTTTACAATTCTCTAAAAATTGAATTGTTTATTCTCTCTTATTTGAAACCCTTTTTCAAATTTACTGTCAAACAGAACTCATGTATTGCTGCCATAGTTGTACAACGATAATTTAAATGAATAGGAATTGTGACTTTTGTAGATATCTGGCAGTGGGTGGGTTTAACCCTTTCAGGTCAAGTAATTGTGTTTCTCTAATGTTGAATTCACACCAGAATTTTCGTAAAATTTTATTTAAAAAAAAAAAAAATGCAATTTTACAGTTTTTTTTCCAACCAAAGTTTTAGACGTAAACTTTTTGTAAAAAAATACTTATTAAAATTGCTAAAAAGGTGCATAAAATTTATTTAAAACGATATGTAAAAGATGTTATATTATATACTTTAATCCTGGAGGGGGGAGGGTTAAAATTTCTAATGTAATATCTTTTACATATGGTTTTAAATAAACTTTTTAGCAATTTTAATAAGTATTTTTCTGTTTTAACTACAAGGTGAATGTGTCATTCCACTTTAAACTCTTTTTGAGTTTTCTATTAAGTAAACTTTTGTTCGAAAATTCGGGTACAAATCTTGATTAAAATTAGATAGTATAACAAATATCCCACTGCCCTTCAAGTGTATAAATGACAATTTTCTTTTAGGCAGATTTTCAGTGACATAAAAATCACGAAGCGTCGTCTTGGGGGAGGAAGGGGGATTTACGATTAACAATTTTCTACTGCGTAATTTTCGTATTGTTCTCGGGTTCTGATGACACAAAACTCTTTGAACTCAGGCGGGCTCGAATTTAAAATCGTCGTGGTTAGGCGGGCGCGGCCCGCAAGGCCGTAGCGAGGAAATTATTTCAGTGGGGGATTTGTGGGCTCAAAATTTTATTTTTATTTTCATATTTTTTATTATTTTTTGTTTACTAATTAAATAGAAGGAGCGTTAAAAGCCATTTTAATTATTGACATATTAAAAACTTATATTGGAATTGAATCGGAGTAGTACAAAAATGTAATTACAATATATATATATATATATATAATTATAATATCTATGAATTTCAAAAAACATATCAAGTTCTATTCTACTTAAATCTCCAAAGAGATAATCAATGATACTGTGTATACAGAATACCACATAGCTAATAATTAACATGTGCAAACATAATATTACCATAGCTGATGCTTCAATGGTAATTGGCCAAATTTTACTCATACCAAAAGAATATTGAAAAAAGAAATAGAGAGAAAGGGGAAAAAAAAAATTATTTACATATTCTTTTCAATATTCTTTTCAACAATTAGCTAGTTAAAATATTGATTTTTATATGATACCATAATTTAGCCTAATTGGCTCACAAATCACTTTGATTAACTTCTATATATATATATATATATATATATATATATATATATATATTCTTTGAGCCTTTTTTATTGAAAATAAATTTTGAATATCATTTGTGATGATATTGCTCCGTCAATGTACAATGATTAGTTTCAATCAGCAATGTTTTATGATGCTTTGACATATGCTTTCAAACATTTTATTATCAAAAATGTCATCACAGGAACATGTGTTGGAACAGTTACCGTTACCAAACTTAAAGTTTGGGAATATTCGGAAATAAAATTATCACTGTTTTCTTCAAGAGTTCCAGTTAAACAAATTGGACGATTTATATCAAGCTGTTTAAAGCATTAAAATTGCGTTTTTACAGAGTCACCCTACAAATTTTATAAATTTAACAAAAATTGCATTCTTTTTGCAACGTGCTGACGAAATCCAACAATAAAGAGAGACTAGTATCAAATTTTTATTTTTGAATCTTGACTATAGTTTATTTTTGATCCTGTCCGTCTTGACCGATACTTAATGATACATAGTAATACTAACATAAATTTTTGAGGGGAATCAAACCCTGGTGATCCCCCTCACTGTCTACGGCCTTGAGCTCCGGCTCATAAAAAAGAACCCGAACTCATCTCTAATAACTACACGCTGTTTTATAATAATAATAATAATAAAAATCTAAAGGTCAAACTTCAAAGTTTCTTGTATTTGCTAACCTTTTTTCTCTTTATTATTTATGATTATTACTTACCCACCATACGTAGTATAGGGTAAGTCTTGTAATCGTTTTAAAAATCGAAAAATTTTTTTTGACGCATTTACACGTTTCAGACACTGGAGATTCCGAAAAACATATTTTTAGAAAAAAAATTTTGCCGTCCGTCTGTGTGTCTGTAAACGCTCTATCTCCCGAACAAATTGAGATAGAGACTTGCAATTTGGTATGTACTTAGTATGTAATAATGGGAAGAAGCCTATTTCATTTCAATAACCTCGATTAACCGGAACATTTTTTTCCGGACTCTCGAAATACTCGTTCTGATGAAAGGTATATAAAAATTTTCGAAATTGTTTATTTTAAGGAGTAAATATAAAAGACAATAAAAAAACATAAATTTTGCATAAAACATGAAGTCGATCGGATGATGAGTTGCCGAGATATTTGTAATCCTATTTTCCACACTCTTCGATTTTTCATGACCCTGTATTTCATTCAAATTTCACTTCAAATATATATTTTAATTGGAAATTTGACGCTTAATTAGATGCAATAAACCGCTAGTTAATAGGAGTATTATTTTTGGAGTTATAAGGAAAAACCTCTTTCAAGCAATTCAGTAATCGAGCCTTTTTATGACGTCATCAAGCCACGATTTTATTTGAATATCAATGCGTTTTATAAGTAGTTTACACATTTTTATTTTAATATTTTACATTATACATATACATGATGGGTAAGTATTACGGTGGTCCCCAACGACTAGTTTTTAGTTTCATTAATTTTTGTGAATTTACTTAAACGAATATCAGAATTATTTAAATATTAGATTGGGTTTTGTTTGTTTTATTAAAATGCTTCTGCAACAGTCTATTTTTGTAAAGGTTGTGACGTTCCTAAAAATAAAAAAAGTAAATTTAAGAACAAAGGTAATTTTTTTTTCAGTTTCTTTATGATAAAAAATATAAATAGGAAAAAAAAAATCTTATAACTATATGTTATTTGATAGTAATAAATAATAATTTATTATTTTTTCCTTTTCCTTATCCTTTTCCCCTTCTTTTTAATTAATATATTTTTTAAAAACTTTGTGATGTTTTTTCCTAAGTAAAAAATGTAATTAAACATTTATGCACCTTTTTTTTAATTATTTTTTTAAAGCTTTTTATGTTTATTTTATTAAAATCATTTTGAAAAAGAATATTTTTGGGCAGGTTTTGAAATTAAAAAAAAAAATGAAGTTTTAGAAAAAAAATGATAATTTCTTTCAGTTTTTTTATAATATAAATTATAACTAGGAAATCATAATTATATCAGGTTATTTGGTAAAAAAATTTAAAAAGAAAATTAATTTCGTTTATTTTTCTTTCCTTATTTTTCTATTCCTCTTTCTTTCTTTCCCTATTTTATTATTATTATTTATAGAATAATTTTTAGTTTCTTGATTTGTTTGCAGTCATTTAACTAAACACAAATAAATAAATAAATAAAAATAAATATTTAGATTGTTAATTTTATTATTTATTTTATTAAAATAATTTTGAAAGGGGATCTTTTTGGAAAGGTATTGCAATTTCTCATAAGAAATAAATAAAACTGGTAATGTTTTCCGCTGGATTAGCAAAATGCAAATAGAAAAAAAAAAAAAAAAGAGTATAACTTCATTTCATTTGAAATAATAATCCCAAAATCATAAAGATTCATGTCATTTAACAACAACAATAATAATAATAATAATAAAACGTATTGTGGGGCATTCTACAGGGTATAACAAAAAAATAACTAAATAAATAAAGTTGCATTTTCAAGATAGATAAATAAATAAAAACTGCATTTGAAATATATGCAAAAACATTTGAGGGTTTTATTTTTTTTTTAATTATGCAAATTTATAAATTTAATCAAAAGTTTTTGAAAATATTCTTATTTCAGCATTTACCTCGTCCAAAAGTGTACACGTTCAAAGATTTCAGAGTAATTGCATAGCTGTCAACTGCGCAACGACTTTTGGCCACCAGTATTTTCGAAAAGAAAACTTCGGCTTATTTAATCACAGAAATCTGTGATTAAATTAGGCGAACAACACTTTTCGGAAATACCGCTGGCCAACATTCATAGAAGTTGGCAAACTTCGGATTTATCATTTAAACCACAACAACAAAACACATACATTTTAAAGTTGAAAAATTATTGCGGTTTAACAAAAAAGTTTTGTTTATTTGCTATAACAGATGTACAAATACAAGTTTTTAAATGCAATTTTTTTTCTGCACATTGTTGACAAAATATTCAAGAATAAGTTTAAAATACAAAATTTACTTCGTCTTTTATGAAAGTTTTAACATAAACAATACATATTTGTATTGAGGAATATTTTTTTAGAAAATGTATAAAATTTCAAAAAACAAAATAAAACAACAACTAAATTCGAAGAAGATATTAAACAAAATATGTACCATATATTAAGAAGTATAACTGTCACTTTTGAAACAAGAAAATATTGTTTCAGTCAATACGCTAGTAAAAAAACTGTTTATGTTTCAGGAAAATAGTCTATATTTTTCTGTTAATTTAACAAATATTTCTTAATAAACAATTTTTTATTTGTTATGACCATCAACTTTTTCTTTAAAATATACAGATTTTATTTTCTTCAGTGTAAATTAAATGAAATTTCGTGGGAGGAATTTTGGGTGCTTTTTCGTTATAACGGCCCCCACAATTACGATTACGCCTAAATTGCAGTTAAGATTTCTCCAAGGTCGTCACTAAGTATCATATATACACCATAGGTAACCAAACGCTAAACGTGCATACATACGCCATTTATGGCATATATTAGTCATATTTACTGCATATATGCATCATATATACATGATATAATCATATATATGTAATAATTTAATCTTATATCATGTATGTCTGAAAACTTCATATTACGTCTTATACACATGTCATATATGACTAACGTCATATGTGTCATATAACTTAGCGATACGTCCCGGTTGCTTGGGTATTAATCCTCGGAGGCCGCTATAACAAGAAAGTACCAAAATGTGGTGTGTGTGTGGGGGGGGGGGGGTATTTTTAAGCAAATGAGAGTAAAAAAGAAATCATAACTTTTCAAGATATTTTTAACGAATGAAAAATAATTTTTTTCCGTGTTTTGTTGGTTGTTTGCTTTTTATATGTATTCGAAAATCAGTTTTTATTTTAGGAATATATAATGAAACAAAATCAACTAAACCGATACCTTTATTTTATTTTACTATTAATCTTTGATTATTCCGAGCAGTAGCTATGTGAGATAACCGCGACTTTTTAATCTCTTGTTTTATCTTTAGCTTGTCAGTTTTATAACTTGCATATAATGTGTACTTTTCGTATGTGATAAATTCTGAATTTATCTTGCAGAAAAACAGCTGTTCCTTTTTTGTATCTCTCATGTTATGGAAACATTTTAACTTTATTTATTAACATTAGTCTGTTGCGAAAATAAAAGGAATCACAAAATTATATTAGAATAAAATATAATTATAGAAATTATGAAAAAAAAAATGTGATTCTTAATACTTCCGTAGCGATATATTTCGATGAATAGGTTCAATATTAAAACAAGAACGAAAATGATACGAACGATGCTTTTAGCATAGATTATGAAACATCTTCCAATACATTCCGAATACTAATACATTCCGTACTTCAAAACTTCCTAGATTAATTAAGTGACAGATGATGTCTAAGTTAACACATTTGGAAACCTAATTTCAGGAATTATTACCAATAGTCGAAAAAATATCCGATTTGTTTTTGTACCGTCCTGTATATGATCTATAGATTTGTATTATATCTATGCTAAACTTTAGTTCAGTTAGGAAACCGATAGTAAAATTCCTCTTCAGCAATTTTCCCCAATAAACGGGAATGTACTCGAGATCTTTTGTGCAGTCCTGTATATCATCTGTAGAATTTATACACAACAAGTTATATGCAGAAAATTAATTAAATTAAAAAACGTGTATCACAATGGAAAACGCACTTCCAGCAATTATTGTTCATAGACAGTACTGTAACTGAATTCTTTTGTGTGTCCCTGTAAATGAACAACTGATGCTATGCACATCCTATGCAGTAGTAAGCATCTTGTAGTGTACCTCAGTGATGTACATCAATTTGAATATTTTGAAATACCGTAACATGATTAAAATACAATGAACGATTTTCCCCATAGACTGTAAGGTAACGGATAGGGCCGTACCGAGTACTCGGTATTTACTCGGTACTCGGCATACTCGGCCAATTTGCCGAGTACTCGGTACTCGGCTAAATTTTGGGCCGAGTACCGAGTACAATACCGAGTAGTTGTAAGAATTTCATTTTTAAGCATTATTATCATATTTGAAGCCAAAGGAATTTATAATTGACCTGTAAAAGTTATTTGAATATAAAAATATATAATAATATGCAATTATTCATAAAAACTATTTACTTAGTATATAGAAATATGTTTACAAAATACAGAAAAGTTAAGAAAAACCAAAGCAATTCAAAATTTAGTTTTAATAGTTCACTTTTTAATGTCCCTTTCATTATACCACAACCAAAATGATTGGAACTTTCATTTGAGCTTTTCAGTGTTACTCAGAATGGCAATAACAGTTTCATTACACTTTCCAGTAATTGCTACTGAACTGTAGTTAAATTTTTTTTATCTTACTTTCAGTAGCATAAAGGCAAAGAGGCTGCTTTAATTCATGTAATATTTTCAACAGATTATACTTTGAGTTTCATCTTATGGTTAATTACTGTAATGGTTAATTTTTTTTGGATTCAGACAAATGTGACTGAACTTTTTTAAAATTTGAACATGCAGCTACAAAGTGGTTAAAATGTCCATCAATGTTTTTAGCTATAACTAACATGTCAGAAAGCATGTAGGGTAGATAAACCCGATTTTATTATAAGTTGCACATTGTGAATAGTGCAAGCCACACTTTTAACATCAGCTTTTTGCATTATTCAATGACAATTTGTATTATTCAAAATTACAGTAACCAATAACCGTTTTTGACAGACGGATTTCAGGTATCAGAGTGAGTTAGATAAATTGAAGAATGGGTTTTAATTTCAAATTGGCTAGTTTTACTTTTATTTATTAATTTTTTTTCTATCCTTTAAAAATAATGGCACTGTTTTAAATTTTTTGAATTTTCAAAAATAGTCTTTAATAGGTGCATAATTAAATTTCAAATTAAATTAGTTAATTTGAATTTTTTTGTAAAATTAAATGTATGATTACATACTCAAGAAGTATGTTTATATATATCTACACACACAGACATGTTATTTTTAAGCTCACTTCATGTGCGCATCAATAGTTCTTTCTTACACACAACTACTCGGTACTCGGCAACTCGGTACTCGGCCGAGTAGTAAATGGCCGAGTACTCGGTACTCGGCTACTCGGCCAAAGTGCTACTCGGTACGCCCCTAGTAACGGAATTCTTTTGAGTGTCTCTGTAAACTAACGATAAATGCTATACTTCATTTTCAATAATTAAAACTTCATCAATCAATAAATAAAATAATATAAATGGAATACAAATTTAACAGATATAAAATCGTAAACGACTGAAATTATCAGAATCAAAAAAGGCTGCTGTAAGTAGTGATCTTTGACGATTTCTTCGTATATTAACTCCTGGCATGCGACTAATACAAAAGTAGGGGAAAAACGGGTAACCGCAGACATTTCAATTTCTAAGAAATTCAACGTGTTGCGTAAATAAAGAGTTATTGTAAATGAACGCCCTCTAGAGTCGAAACAAATACAGTTTAATTGCGACGTGGGCGCCGAGTAAGTTAGTCGTGAGTGAGTGTTTTGCTTTCGTCAATAAATTTTCGACAAAACGAGACAATGCATCATATGCGGAGAAATATTTGAAGAAGACTGGATTCAGTGCCAGGAATGCAAACACTGGGCCCATGAAGATTGTGTTTATATAGATATGCATCGGATTTTTATTACAATTGTGATGTTTGTAAGGCCAAAAAAACGGTTGGGACACCATTGATTAATATGTCCGGGGCTACCCGCCGTTTCTTGTGACTATAAAAAAATAAGGCCAAACTATTTTCAGTATATTTCGTTAAATAATTCGATATTATTAGATTAAAATCATTAAAGAAGTTCGTAATTTTATTTTAAGTATAAAATAAAGACAGAAATTTCATTCATTTGTTTTTTATTTGCAATTTATCCAAGTGTCTGGTTCCACGCGATCTTCCCCTATAGCTTTCTATAAATTTCAAAACTTTCTTTGAACATTAATGGTATTTTTTGTATAAAAATGCTTTTTTATGTTGTTAGTATAGCAATCTAATCTAATTAATATAATTTTTGCAATAAGTTTATATATATATATATATATATATATATATATATATATATATATTAAAAAACACATTTTCAAGAGACTGGCCATCATTCTGCCCCCCCCCCCTTTCACTAAAACTTCTGAAGATATATATATATATATATATATATATATATATATATATATAAAATAATAATAATAATAATAATAATTAATAATAATAATAATAATAATAATAATAAGTTTTTACCTATGTCCTATAAACCGGGAAGCCTGGGTTGGATACCCTAGTACTTTTAATGTTAATTATTGAAATAAATAATATAAAACTGTATTAAGCAATATTTAACATAATGATAATAAAAAATGAAGGAGGAAAAATGCGATTTTACGATATCTTTTTTTTTTTGGCCTAAGTTTTTCTTTAATAAATAACAACTGGATTAATTTCACGAGTTTCATAAGATTTTTCCAATTACTATGTTATCAACTATCAAAAGTTATTTTAACTTTTATGTTTTTAACCTGAAATCTGAAACTTCTTGAAAATCAGTCTGAATCTCTCTTTTTATTTTTTAAATGTTTTATTTGACTATTAATGTTCGGAAATTTCTCGAAAGAAAGTTTTTTGTGACGGGAGCAATTTGTATTTATTTTTGTATGTTATGCAAATATTGAAATAAAACACCCCTAAAACTTTTTCTCACAGGCTAGTACTTTAACCAGAAACGAGTGTAATGAGAATAATGCTAGTACTGCTAGAATGTACTATTTATTTATATTTTTAAAATTTAATTTCTGTTGTGTTTAAAATTTTTATTTTTGACATTTGATGATTATTTGAGAGATATATAAAAAATTTCAAGAAAAAAAGAAAAGTTGAAAATAGTGTAACATTTTTTAAAGATAAAGAAAGACTTTCAGGAGAAAACAAAATCTAATCTACAATATGTTATTTAATTTAAGATATAATTTCAAATTATATTACGTTACTCACTTTTTTTTAATGAATTAATAAATAAATTTGTACCTTATGATTAAAAAAACGTACTCAATAAATTATCAAAAAATAAGTAAGCTGAAACATTGAATTTTCTTTATTATTTATTAATATTAAATTACGTTGAAGGAAAATATTTTGAGTGTTTGTCTATTTAGGGGGTTGGGGGGGGGGGGGATGAGCTTTTCCAAGAAAGTAAATTTGATTTGGTCATTTTAAAAATATCACGTTTAATTTATTTTTCTTTTAAAAAATGCATTTTATATATCCTTGAACATAGACACGGATGAGTTGTGTTGTACCCGACTCGAACCCGAACTGCTTAAAGTGAACTCGAACCCACCAAAAAGATTTCGTCAACAGGAAACCTTACCAAACCCGACACACTTTAACGTGAAGCCGAAACGAACTCGAAGTGAAAGAAAATAAAACCATATTTTAATACAATTATGGAAAAGCAGTCTACAATTATATCTCTAATATTAATTATATATTTTTTGTATTAAAATGAACACATATACACTCATTAATATTCAAATATATAGTTTTTTTTCCATAAAAAATATTATGGACGTTCTTATAAAATGCCGGGTCAACCCAAAGCCGACTTGACAGAGTCAAAACTCAACCTAGAGTCGACCCGAATCCGAAACAGTATAGTCAACCCGACCCACCCCGAAAAAACGTAGCGTCAACCCGACCGGACCCACCCAGCCGATGCAGGATTTTACCTTGAAGGTAGACTCGCATATGGCAGACGAAAATTACATAGGTTTTTTTATCCGTTGCTGCTGAAAAATCTTGGTAAAATAATTGCGTGACCAACATTAGTCAATTATCAAGATATATATATATATATATATATATAATAGATATATAATAAAACTTTTGTAAATAATCATTAAATCACATAAATTATCGACAATAGATAAACCGATAATTACAATATAATACATAAATATATCCAACAAGTTAAGTATACATACATACATATATATATATATATATATTCCAATGGTTAGGAAGAGAAAAAACTAAAAATGTGATCGATACCATGAGGAATATGACTTTATGCCTTAATATCAACCAACTCTTAGGCCTGCTAACTATTTAGGGTTGCTAACTATTAGGGTTAACTATTTATGTGTAAACTGGAATTTCTAATGTAAATACCATCGATATCATTTTTGGGACAATTGTAGGGCAGTAAATCTCTTTTCTAGCAAAAAGAACATAAATCCGACATAAAATAAAAACTCATACTTAATATATGCTCATATGAGTATACTTAGCCTTGTTATACCACATGTATTTGAATTTTAACAGTTTTTCAATCGCAATTACTGTTTTAATAAATATTCTGTGACACAGTTTTATATATTTCGAGAAAAAACGACACATATTAAAGCAAATCGAACTAAAAAAGTATTCGATGTTTTTTTTTATGCTTTCAATGAATTATTAAATAATTTTTAGCTGTATGCATTTTTGGAATTTATAAAGACACTATAAAAATTAGCTGAATTGGAACTTATTTTATTTAACAACTAGCTGTTACCCGTGACTTCGTTCACGTATCATTAAAATAAGAATAAATTCATTAATTAAGCAAAATATTTCATTCCCGATAATTAGAAACGTAAATAATTAACTAACTCTTTATCACATTCCATAGGAGACAATACAGTATTTCTATGTTATAGAGGCCTTGACATAACTAAGTTTTAAAAAAGTGAAATTTTGTGACAAATAATCATGAAAAGAAACTGCAACCAATAAAAAAGGCGGGCCAAATAAAATCGTGGAAATCGGCGAATTGTGTAAAAACATATGTCAAGTTTACCTGGTAAACCATTTTACTTTTAACGCCTTTGTGAAACGTTTCAATAGTCATCCTTCAAAGATAATGGAAATAGTCTATTCTTTTTCATTAAATTCAATTCTTGTGAATAGGGAGCAATAATTGTAGACCTAAATGCATGGAGCTTAAATTTGCCTCCTTGATTTAATCTATAACTACAGCGCCTATATTCTAGGCGCTGTACTACAACTGAAAAAAAAAATCTTTATTTCTAAATGAAAATATGTTGACAGACGACATTTGTTCTCCAGAATAAATTGACTCATGAAGTTTGAATATGTGAAAATACGTTTTTATTTTTAAAAATTTTTACTGTAATCAAGATTTTTTTTTTCTTTCACCATCTATTCAAATTGAAAATAATTTTTTTTTTTTTCAGTTTTAATGAGAAACAAGAACGAAAAATCATGCGTCAAGCATAGATTATGTAACACTTTCCAACGCTTCCAAAATAATTTTACGAATCATACTCTTTAATAAGCTAAAAGATAACATCTAAGTAATCCGAATACTTTTATTCAGCCCTGTATAGGGAATTATAGATTTGTATATATACTACATAGGATGCTAAATTTTAGTTCAGTTAGGAAACACGTAGCACAGTTTAAAATTCTCCGTCTGGAGTTAAATAATACGGAAATGTGTTCCCGAACTTTTGTGCTTCCCTGTATAGGATCTACAGAATTTATACACACCACGTAATATACAAAAAGCGATTTAAAATTAAAATCGCATTCAGTAACTTAAAACGCACTTCCAGGAATTATTGTTAACATACAGTAGAGAATTCTTTTGTGTGTCTCTGTAAATGAACGATGACTGCTATACACACAATATTCTGTAGTAAGTCTCTTGTAATGAACCTTATATAAATTTCAATGCGTTTAAAATAGTGAAACATTATTTAAATAAACCGCAGACGATTTTTCTCCATAGACGTAATGTAACGGAATTCTTTTGACTGTCCCTGTAAAGTAAGTATAAGTGCTATGCACACCCTATTCCATATTAAGCTTCTTCTAATGCACCTTAGTGATATATATAAATTTCAATGCGTTTAAAATAGTGAAACATTATTTAAATAAACCGCAAATGATTTTTCCCCATAGACCGCAATGTAACGGAATTCTTTTGAGTGTCCCTGTAAAAAAACTATAAGTGCTACACACTTCCGTTGAAATAGGGAACATGCTATAGATAACGATTATAACATATAAAAATTGCAGGGCAATTCGAGCATATTTACGGGAGTTAGAGCACGGACAGACGGCAGACGGCAGACGGCCAGACGGCAGACGGCCAGACAAACCGAAGTCATAAACACTTTTCAACTAGGTTGTAAAGTGTTAAAAATATATTATTCCGTTTCATTTCTTCTTTTTTATCCACAAAATTGGAATAATTTAGTTGCCATTTTTAGAGCAATTTCGTTAAATTTATATATATATATATATAAAAATAATAATAATCATCATATCTCGGAATTTAAATAATTTTTTTAAATTCTGAGAGTTTATGACATCCTCTGCGAAATACAAACAGGCGGTCAGATTTTAATATAATAGATTCGTAATTATTTTTATTTTCCTAATAATCATGGTGTGGTTTTTGGCAAAAAACTCTCATCTGTATGTAACTGATATTCATGTATAATAATCACTAGCTAAAAAAAAAGCTAAAAAAAAATATTTAAATTTTTCGTTTTAAATATGACGTGAAACTCATCTACTTTCTAAACTTACCGATTCTTGTATTATTAATGTAAGGAATTGATTCACGCTCCTTCTAAAACACATTTGAAAATTCCCATTTTATTTCAAATATGACGTCACTTTTTCCTCAGAGAAATCTCTTTTAAATGGCACAATTCTTGTTAATTTTCTTTTTCTGGCAATCAGGACGTAAATTTTAGCGGAAAACTCACATTTGTGTGTAACTGGTATTCAAGCTAATTATTAATCAGTATCGATAAAGAATATTTCAGTTTTTCATCTTAAATATTACGTCCATTATCTATTTACTTTCATTATACATTGATATTCATGCTCCTTGTATTATTACGAATATTTGAAATTACATGTTTTATTTATGACGTCATATTTGTCCAAGCCGAGGAGGATCCTTTTCATAGTTCCATGGTCCAAGCGAAATCTATTTTTTAATAATATAATTATTGTTGCACTTTTCCTTCTAATTATAACGCAGTTTTTGACAGAAAAATATCTTTTTATTTTAACCGATATTCATACTTCATGTATAATAACAAATACTCCATATTTTTGTTTCAAATATCACGGAAATTCACCTTCTTTTGAATTTTTTTAATTTTCAGTTTTCACGTGAAAATCGTTCAATTGAAAATTAGTTGTTGGGGAAAAATTAGTTTTCCGTGTTTTTATTTTTGTGTCAACGATCAAAGCCCTAGCAACGATAAAGTAAAATGGTTAAATTGTATGGAAAAATGTCCATTTATTCTCTATGAAAATAATGAAATTTTTAATTATTAAAGAAAATATTTGAATAAAATAAACAAAAACCAGCCTATGTTAATTTGAGGATTATAATCAACCTATATGCAAAAATACAGGATCATTAAATGCTCCATTTTGACGCTGGCTTCAGCCTAACATTTGCACACAATGAGATTTATAATATTACTAGCTGTTACCCGTGACTTCGTTCACGTAACATTAAAAAAAGAATAATTGCATTAATTTAGCAAAACATTTCACTTGATAATTAACAACATATATAATTAACCAAAGCTTTATCACATTTTATAGGAGACCATACGGTATTTCTTTGCTATATGGGCCTTGACATAACCCAGTTTTAAAAAAGTGAAATTTCATGCCAAATAATATATACAATCGTGAAAATGAAACTGCAACTAATGAAAAAAGGAGGACCCAGTAAAATCGTGAAAATCGAGGAATTCCTTTTCGTAAAACGAAAAACAACACTGGCTGAATTCTTCTATACAATAGTGCATTTTAGGTGGTATTTGGTGTACAATTTGTATATGTGTGCATTGCTACATGGGCATTATTATATTGTTTATTTGCATAGACATATGTTATATATTTCTTACTACATTATCTTGTTTATGTATATACAGTAAAATCTCTGAATAACGGACACCTCGGGAGCACAGAATTTGTCCGCTATTTGGAGGTGTCCGCTATTGAGAGTTAAAAATATACAAATATACAGGTTTTGGGGATCACAAAAGTGTCCACTAAATAGAGGTGTCCGCTATACGGGAGTGTCCGTTATGGAGGATTTACTGTATTAAATTAAGTGTTTCACGCTAAGTGGTGTAATTAGTGAACAAACTGCTTGTGGATATTATACATTGATAGATATTTCACAAAGATATAACAATCTGATGCGATTCTAAAATGTAAATAAAGGTTGCTAGAAAGTACTTTAAATTCTGCCCAATTTAACCTCGATATTTTCTCTATCGCGTCAAGAACACTATTAGCAAATAAATACCGACGACACAAATCTGATCATCTAAATTTACATATTTTTGTTAGTATATATAGGATTATTTTAATTTATTTCATGCGCTTGAAATTTTTTACGCTTTCTCTAGGGTTAGGTGTCGAATAAATGTACTTTCTTGTTATTTTATTTTGCCATTTCTATTTTTTCTATTTTCCATCCATTCCATTTATGGATATTGATTTAATTTACATATTCGTGTCAAAGAATATTCTTTAAAGTTATTATCAGGATTAGGATAGGATACGATTAGGGTTAGGATTAGGAATAAAAATTGAACGACAATGGCATGACCGATTCAGGTTTAAAGTATGAACCATCATGAAGCAATAAGAAAATTAGAAAATTATCGGCTAATAGTTTTTAATATGTTTTACAGTTATAGTTGGCATCAAAGGTGAGCGGGGAAATGATCATCTAAAATACCATTAAGTGTTTACCACGCAAAAAACAAATCTGGTTACAACAATGTATTTAATTTTGCGCCAAATTTCACTTGATAAAAAAAAAAAAAAGCAAATTGACCATGGACTTAATTACAGACCCCTAACCTTCCTTTTCTCGGAAATTTTCTACCTATATGTAAAAAAAAATCTACTATATAGAACGCGCTTTCACGTTTATAATGTTATGAATTGGCACGATCGGCTTGTTCAAGTTTACACAATTCGGCTGGAAGAAAAGATTCATTACATTTTGATTTCTTCTTTGCTTTTGCATTACGCGAATTTGTTGGTAAAATCGATTTTCTTTTCGATAACATTGTTGTTTTCTAAGTTTAAAAAATATTGTAATTTTACTTAAGCATTGCTTTAAAATCTATGCAATTTTTCTTATCCTACAAATCTTTACAAAAATATATTATGAAACAACTTTAAAAAAAAGCTATATTTAAAAACGACAACAAAGTTTTTCCTATTTTAAAACTAAAAGAAATGTAAAATTAAATTACGGTTCGAAACGACGATTTACAAATGTGTTTCGATTGTGGGAAAATGATAGAGGAAAAATGCTGTTACTTTGACACAATCATATTAAATCTTTAGCTTTTATGAGAAAAGCAACTTTCTTTTAAAAAATATAGTTATTTTTATTAAGATTTACTGATTTTCGATACGGATAATTTTGCGATGCATATCATTGACATTTGCCATCCAATATTTATTTATTTATTTATTTTACTTTTTAAAATTTAAATTAAAAATATGGTATCTTTATGTTAGCCATGTGCAGACGATAAATCGCCAAACTATCCCATCATTCGTATTGAATTCATTAAAAATATAAATATTTCACTCATTTCATTTAAAACACAGAACTTTAATTTACAACACATACATTTAAAATACATATATTACGTACATTTAAAATAATTCCTTTCATGTCAAAAAGAAAAAGAAAAAAAAAGAGAAATTAATCACAAATAATTTGATAACCCAAGATCATTTTATTTCAACATCAAAACAAATCTGTTTTATTTTTCTATATATGACATCATATTCGGTTGCTTTCCATACTTACTCGTATTTATGCACTTTGTATTATTATCAAATATTTGAAAACGCACGTTTTGTTCCTAATATGACATCATTTCATATTATGTTTAATTCTTAAATAATTCATTTCCTTTTCATTTTTCACGTGGAAATTTTTCACTTGAAAATAAATTGTTGATTAAAAATTATTACTCAGGGTTTTATTTTATATTGGCAACGATAAAGTATTAGCAACGGTAAAATAAATTTAACAATTTTAAAAAAAGCTGCAAAACCGGGCCCTTTGGGCCAAACCAACCAACCATTTTAAAATATACGAAAAAATGTCTATTTATTCTCTATGAAAATAATGAAATTTTGAATTATTAAGAAAAATATTAAAATAAAATAAACAAAAACCATTCTATGTTCATTTGAGGGTTATAATCAACTTATATGCAAAGATACAGGATAATTAAATGCTTCATTTTGACGCTGGCTTCAGCCTAACATTTGCACACAATCAGATTTATAATATTATTAGGATTAGGATTATGTAGGAGAATATTTGTGTGATAAAATCTGCGCACTTTTCTGAAAACAATCTACAGAATAAGATCCCTTTTATTATAATATTTTTGCTTTGAATATATATATATATATATATATATATATATATATATATATATATATATATATATTCGTATCTTTTAACAATGCAATGCTTTATTCATATTTCAGAATATCTTTTTTTTTATCGCTCTTTAAAAATGAAACACAATTCTCATATATTTTGCGCATTTTCTGTACCTGGCGATAAAACATTTTTATTATTTCAATTCAAATGTCAATTCACATATATTTATATTCTCATACGGCAAGCGCAAAAACGGAATCACCTTTTATGTATGCAAATAATGCATACAAAATGTTTAAAATATTAACATAATTATCAGACTTGGTGTGAGTTTCCCGAAATTAAGACAGTTCTCATAAAAGAAAAAAAAATGTTCTCCGCTCATGGCAATGCGAAACTTTCTGATTCATTTTTGAACATAAAAGCATGATATTTGCAGTCATGATTCTTGAAGTGATTTGTCATCGAGCAGTTTGTTTCATTTTACGATAAATGAATTACATCTTGAGTTAAAAGCGATTGTTCGTTTAAAGCTCTAAACAGCGTTACTGAAATTTTAAATTCAAACATGTTTCATTCTTTGAATTTAAAATTAGAGCTATTTGTACAAACCAATAATTTATGATGAAACAATAAATACTGGAAGATTTTGTCTTTTTAATCATTTTATAATATGACATTTTGTAAACGTCTTCAAAAATTCTTCCACGCAAAATAACTGTACACTGTAAAAAAAAAAAAAAAAAAAAAAAAAAAAAAAAAAAATGTTGATTTTTAAGAAAAAAAATCCCAGTAAAAATCTGTTGTTTATTTTACGAAAATAATCTGCATTTATTACGAACATTTTGTGTTTTTTTAACAGATTTTGCCCGTAAATTCGTACTAAATACAGATCGTAAAATAAAAAGTTTTTTACTGGCGTTCTGGCTGACAGTTTTTTCTGTAAAATGAACAGATTTTTTTTTACAATGTATTTGTTAGATTTCAGTAAATGACATATTCGTTACATTTCAGTAAACCTCATTTTTTGTCATTTGAATAGCCACTTATAATTTTTTAAATAGCCATATAATTTTTTAAACCTAAAATTAATTTTTATACCAAAATTTAAAGAAAAATTCTGTTTTGCATACTTAAATTTAAAATTTACATTTGCGACAGTTAGTTTTCTAGTAGCAATAGAATATTTTGACAATATTTTTTGTATTGGGAATATTGACATGAAATATTGTCCCAACACTTAAATGTTAACATTTTGCGAATATTGCACCTCCCCACCCCCTCCAAAAAATCGCAATTTTATTGCTAATGTTTCCACTGTAAAGTCAGTACTTCTGTAATACTAGCGATGCATTGCAACTATTTCCAACACAAATACAATATTTAACCAATATGGGCATTTCATTGGAGCATTTTCGATAAATACAATATTGGCGCAATAGATTATCTATTTCTATGTTCATGTGCAGTATAATACTAGTGCCTGGCGGTAGACATCACATGACCATATTTAGATTCCTGCCTTCAGATCACAGATTTGTTTACTTATTTTGATGTTTTGTTGCTCAACGGCTTATGTGCTTGGTGGTTGAATGGTTCGAGCGATATATTTGAGTCTAGATAACATGAGTTCGAATCCCGCGTATTTTTTTAATTCCAACTTTTCTTCTAGATCTTTAATTAAAAATGTTTTATCGGTTAAATATTCTATTTCAGGTTTTTATAAACTTTTTTATTTATAAGTGTTTTATCGGTGAAATATTCGAAGAAAGTTTTGGGATTGGCTCATCCGACTAGTTTATTTCTTGATATCGACCCGAATGACTGGAGTTTTGTAATTCGAGTTTTACTGTTATATTCAAACAATGCAATGTTTTATTCCTATTTCAAAGTCTCTTTTTATTTTTCATTTTAAAAATGAAACGGCAATTCCTTTTTATTTTTGCTTTTCCTATGCTTGACGGTAAAATATCGTTTATTGTTTCAATTCAAATGTAGCTCCTTATATTGCCGCGTGAGCGGAATATGCAGAAATTCTAAAGCGAAATGAACCTTCAAAATGTGAAAATTATGCATGCAAAATATTAAATAAAAAGGCAATAAAAAACCGTTTGTTTTTAATTTAAACGTGACGTATAAACTAAATATTATATCATCGGAATACAATGGAAAAATTGGAATCTAAACTTAAGGCGGTATTCTATTCAAAAAAAATATTTTTCCACGCTCAACAACTCAAAATTTTGAGACACATTCTCAGACTCATTTTTAAAAGTAACAACAGGAAACTTGGCGGCGTGATTTATAAAGACATTTATAAGGGCCTCATGTTTTTATTTTTCGTTCAATTAATTAGAAATTGATTTACAGACAATTATTTTCACAGTACGATCATTTTTTTTTTGTTTCCAGCGCTATCGCTTTGGGAAATTCGGTTCAAAATGTCCACTTTGACAGCATTTTTTAAAATATATTCTGCCTTTATTAGAAAATCGAGACAGTACGGACATTATAAAGTTTCTGAATAAGAGAACCTGCCAATTGGATGCATTTTAGAGCAAAAATGAATTTACAAATGTGTCTCAAAATAAGCAGTTTGGATTTGAATACACCCTTAAGAGGAAATTCTACTATCTTTGAGTCAAAACTTTTTGCGTTTTTTGAATTTTTTAACTGTGTAGATTTTTGCCTTAAAGCGGTTTCGTGATATTCTAATTCCTTACAATATTTTTTGGTCGTTGAATTATGTAACGCCGTAGCAGACAGAAAACAACATTCTACGCAAAAAAAAAAAAAAAAAAAAAAACAATAAAAAAATAAAAAATAATAAAATTAAAAACTGGAAATCATATTGAAACCATTTTTCTCGAAACCATGTTTTAAAAAACTGGGCGACCATTTTCTCCGAGAAATATTCGAACGATTTTTTTCATTATTTTTTTAAAGAAAGGTAATCGTTTTTTCTTGAGCTTATGCCACCGAAAAATATAATTTTCATTGATTAAATAATTTTTCGAGTTTGCCAAAGGTTAAAAATACAGGCGATAAAAAATGACCCTTTTTGTTCAAATGACCATCATAGTGTCAAAATTCAACTTTTAAAACTTAATGTTGGCATAAGCTTCAGATAATTTAATGCCCTTTCATAATTTGGCGACCCAATTTGTTTCGGAAGAGTGTAATTGGAGAAAAATGGTCATCCGATTGGAAGTAAACGGCGCGTACCTGCAGGCATTCCCCTTCGCACATGCTCCATGGTGCTAGTAAATATGCTTACCTTTAAAAACGAAACATCTATATCTGTTGCAGAAGTAGCATGAAATCGCGTGTAACAAAGGTACATATACAATTGTAAACTTTTCTTGTGAAACATATCCAATTTAAAAGTCCAATGTTTTTATAATTTAAGGTAATGAGAAACATAATCGAAGAGTCTTGAGGTATTGACCTTCATTAGAAGTATAACCTAAGACCAATCTATGCATAACTTTCATCGTCTTGCTCCCCTATTTTAGATTTTTTTTTTATAAAGTAATAACTTATATTACAGCAATTATGTGAATGTATAAATAAAAAGTAAACTAGATACTGGCGTCAACTAGTGAATAAATGCAGCACTTTGTATAAATATCACCTCATCACCACGCGATTTATGAGGATGTTTACACAAAACCTCATATTTACGCATTATATAAATGCATGATCAAATTCGTATCACAAAAGCGTTTATTACACAATATCTAAATATTTCAGCATTTTAAGTACTTTTGAAAAGTGTAACTTTTTCTGCATAAATCTGGGATGTCTGGAAATATAAATTTGTAATTACGGCATCCCCATCTGCAATTCAGAATTATGCCAAATTTCTCGGAAAGGTTTTGACAGTTATCATTTTGCCTTCCTGAGTGAGATGTTGTGTATTTTCCGGATACATGTCAGAGAAAAAGGAAGTATAACGTATATTTCTTCACTTGAGAAAGCGAAATAAACACCTGATTGTAATTTTCCTCGCTTGGCATTTCTTTGTTGTATTTCCTATGTTCGCCCCGAAATCTTTCTTTGGCATAAAAATCATTGTTTAATCCACCAATAACACTAATTTTTAGGTGCGTTCGTAATTATATAAATACGTAGCACCAATTGTCGTCGTCTGGTCCGTCAGTCTGTCTGTTCGTCTGTTCGTCCGTCCGCCTGTAACAACGCAAAAACTATCCAACCGAATGGTTTGAAATTTAAGATATATTATCTTTGCAGAATTTTGTCGAGACATTTCAAATTTTATAAAAATCGAATCAAAACTTTAGAAAATATTAATAAAAACATTTATTAAGAAATTTGATTTTTTTAATTTGTGCTTTTTTGTTATAGGAGCTTTCGCAGTTTAATCGTCAAGCGACCGAGATACTTATATTTTATTACAGAAATTAATCTACAGACGATATGATTCATTTCACAGAATTAAAAATCATCAAGATCTGAATATTTATATAACTAGCTATAGTACTCATTTGTCACGTTTGACGTACAATTTCCAACTTGTTTATATTAAGCAAGCAAGAAAAAAGTATACCAAATATTGATCGTTTTCCTCTACATTATCACTCTTCCTTTTTACATTGTTCTTCTTTTCATATTGTTATTAGGTGCGTTCGTAATTATATAAATACGTAGCACCTATAGTCGTTGTTTGGTCCGTCCGTCCGTCTGTCCGCATATAACAACGCTAAAACTACCCAACCGAATGGTTTGAAATTTAAGATGTATTATCTTTGCAGAATTTTGTCGAGACATTTCAAATTTTATTAAAATCGAATCAAAACTTTAGGAGATATTAATAAAAATATTTATTAAGAAATTTGAATAATAAAAAAAATAGGTGCTTTCTTGTTATAGAAGCTACCGAGGTTTTACCGTCAAGCGACCGAGATACTTATTTTTTTACAGAAATTAATATGCAGACGATATCATTCATTTCACAGAATTAAAAATAATCAAGATCTGAATATTTATATAACTATAGCTATTGTACGAACGCACCTCATTTGTCACGTTTGACGTACAATTTCCAACTTGTTATTCTTCCGTTTTACTTTCTTCTATCTTTATAAGAATTGGATATAAGTATTGGATTCATGAAAAATTTCGACTTCCGGTTTTTGATGGATTCATACGTTTTAGAAGGTTTTGAGCACGATTTGACTGTTTTTAGAAATGTTTGGTCTATCTGTCTCTATGTTGGCAAAAATTTTGTGAGCGCTCTATCTCAAGAACTAATGCAAGGAATTTAATAAAACTTTAGATTCAGTTAGTCCTTGTTATAAATTGGTGCTGATTAGTTTTTGAGTAAATCGCCCAACAGGTGGCGCTTCTATGCTGCATTGTTCGCGATCTCCGCAATAACTATATCTCGAAAGCTAATGCACGGATTTTTATCAAACTTCAGATTCAGTTAGACGTTGACAAAAAATGTTGCTGATTAGGTTTTGGTGTAAATCTCCCAACAGGTGGTGCTGCTATGCTGCATTTTTCAGGCTTTAAACTATTGTTGTGATAGTCATATCTCAAGAACTAATGCACGGTAAATTATACCGTACAGCATTCCTAAGATTTCGTTTAATTTATAGTAATAACATAAACTCTCTCCCCACTCCAGTTTGAATTTTGGAACAGTCCAAACGACATAACATTCCCCCATTTTCAGTTTGAATTTTGGAACAGACCTTCAAGTATAAATGTATGAACTCGAGTTCTGGTTTTCAACGTTTTTAACCCAGATGATGAGCATGTCAAATGGACGAAAGTACTTGGTTGATATTTTAGTTGTACAATTATGTGTATTTTAATAAAACACCTTTAAGTAATTTTAAATGGAATTTTTGTTTTTATGAAATAATTTATATGACTCGTCTAAGTTTGGGATGTCTACATTTTCCCTCAAATCATTTCAAGTATGTGAATAGAGACACATGAGGATGCATTTATTGCATCCTCATTTGCAACTCGGATTTGTTACCGGAAAGCTTTGGCAGTTTTCATTTTGCCTTCCCGGGTGAGATTTTACGTATTTTTTCGGATGTATGTCAGAAAAAGAGGAAGCATAACGTATTTCTTCTTTTTAGGCCAATGGAATAAACACCTGATTGTAATTTTATCGCTTTCCATTATTTAACGTATTTCCTGCTCATCCCAAAATCTTCCTGTTGCGTAAAAATCGAATCTTTATTTCAGTGTCCATAATCAACGACACACTTTGAATTTGGTGAAATTTCTGCAACACCTATTTTTCCTGTCCTGATGCATAGTGTAAGGAAAATGTTATATGTGACAGTGATGTAAGAGCTATTTCGAAGATGTAATACAGCATTAGTTGCGCAGAGGTAACGTCTTCCGGCCGATTCCACTGTGTCAGATATTTATAAAAATTCGCTTTTTTACTTTCCGTACACATTAGTCTAAGGAAACTGTTCTAACCATGATAAAAACCCGATTACAGAAATATTGGCATATTTTTACATTTTGAGGTTCCCTGAATCAGTTTTCGCTATTTTTAAACCTATTCCAAATGTATGTGGTTAGAATTCGCTCACGTTTTCAGATTTCCAGAGCTCTTTTTTGTGGGGTTTTTGATGATGTCGGCATGTATGAGTGAAAACGATAGTGCCCAAAGTATGTTCTTGATTGATCTCCCATATTTGGTGAATACGTCACAGGGCAGAGTCCCAAGAACTGTATTAATTTTCGTAGAAATAGGCCAACAGGTTTGGTATCTAAACCTTTTTTCAACCGTTTATAAACTTTTCTGTGACGGTAGCTAATAAACATTTGCTCTTATATCTCAATTAAATTATTTTTATAGCTCATGTACAGCTTATATCCGTACAACAATTATGTTTCATAAGAACGTGACTTTAGCTTAGTAAAATCTCTTTTTTTTTTCTTTTTTAAAATTATTTATAAGCTATAATTTCTGCACGGGTGGGATGAAAATTTATTGAAAATTACACCATTAGAAAATGTTTAAGGCGGTTTTAACTTTATAGGCAGCTTTGTGTAAAATGAAAAAGCACGTTTTCTTTAAAACATGAGGTCATTTTCACTTGCGGAAATATTTCTCCTTTGTTAAATGGAGTCCCTTCAGATTTTTTAGAATTGAAATTAGCAGAATTCTTACACCTTTTTCTTTACTGTACAGGGTATCTCAAAAATATAGGTACAAACTTTGAGAGAAGATAGAGTATGCTACAACAGACAATTTTTGTATAGGAAACTAGGATCGCAATACAGTTACATTGTCAAAAATACAGGGTATATTGCTCCAATTTGAACTGGAATTCATATTCATAACTTTAATAATAATGAAGGTATTTTAATAAAATATTCATCAGACTTGCATTGTTTCTTACAAAATATGATGACATTACATAAAGGGCTTGAAAAACATACCAAGTCGATCATTGGCGCTGTGTGTAATGTGAACTATACATTCAGAAACATGCATCTAGTTTAGAGTCCTGCACGGGTCGGGTTGTAACCGACTCGAACCCGAAATTTCTGCTTAAAGTCAATCTGAAACATGACCCGAACCCGACAAAACGAGTTTCGTCCACACAAAACCCAGCCCGAACTCGATACACTTGAACCTGAACCCGACTCGGATAAAAAAATATTCAAACGCGAATTGAAAGGAAATTAATCCATATTTTAATACAATTGTCAAAAAACAGTCAACAATCCATATATTTAAAGCTGTTTGGTAATTCTGTCAAATCAAAAATTCCATCGAAATTCGACCGAATACGCATGCGTCAAAAAATCACCGGCCAATGAGGTGAGGGTCTATGACTGTCTCTACAAACGTGTTTGGGATCGTATCATCTGTTGTTTTTTTCTGTTGTCACGTTGCGTTAAACCTAGGAAGATATTTATCTAGAACTCACTGTGGAGTGTTTAGAAGGTATTTATTTTATTTATTTATTTTATTTATTGTAATTTGTATGAATACTTAGCTGTCCATTTCGGATTTACTGTTTAAAAATGAATTTAGGCTCATACGTTGGCGAAATCCCGATGGAAATTTTTTTTTTAGATCTCTATCATTTTGTTTATATAGTACAGAAAATAATTATTCAAACGTGTAGAACACGTAATACAAAATTGGACCACTTATGGTCTGTTTATTATCGGGAATGAATCTTATGGTGTTCCGATTGATAATGAAAACGATTATGTAAATATAATGTCAAAAGACAGTACGCACGGTAGTAATATTTTTATTATTATGTGTTCGAAAAAAGCAGAATCTGAGCATCTGAATATAAGTTATAAAATAAACAGAAATATATTATCTCTATTCGATTTAAAAGTTTTGTCATTACATAAGTGGGCTATTTTATTTGTAAAGAGTATGTATGCATTATATTGTTTGTATGTATACAAATCTTTATAATGTTTTGATTTGCAAACTCTTAATATTTGAATAATGTTTACATTATATTTGTTTGTATGTATACAAACAATATATGTATACAAAGAAGTATATATACAAACAATGTATAATGTATCATGTAACAATATTAATATTTACATTGTATTGTTTGTATGTATACAAATCTTGAATGTTTTAAATGGGCAAATTTGTAATGTTTTTTCTGTTATTTTTTTTAAATGTCAAAAAAAGATAAATTTTCAAACTTGGTATAAAAAACTTAGGTACTTTTCTCTATTATCCCATTGACCACTTTTCATAACAAAACAGAAATATATTATCTCTATTCGATTTAAAAGTTTTGTCATTACATAAGTGGGCTATTTTATTTGTAAAGAGTATGTATGCATTATATTGTTTGTATGTATACAAATCTTTAGAATGTTTTGATTTGCAAACTCTTAATATTTGAATAATGTTTACATTATATTTGTTTGTATGTATACAAACAATATATGTATACAAAGAAGTATATATGCAAACAATGTATATAATGTATCATGTAACAATATTAATATTTACATTGTATTGTTTGTATATATACAAATCTTGAATGTTTTAAATGGGCAAATTTGTAATGTTTTTTATGTTATTTTTTTTAAATGTCAAAAAAAGATAAATTTTCAAACTTGGTATAAAAAACTTGAGTACTTCTCTATTATCCCATCGACCACTTTTCATAACAAAATACTATCGCCAAACTGTATGATTAAATGCCAAAAATGCAGTCCCATTTACTTGATGTCGAAAACATTATACGTGTTTTTTATGTCATCAAGTGGTTTTTAATTCAACATTTGCGTGTATTTTTCATTATGTTTATTTGATTTATTAGTTATTTCATTAATTAAAATAACAATTGCATCCTTAAATTCTTATATTTTATTTATTTATTTTGATATTCCAATGACAACGTTCTCCCATTTATTTGGCGATAGTTTTTTTTAATGAAAAGTGGTCGATGAGATAATAGAGAAGTACCAAAACTTAATTACGTATATGTGTATATTCTTTGACAGTATTAATCATTACTCGATATTTTAAAACTGCATCATATTTGTAGAATTATATTAATTTAAACAATGCTTCTATTGAAGTGTGAAGAACCACATACCTCTATGAAGAACCATATATTTACATAATTGTCTTCATTAGCAATCGGAACACCATAAGATTCATCCCCGATAATAAACGGACTATAAGTGGTCCAGTTTTGTATTACGTGTTCTATGACATTTTTACATACATTTGAATAATCATTTTCTGTACTATATAAACAAAATGATAGAGATCTAAAAAGACAATTTCCATCGGGATTGATTTTGCGAACGTTAAAAGAGCCTAAATTCATTTTTAAACAGTAAATCCGAAATGGACACCTAAGTATTCATACAAATTATAATAAATGAAATAAATAAATACCTTCTAAACACTCCACAGTGAGTTCTATATAAATACCTTCCTAGGTTTAACGCAAAGTGCAAGAAAAAAACAACAGGAGATGATCCCAAACACGTTTCTAGAGACCGTAATAGACCTTCACCTCATTGGCCGGTCCTAGCGGAAGATTTTTTTTACGCATGCGTATTGGGTCGAATATTGTTGAAACATTTGACAAAATAAGCAAACTGATTCCACCTAGGTATTTATACACAATACAACAAATAAAATAAATGCCTTCAAAACCCTTTTGATCATCACATCAGCGTGCAAGACAATTTTTTTACCGGAAACCGTTTGATGAATTTCATTATTTTTCCGTTATCGATTGACAAATTTTACGATTTTACCGCTAACGATTGCTGAATTTCACAATTTATCGACTATTGATTAACGAATTTCATGATTTTTTCCATGAACATTTGTCGAATTGCACAAAAAAAATTAAGAATATCGTCAAATTGTCTCGGGTAAAAAAATTTTGAGTATTGTCAAATGCCATCGAGAAAAAAGTCTCTTTGTCAAATGATTTTGAAGAAAAAATCGGGAAATTCACAAAATGGTTTCGGAAAAAACTTCACCAAATGGTTTCAAAATTCTTTGAGTGACAGCGGGAAAAAAAATTTCATTTTACATTCAATCATCGCAATTGGCGAGTGTGACTAAGTTTAGCCAGTGGTGGCAATAACATCAATCACCAATTTCCAGTATTACTCGCCGATTGGTGAATGTTAATTTTGTCTTATATCACAAACTGTATTTACATATACTACTAGATATAATGATTATGAACCATGATTTTTCTGTTATTGGGCGAGATTCATGTTTTTTCAGCAATTCTTTGACGAAATTAGTGTTTTTTCAGCGATCCTTTGAAGAATTTCGCATTTTTCTCACGATCCTTAGTGAAATTCGCATTTTCCAGCAATTCTTTGATAAAATACATTTTATTCCGCAATTTTTAGACGAAATTTAGTAAAAAAGCGTGATCTTTTGGTGAAATTTCCTTTTTTGCGATTCTTTGACAAAATTTGTCAAAGTCATGTTACAACAAAAGTCATGTTTTCCCATGATCCTTTGATAAAGTAGTGTTTTTTCCTCAATCATTTGACAAAATCTGTTATTTTCCCCCCGCGAAGATTGGTTAGATGTTTTTAGTCTGCAGGTGCCCTAAAAAGTCTGTGACGCCCGTTGCTGCATCGCACACATTCTTCCATGGGGCATCGAACGAAGTAAATTCAACCTAAAGAATCATTGTTTCATTCGTGACATTTCTCGAAAGAAACAACGTTCAACTCATTGACTGAATTGTAAAGGGCGAAATGTGTCAATTAGCAGAAAGTGCGCAATTTGTTCGTTCATGGAAAAAATCGTGAAATTCGTTAACCGATAGTCGATAAAATTCGAAATTCGTCAATCGATAGCGGAAGAAGTGCAAAATTCATTAATCGACACAGTGGAAAAATCGCAAAATTCATCAACTGGTTTCGGGAGAAAAAATTTTCGAATATCGTCGAATGGCTTCGAGAAAAAAATTCACAATCTGCCAATTTCGGGGATGAAATTTGCCAAATGGTTTCAAAATTTGTCGCGCGACAGCAGAGAAAAAAATCTTTTTCCATTCAATCATCGCAATTGGTGAGTGTGACTATTATGTTTGACCAGTGGTGGCAATAAAGTCCATTGCCAAATTTTCAGTATTACTCGCTGTTTGGCAAGTGCTAATTTTGTCCTATACTTCAAAACCCTTTTGATCATCACATCAATGTGCAGGACAATTTTTTTTACGGGAGACCATTTGATGAATTTCGTGATTTTTCCGTTATCGATTGACCAATTTTACTTCTATCGATTGTTGAATTTTATAATTTATCAACTATTGATTAGCGAATTTCATGTTTTTTTTTCCATGAACGTTTCACAAATTACGCAAAAAAAAAATAAGAATATCGTTAAATTGTCTTGGGTAAAAAAAAATTTAATATTGTCAAATGCCTTCGAGAAAAAAGTTGCAAGTTGAAACGGCTGTGACCTCTTTTTCATGTTATGCATCTCCGGTGTCCATCCCCCCACTCCCCCCCCAAGTGGGACACTTTTCTAAATTTTGCACACACCCCTCATGTGATATATCGGTGGAAAAGTCTTTGACCACTTATTCATATTATGCATCTCCAATGTCCATCTCCCCACTTTGCCACCCACCCCCTTAAGGGATACTTTTCTAAATTTTGTTGACACCCCTCATGTCATATATCATTGGAAAGGTCTGTGACCACTTAATCATATTATGCATCTCCGATGCCCATCTCCCCACTTCCCCCCCCCCCAAGGGGTACTTTCTAAATTTTGCACATTACCCTCCTGTTATATATCATTGGAAAGGTCTGTGACCACTTAATCATTTTATGCATCTCCAATGTCCATCTCCCCACTTTGCCCCCCCCACCTCCCCAAGGGATACTTTTCTAAATTTTGTTGACACCCTCATGTCATATATTGTTGGAAAGGTCTGTAACTGCTTAATCATATTATGCATCTCCGATGTCCATCTCCCCACTTTGCCCCCCCCCCCCAAAGGGTACTTTCTAAATTTTGCATACAACCCTCATGTTATATATCATTGGAAAGGTCTGTGACCACTTAATCATATTATGCATCTCCAATGTCCATCTCCCCACTTTGCCCCCCCACCCCCTAAGGGATACTTTTCTAAATTTTGTTGACACCCCTCATGTCATATATCATTGGAAAGGTCTGTGACCACTTAATCATATTATGCATCTCCGATGCCCATCTCCCCACTTGCCCCCCCGCCCCCCCGAAGGGGTACTTTCTAAATTTTGCACATTACCCTCATGTTATATATAATTGGAAAGGTCTGTGACCACTTAATCATTTTATGCATCTCCAATGTCCATCTCCCCACTTTGCCCCCCCCCCCCCCTCCAAGGGATACTTTTCTAAATTTTGTTGACACCCCTCATGTCATATATTGTTGGAAAGGTCTGTAACTGCTTAATCATATTATGCATCTCCGATGTCCATCTCCCTACTTTGCCCCCCCCCCCCAAAGGGTACTTTCTAAATTTTGCACATTACCCTCATGTTATATATCATTGGAAAGGTCTGTAACTGCTTTATCATATTATGCATCTCCGATGTCCATCTCCCCACTTTGCCCCCACCAAAGGGTACTTTCTAAATTTTGCACATTACCCTCATGTTATATATCATTAGAAAGGTCTGTGACCACTTAATCATATTATGCATCTCCGATGTCCATCTCCCCACTTTGCCCCCCCCCCCCGTACTTTCTAAATTTTGCACACAACCCTCATGTGATATATCGGTGGAAAAGGTCTTTGACCACTTATTCATATTATGCATCTCCAATGTCCATCTCCCCACTTTGCCCCCCACCCCCTTAAGGGATACTTTTCTAAATTTTGTTGACACCCCTCATGTCATATATCATTGGAAAGGTCTGTGACCACTTAATCATATTATGCATCTCCGATGCCCATCTCCCCACTTTCCCCCCCCCCAAGGGGTACTTTCTAAATTTTGCACATTACCCTCCTGTTATATATCATTGGAAAGGTCTGTGACCACTTAATCATTTTATGCATCTCCAATGTCCATCTCCCCACTTTGCCCCCCCCCACCCCCCCAAGGGATACTTTTCTAAATTTTGTTGACACCCTCATGTCATATATTGTTGGAAAGGTCTGTAACTGCTTAATCATATTATGCATCTCCGATGTCCATCTCCCCACTTTGCCCCCCCCCCAAAGGGTACTTTCTAAATTTTGCACACAACCCTCATGTTATATATCATTGGAAAGGTCTGTGACCACTTAATCATATTATGCATCTCCAATGTCCATCTCCCCACTTTGGCCCCCCCCCACCCCCTAAGGGATACTTTTCTAAATTTTGTTGACACCCCTCATGTCATATATCATTGGAAAGGTCTGTGACCACTTAATCATATTATGCATCTCCGATGCCCATCTCCCCACTTGCCCCCACGCCCCCCCCCCGAAGGGGTACTTTCTAAATTTTGCACATTACCCTCATGTTATATATAATTGGAAAGGTCTGTGACCACTTAATCATTTTATGCATCTCCAATGTCCATCTCCCCACTTTGCCCCCCCCCTCCAAGGGATACTTTTCTAAATTTTGTTGACACCCCTCATGTCATATATTGTTGGAAAGGTCTGTAACTGCTTAATCATATTATGCATCTCCGATGTCCATCTCCCTACTTTGCCCCCCCCCCCAAAGGGTACTTTCTAAATTTTGCACATTACCCTCATGTTATATATCATTGGAAAGGTCTGTAACTGCTTTATCATATTATGCATCTCCGATGTCCATCTCCCCACTTTGCCCCCACCAAAGGGTACTTTCTAAATTTTGCAGATTACCCTCATGTTATATATCATTAGAAAGGTCTGTGACCACTTAATCATATTATGCATCTCCGATGTCCATCTCCCCACTTTGCCCCCCCCCCCGTACTTTCTAAATTTTGCACACAACCCTCATGTTATATATCATTGGAAAGGGCTAATGACCACTTAATCATATTATGCATCTCCAATGTCCATCTCCCCATTTTGCCCCCCGCACCCCCCTAAGGAATACTTTTCTAAATTTTATTGACACCCCTCATGTCATATATCATTGGAAAGGTCTGTGACCACTTAATCATATTATGCATCTCCGATGCCCATCTCCCCACTTCCCCCCCCCCCAAGGGGTACTTTCTAAATTTTGCACACAACGTCATGTTATATATCATTGGAAAGGTCTGTCACCACTTAATCATATTATGCATATCCGGTGTCCATCTCCTCACTTTGACCCCCCAAGGGTGTACTTTTCTAAATTTTGCACACACCCCTCATGTGATATATCGATGGAAAAGTCTGTGACCACTTAATCATATTATGCTCCCCACTATGAAATTTGTCAAGTTAAAGCAACTATAAGTTTTACTTTTATGGTATTATCAAGTTGTTTGCCGTCAAATTTTGACGGGTTCCATCTAGTTATATCTCTAATATCATTTTTTTTGGTATAAAAATGAACATATATACACTCAATAATATTCAAATATTGTTCAATGTATGGTTTTTGTAATTTGAAAAATATTCAGGACTTTTTAAAGAAAAATTGGGTAAGCTGAAACTGATCCGAAAGAATCAAAACCTAACCCGAAACCAACCCGAACTGCGGGCCCGTCGGTTTCGGGCAGGTCGGGGTACTCTAATCTAGTTTAACGCTGTTTGGATGTGAATATTGGCCACTTCTAACAGTTTTTGTGATCGCGTTACATTTTTGCACAAAGTATGAAAAGTTTTCTGAAAATTTTGTTTAGATAGATTCATAATTTTAAAGTTTTTGAAAAAAAAAATCAAGTTAGGGTTATTATAATATTAGGGTTATTGTATTTTTGACTGAATAAATGGATTGTGGCCTTAGTTTTTTATAAAAAATTTTTTGGAATAGTGTACTCTACCTCATCTCAAAGTTTGTACTTAGATTTGAGACACCCTGTAAGAGAAAATATAATATAGTGAAACCTCATTAAACCACCACCCTTTTTAAGATCTGACGATATACACTTTAAGGGGACTTATATAATAAATGCAAGTTGATTGCTGCAGTTATTTTACACGGTTTCACAGGCTGAATAATTTAAGTTTTAAGCGTATTTTAACAGTAACTGCCCGATTAAGAACTCTGTTGTTATGTATTTCGATGTTGAAAAAGATGTTTTTTACATGGGAACAATACTCTTTTTTTTGTTGTCTTCTACACTACACTAACAAAATATAAAAGTCGAATTGACAGTTCTCTGAATCGGATCTTAATTTTGGGTTTGAAACAAATTTAATCAATTTAAATTTTGTTCTAAACAGTATAATTCGATTGTTAATATCACAAATATGTAGTTATAAAAATGTATTTATTTATTTAAGTTGAACTTACTTTAATTAGTTCAGTATCAACAGTAGAAAAAGTTTTTCTTTAAAGAGTATTTATCATAAAAAGTAATTTTTTTTTTTTTTTTAAATTTTCATTGTGTCGCCAACCAGCGATAAATCGCCAAAAAACGAAATTTACATTGTTTTATTGCGGATGCAATATCGAGATTCCCCAGCAATTTTTTTTTATAAACTTATATATCCTTATGAGAAGAATATTCTGTAATTTTTTCAAATATTTTTCTGTGTATGCGCGTATGGAGATATTATTTATAAGGAACGACAAAAAATTACAAAACTGTCGAATTTCAGATTTTTATTCTAAAATGAACCTTATCACTTGTAGAACATTGTGCCCAAATTCCTTGACGATCTGATAAATAGAAAAGGCAGGGCTTTGCAAATTTGACAAAAATATGGCAGCCAGCAAAAACATCTAGTCGCCTGTAAAAAATATTTAACACATCCCCCCCCCCTCCCCGGTACGAACTTCTTCCATCATTGATTTGCAAAAAGCACAAAAGTTTTTTATGGATTCAGAAAAAGTAATAATAAGCCTAGTTTAGAAATATTAGTTACGTACTTTAGAATAGCATCGGATTTTTTTAAGTGGGATTTTTAAATTTAATTTTTAACGCGATTTTTAGCAGTTTTTTTTGTGTTCCGCGGCAATTCTTTTTACATTCTTTAAAGGAATCCTGTTTCAATCTTTTATCATAATAGAGTAATTTTTGTCTTCTTGTTTAGCGATTCTTTCGCGTTTCGCTACGACTTTTCAATAGTGGTAAAAGGAATGCGGTTTCAGTCTTTCAGCCAAATATATTAAATTTTGTCCGCTGGAATGTTTGAATTTTTAACGATTTGTACCCTTTTTTTCGCATTCCGCGGCAGTTTTTTTTTAACTTTTGTAAAAGGAATTTTGTTTCAATTTTTAAACCCAAGTAAATTTTGCCCTCTGCAATTTTTTGAATTTTTAGCGATTTTTTTCGTTTTTTCGCGTTTTTTGGCGATATCTTGACAGTCGTAAAAGAAAGCAGATCTCTATATTTTAGCTGAATAAAGTAAATAATGT
The DNA here is from genome assembly GCA_963931845.1 of Maratus michaelseni. Classification (NCBI taxonomy): domain Eukaryota; kingdom Metazoa; phylum Arthropoda; class Arachnida; order Araneae; family Salticidae; genus Maratus; species Maratus michaelseni. Next base: position 122,797,642 of record OZ007600.1, read on the forward strand.
TCTGGGCACTTTTTAAAAATTTCCAGATTTTTTTTATGGAATTTTTAGCGTTTTTTCGAGTTTTGAGGCGATTTTTGGACAATTTATTTCTGAAACATAAAGAACCCCGCCAGATTTAAATAACTTTGTCACCAATGACGACCTATCGATCGCATTTGTAAAGCCCTGCTAAAGGGGATATGGTTAATTTTACGTATTTAATATTTTTTTTGTAAATGAAATGGTTAAGCTCATTTTTCTCCAATCTAACTTTTTCATATTTTCTATGTAATAAAAATGCGAAGGCTTCCACAATAATGGAGTAATTGTCTGATAATTTTCAAATGTATCTTTAGATTCTATGAGAGATAACTAAGTATCGATTTTTCGATATCTTTAAAATTTTTGTTTAAGTAAAAAAATATATGAGATTTTCATAGGTTTATTCTGTATACATCGAATTATTATTATTTTTTCTTCTTATCTAATCTTTATATAAAAAATCTGATATTTTGGTTTGTAGAACCAAGTACCCTGAGTATAAGATTAAAAAATCTAGTTTGAAATAACAAAATTGGAACAGAAGAAATAATTTTAAAAATGTTAAATTAAAAAAAAAAATCTATTAAAAAAATTAATTTATTAATGATTTACGGCTTTTTATTTTCTGTAAGGATTTTGCTTTATTTACAAATGATCAAAAACTTTGATATAAATGTTATTTACAGAATAATTTTTTTTAGTACTGAGTCTTCTTAAGGGGGGGGGGGGACGGTATAAGCAGACTATTTGATTTATTGTAGTTAAATTGGTTACATTAATTTTTTAATGAGCATGATATAGAAAATTATGTATGAGCTTTAAACATTAATTTACTTCAAACTATTAAGCATTTTTCAAAGTTTAGCAAATTTTGACTTCCAATTTCTCAAGAAAACTAACAGGAATTAAAAAAAGTCCTAGAGAATAATTAGAGGTATGAACTATACAATGTATTTCAAAGCCATCAAAATCGGTATGGTACATATTTGGTGGTTCCTTCGTTAGTCACTATGATACATCGTTCAACATTTCGATTTAAAAACTCAAGTAATATTTTCTAAACTTTATTTTTTAGCATCTCTGAAAGAGTATCAAATATTTATTTTCGTAACGATGGAAACCACCCTCAGGAAGTGAAGGGTTAATCCCAATAAAACAGTTTTCCTTTATTTCATTTCATTTCATTTATTTACTGTATATTCGGACGTATAATGTGCAATTTTGAAAGAAAATTGGTCAAAGATTACCAGTGCGCGTTATAAACTTTAAACTCTGTGGCGCTACAATTCCTAGAGACATATAGTGCCCAATTCTGTTTGCTTGACCATGGGCCTTGAGGTGTTATACATTATATGTCCCTGTCAGGTGGTCAGCCTAACGCGGAACCGCCAGTGTGTAGTTCCCAAGCAAGCTTGGTACTCATTTTATCGACTTCTGAAGGAGCCTTGTCAGTCTGGAGTTGAACTGTGGACCTGTAAAGTGGTAGCGCGACGTGCTGACCATTAAGCTATTGAGCTTCTGGGAGCGCGTTATACGAAGGTTAAAAAAACTGAAAGATTAAAATTTAAGAAAGAAAAAGATGATCATAACAACTAAGATTTCTCATTTAATAAACAAGCAACTTATTTACAAAAAAAAAAAAAAAAAAAAAAAAAAAAAAAAACACTGAGAAAAATGACACTTTCAAATCTGATTAAATCGATGTTTTCATTTTGTTGTGAAACTTTTTGTTTCAAATAGGACGACTCAATGCTTTCAAGTCTGAAATACCGGAAATACTTAGAATATTGAAACATGGACATACTCAAAAAATAATTAGAATCAGTTTAAATTCATTTTTGAAGCATGAAAATACTCAAAAATGAGCACATAGAAGTCAGTTTATACTCATTTTTGAAACATGGACATACTCAAATACGAGCACATGGTGTTTTATTCTTGAGTGTCTACAGGTTTTCAGAAATGAATCTATACGTGTTTCAAACTTGAGTAATTTTGATTCAGAGCCATTTTGACTATGCGACATACTCAGATTTGACTATTTTTTGCTCAGTAGTGAAAATGTCGTTTTTGAGTCTACCATATTATATACAAAATAACAGTTATTATTACACTTTGAAATACTTTTTTTTTTTTTTTTTTACTATGTATCTCATGAAGGTTTTTGCAAAGAAGGAAGTGCACATTATACGGAAAAATAGAAAAAGGAAGTCTGAAAGATTAGATGCGCGTTATACGTCGGAATATGGGTATTTATTTTATTTAGTGGAGATTTTTGGCTTCCATTTTTGCCTTATAGAGCGTTTTTAACACTTTCCAACCTAGTTGAAAAGTGTTTATGACTTCGGTTTGTCTGGCCGTATGCCGTCTGGCCGTCTGTCCGTGCTCTAACTCCCGCAAATATGCTCGGATTGCTCTGCAATTTTTATATGTTATAGTCGTTATCTATAGCATGTTCCCTATTTCAACGGATGTGTGTAGCACTTATACTTTTTTTACAGGGACACTCAAAAGAATTCCATTACATTGCGGTCTATGGGGAAAAATCACTTGAGGTTTATTTAAATAATGTTTCACTATTTTAAACGCATTGAAATTTATATATATCACTAAGGTGCATTAGAAGAAGCTTAATATGGAATAGTGTGTGCATAGCACTTATAGTTACTTTACAGGGACAGTCAAAAGAATTCCGTTACATTACGTCTATGGAGAAAAATTGTCTGCGGTTTATTTAAATAATGTTTCCCTATTTTAAACGCATTGAAATTTATATAAGGTGCATTACAAGAGGCTTACTACAGAATATTGTGTGTATAGCAGTCATCGTTCATTTACAGGGACACACAAAAGAATTCTCTACTGTCTGTTAACAATAATTCCTGGAAGTGCGTTTTAAGTTACTGAACGCGATTTTAATTTTAACTCGCTTTTTGTCTATTACGTGGTATGTATAAATTCTGTAGATCCTATACAGGGAAGCACAAAAGTTCGCGAACACATTTCCGTATTATTTAACTCCAGACGGAGAATTTTAAACTGTGCTACGCGTTTCCTAACTGAACTAAAATTTAGCATCCTATGTAGTATATATACAAATCTATAGATCCTATACAGGGCTGATGAAAAGTTTTCGGATTACTTAGATGTCATCTTTTAGCTTATTAAACGGTATGATTTGTAAAATTATTTTGGAAGCGTTGGAAAGTGTTACATAATCTATGCTTGACGCATGATTTTTCGTTCTTGTTTATTTTTAAATTATTTTTAGCTTAAATACTTTTAAATCATTCCAGTCTAAAAATCATTTTTTTTTCCTTTTTAGAATTAAAAATTGGTTAATTCATTTTTAAGTCGTGTGAATAACGTCTACTTAGTTAACGACATTTTATAGAACGAGATAATGAAAGTAATGGCTTTTCTTGGAGAAGTAGGAAGCCGTTTGAGCATAACAACAACGGTTTTTCAACGTGATCTTCAACTGCTTCTGTTTCTATGGTGATAATCATTAGTTTAACGTAGCTCTGCGAAAAATTATTTCATTTTATGAATAACGAAAGACAGGATTTTTCTGAAATGAAATTGTTTTTCCATTTTGTTAAGTTGATTTTACGATAATTCTTCATGTGTAATTGGTTTAAGCAATTTGTTTCATAAAAAAAATAAATAAATAAATAAATAAAAAAGTACAAGAATTAACGAAATAAATGCGTACAAGAATTTACGAAATTAAGTACGAGAATTAAAGAATAAAAATTTTTAAGCGATTTTTCGTGAGTGATTTTTAATAAGTTACTTTAAGGAGATAAATGACATCGTGATAGCGTGAACAAAGCTGATTTCGGATTATGTATCTTAAAATGTCGAAAAGTAATATATATATATATATATATATATATATATATATATATATTGACAATTTTTGTCGTTTTATTTCAAAAAAAGTATACATTAGAAAAACACGATTTTTAAAGGCAGCGAGTGATACATGTTACTTATTTCATTTTTTTCATATCTTAATGGTAAAACTTAGTTTTTATAGGTGTTTTTAAACTTGTCGAGCCGAGAACTGGAATCACTGTTTGCCGCATCATGATTACAAAATAATCTCTGCATGTGAAAGAAAATTTTTGTAACTAATTATAATTTAACAGTCTTGTATTTACACTGAACCTAAAATATTATTTACAGTATTTTTATGTTTAAAAACAATTTTTAAATTACAAATTTGTGTATTAATTAAATTAAATTAAAATTTTTCGTATTTATACGTATATATATCTATTTATACTATCTTTCTTTGAAGAAAAAAAATTTTTTTTTTTTTTAATTCCATGTTAAATTAGCGAGTAAAAAAATTAGGATACATAGATGCACTTTTTAAATTTCATTAAATTTACAAGTTTATTTTCTCGTTTCTGTATAGTAAACTTAGATCTATTTCAAAAATGTTTATTTAAACTATTTTGTTATTTCTGCCTTAAAACTTTTAATATAGATGTACTATTTATCGGACAACGGTTCAATATAGGTTGATTGATGATTATTAATTCAGATTTTATTTTAGTAAAGTTAGTTCAGATTTCGTTTATATTTATAATTTATTTATTTTACTTATTTAAATTTGATTTTTTCGTGATTTATATTTAATCCTATTCTATTTTTACATTTCTCTTTAAATTTACAATTTAGTTTAAATTATTTTTACCATTACTGTATTTTTCAAATGATACCTAATTCCAGAAAATCAGCTATAAATCTCTATATACATGCTAAAATGAAACTGGTATACCAGCTGTTCTTTTTCGTTTTCACAGCTGTTCCAACATTCGATGGTGAGTTTTGCAATAAAGATAGCTAGAGAATCGTAGTTTACGTCATTAATATCAAGAATTCTTCACATAAGAGAATTTTTATTAAAGTGATTATTAAATGTGTTTATCATTAAATATACAGTGTGTCCCAGAACATTGACCTCGGCTTTTATTCCTTAAATATTGATCATAGACATATATTATAAATTACAAAGTTACGTAAAAAAATGTACATAATATTTCAGATTTTAATTGCTTAAAAAGCGTATAGACAACAGAGTGAAAAGTATCCAAGCCGGGACAACGAACCCAAGTGCGCTATACTGATGACCCGGGTTCGAGTCCCGGCTTGGATACTTTTTCACTCTATTGGCTACACGCCTTTTAAGCAATTAACATTTGTAATATTATGAATGCAAGGCGTGAGAATTTTTCCATAGAAAAAATTCCGAGTATTAAATAGATTTAAAAGGTACAGAGTTTTATGAAATTTATTAAAATTTCAGGGGGTTAAATTTGAAGAAATACAAAATTTAAATTTTTATATGGCCTCCATACAAAAAATTTCCCAATAAGTAAAATGTACCCCATGCGCTATTAATAAGTTCATGTACAAAATCTCAGTATTTTATCATAAAAATTCGCAGAGATATGATTAAACAAAGTTGGTTAGGGGTTAATCATAACTACATAATTACAATTATTATTTATTTATGCAATCATTGTTGTCTTTCGTAATTTGTGTACGACCCCTGAAACGCGATCATCCGACATGATTTTTCTCCTTTGCGAACTCGTATCCAGGTATCGAAAAGTGGTTTAAGTCAGCATTTATATATATTCATATATCTGCGACTTTTTATGATAAAATGCTGAAATTTTGTACATGACCTTATTAGTGTATGGGGCACATTTTTCTCGCTGGAAATTTTTTTGTCTGGGGCCGTATAAAAATTTAAATTTTGTATTTCTTTAAATTTAATCCCCTGAAAATTTTAATAGATTTCATAAAATTCTGTACCTTTTCTTTTTACATAAATCTGTAATTTATAATATATGTCTATGATCAATATTTAAGGAATAACAGCTAATGTAAATATTTTTGGGACACCTTGTATACATTTTAAATAGATTAAACATATCAAGAATTTCTAATAAAAATTAACTACAGAGCTCCAGTGAATTCAGTGAAATCTGTGAAAATGAAACCTGTGTATAACGGAAACCAGTCTTATAATGTAACTATTACAACGAAAGCATTTCATGTTTCGGACGGAAGGACAGCTAATACAATCATACTTGCAAACACGGTAATCTGTTTAAAACGAAAATTTTCGCGTTTCTTACGATTCCGTTTTTACAGGTATTACTGTAAAATTAATTTAAAATAAGATCAAATATTTCAAAAATTTCTACTAAAAATTATCCTCGAAAAAGTATTCACATTTTAAATAGAATTAATTGATGAAACATATAAAAGATTTCCATTTAAATATATCTGCAGAAGTGTAAAAGTGCGTTTTAAATGTAATTCCATTCAAACAGATGAAACATATCAAGAATTTGTGTTAAAAAATAGCTGCAAAAAGTATTTACAATTTAAACAGAATTCATTTAAAATAGGTTAAACATTTCAAGGATTTCTATTAAAACTTTCTGCAAAGATAATATAAATAATATCAAATCATATCAAGGATTTATATCAAAAACTGAATTAATATAAAGTAAGAAAACTATTAAGGATTTCTAATAAAATCCATTTAAAACCGTTTTAAAACCATTTACAAAACCATTTAAAGATGTTTACAATTTCACTACTATTCTTTTAAAATATAACATATATCAGGGATTTTTATAAAATATTATCTCTTGAGGAGTTTAGAATTTAAATATAATTCATTTAAAACATTACAGTATTTTTAAAAATGTGAATACAAACTAAAAAATTTGTGATTTCAGTTAATAGATAGTTTCTATAGGAAAAAAAATATTCTTCTTAAATTTCCGATCTGAATAAATCGGGCTGAATAAATCGATAACTACAATTTGTGGAATTTGTAACAATGCGAAAGAATTTAATAACGCGGTCTTCTCTTTTTATGGTTTCGTTCATCTGTCGAAACCCTATTCGTCTCACTCCCCTGTCTGTCTGTCCGTCACAGAGTTCGTACTCGGAAACTGTATAAAATAGAGACTTGGAATTTTGCATACTTATAGCTGAATACCTCCTATCACACAACAAATCATTAAATTTTGAAAAGTCTTATATTATTATAATGAAATGAATTAATTTAATGACACCTGACCTTTTCTACGATTTTCCTAGATCTTAAAAACAAAATCTTAATTTCAGTCATTTTAGCGAAGGTTAGATGGTTCAGTCTGCAGTGGTAGAGCGTTTTCCTCCTAACCAAAGGTGCCGGGTTCTGTTCTGGACGACGGAAGTTGAAATTTTCGATTTTTACGTTTCATTATCCGACGGATTTAATTAAAAGAACTTTCGTATTTTTTTTCCCTTTTAAGTTTTTTTCTTTTTTTAGCTAAAATTAAATATAATTAAATATGCTTTTCAGATATAAAAACATATGCTGTTACAATTGTCTGAAAAACACTTCTTGAATATTTTAATTTGATTTAAAAATAAAGCTTCCTCTTGTTATCATTTTATTATTAAATTTACTGGTACTGCTATCTATGTTCTTATTTATAAATGATAAGGATAATTATAAATTAATGATTTGGATTTGGTAATTAAAGTGTTTTGAAAGTAATATTAAACGAAACCCTTTGTGCGATCTTCGATCACACTTACACACTTGTTTTAATTAGCTTGTAGTTAAAGATATAAGAGATTAAAATATCATGTATTCACTTCTTTCGGAGAGGAAGAATGTAAATAATTGAAACTCATCTTAATAATAAATTAATAACTAATATAAACTCATTACTTAACAATTTTAGTTTAAGTACAGATTTTTTGAAATGAAAAGTAAAAGCAGATTTACTACTTTTCTATTTTCATATAGTTATACAGCTTCAAAAACTCATACTGAAAAATTAAAAGTCTTCAAAACTTTTTGCAGCTCACCGGACATTCTAGAGACACATGTCTGATAAACACCAGTTTATTCAATCTGCAACACTAATTTTCAATATTAAGCAAGAAAGAAAAAATATATATATCGTGCTTATATTATTTTATATTTTCAAACATTGTGTTCAGAAGGCATCAAATGAAACTACAATGCTTTGTGCTTTCTCTTTGCACATAAACTGGCATTGAAAAACTTACTAGATTTTATTTGCATAAAATACGTTGATATTAATTTTAAGAATAAAAGTGTTTTTTTATTGTGAAAGTAATTATAAATTTCGAAGTAAAACTATTAAAAAAATAGCCCCCCCCCTTTTTTTTTCTAACATTGAAAGACAATTCAAAATGTTTATGAACTAAAACTTTATACTTGAAGTAAAGTTGCTGGCCTCCGCCTCATTAAAATTCCGATCGACGTGGCTAAATAAATCGATTAACTACAATCAGTGGAATTTGTAACAATGCGAGAGACTTTAATAACGCGGTATTCTCTTTCTTTAATCAGCTTGTAGTTAATGATGTTAGAGATTAAAGTATCATATAATCACTTCTTTCGGAGAGCAAGAATGTAAATAATTGAAAGTCATGTATTTTAACAAATTTAGGTTATGTACATGTACAGATTTTTTAAAATGAAAAGTAAAAGTGGATTTACGACTTTTTCATTTTCATATGGTTATATAGCTTCAAAAACCCATATGGAGAAATGAAAAGTTTTCAAAACTTCATGCAGCTCATCGGACATAGAGACATATCTGAGAGACACTACTCTAAGCAATTTGCAGCACTAATTTTCAATATTAAGGAAGAAAGAAAAAAATTATACCATGCTTACATTATTTTATATTTTCAAACATTATATTCAGAAAGTATCAAATGAAACTACCCCGTTTTATATCTTATCTGAGCACATAAACTGACTTTGAACAATTTACTGCTTACAAGATTTTATTTGCATATAACACGTTGATATTAATTTAAAGAATAAAAAGTTTTTTATTGTGAAAGTAGTTATAATTTTCGAATTAAAACTATGAAAAAAAAAACAGTTTTTTTCCCTCTAGCATTGAAAGACAATTCAAAATGTGTATGAACTAAAACTTTATATACTTGAAGAAAAGTTGTTGGCATCCGCCTCATTAAAATTCCGATCGACGTGGCTGAATAAATCGATTAACTACAATCAGTGGAATTTGTAACAATGCGAAATAATTTAATAACGCTCTTTCTTTAATCAGCTTGTAGTTAATGACGTTACTGATTAAAGTATCATATATTCACTTCCATTGGAAAGAAAGAATGTAAATAATTGAAAGTAATGTTATTTATCAAATTTAGTAAGTACGGAATTCTTAATTCAAAAGTAAAAGCATATGTAGGACTGCCTCTATTTTCAAATCGTTATATAAGCTTCAGAAACCCATATTGAAAAATTAAAACTTTTAAAAACTTTTGCAACCCACCGGACATTCCAGAGAGATTGGTTTAATCAATCTGCAACACTAATTTTCAATATTAAGCAATAAAGAAAAAAATGTACCATGCTTACGTTATTTTATATTTTCAAACATTGTCTCAGAAAGCATCAAATGAAAGTATCATGTTTTATGTTTTCATTTCACACATAAATCGACATTGAACAACTTACTGCTTACAAGACTTTACTTGCATAAAACATGTTGATATTAATTTAAAGAATAAAAACTTTTTTTCTGTGAAAGTAGTTTTAAGTTTTGATGTAAAACTGTAAAAAAAAAAAAAAAAAAAAAACAAAAAAAAAAACAGCTTTTTCCCCCTCTAGCATTGAAAGACAATTCAAAATGTCTATAAACTAAAACTTGATACTGCAAGCAAAGTTGTAGCTAGCCGCCTCATTAAAATTCCGAGCAACTCAATAACTACAATCAGTGGAAGTTGAAAGAATTTGGAACAGCTGTCGCAGACTCACCGAGGTTTTCGCGATTTTTGTTTTGCGCCATTTTGGTGAGAAAACCCCGTTTTCGGGTATTCGTGAAGCCTAGCTGCTAAAACAGCATGTAAGTTTTATTTTACCATGAAATAGTTTGTTTCATTATAAAACACACACAATTTTTATTATAAACACACACAATTTTTATTACACACAAATTAATTTATTATAAAACACACACAATGATTAATTTATTATAAAACACACAATATTTAATTTAATATAAAACACACAATATTTAATTTAACATAAAACTCACGGAATCTACTCTACCGGGTTGCCATACTAAGCAAAATCTCGCCAAAATCGCCAGGTTGCGCAGGCATAAATTCGCCATTTTGACACGAAAAAGTTACCCGGTGCGTTTGCGACAGCTGTACTAAGAATTTAACAACGCGATATTCCCTTTCTTTAATAAACTTGTAATTAATTTCGTAAGAGATTAAAATATCATATCACAACTTCTTTCAGAGAGGAAGAATGTAAATCAGTGAAACTCAATTTTATAGACACAGATTTTTGAAATGAAAAGTAAAAATAGATTTACTACAAAAAAAAAATGTGTGCATATATATATTTAAAAACTTTTCGATATTAAGGAAGAAAGAAAAAAATACACTATGCTTACATTATTTTATACTTTCAAACATTATGTTCAGAAAGCATAAAATGAAACCACCATGTTTTATGTCTTCTGATGTTCGTACATTAACTGGCATTGAACAACTTACTGCTTACAAGAATTTACTTACATAAAACATGTTGATATTAATCTTTAGAATAAAATGTTTTTTACTGGGAAAGTAGTTATAATTAAGTAAAATCATGAAAATAAAGTACAGCTTTTATTTCTCTAGCATTGAAAGACAATTCAAAATGTTTATGAACTAAAACTTGATACTGGAAGGAAAGTTGTTGCTACCCGCCTCATTAAAATTCCGAGAGGTATACGGCTGAATAAGTCGATAACTACAATCAGTAGCATTTGTAACAATGCGAGAGAGTTTAATAATGCGGCATTCTCTTTCTTTAATCAGCTTGTAGTTAATGATGTAAGAGATGAAATAATGAAATATCATATAATCACTTCCTACGGAGAGGAATATAAATGACTGAAATTCATTTTATTTAACAAATTTAGTTTGAATTTACAGATTTTTGGATCACTTTTGAAATCGAAAGAAGAATTGATTTTGAAAATTTTCATTTAACTTAATTTACAATATATATCCATATGTAAATGTTCAAATAAAATTTTTGAAACCAAAAAGTTAGGATTTTCCGAAGGCACCAAAAACATTACAAATATTAAGTCAAAACATAAATAATTTTTATTAATCTTTGATTTGTTCAACCACATTGTTTAAAGGTAGTTTCAAATCTGTAACGAATATTAAAATCAAAATTATTAAAAAAAAAGAAAATTATCGCGAATAGAATTCCGTGCGTTCAAAAATTGAATGCATAAGTTTTTTTCCCCCTTTTTTTATTTGAAAGTGCTTTTGAAATATTTATATATATCCGCTATGCTAAAGAAAATGTGGTTGTCGAATTTCACAATAATAGACGAAATCAAAGGTAAATTAAATTTCAGCATACAAACTTTTTGCAGCTCACCGGATATTCTAAAGACACATCTGAGAAACACTGGTTTAATCAGTCTGCAACAATAATTTTCGATACTAAGCAAGGAAGAGAAAATTATACCATGCTTACATTATTTTATTTTTTCAAACATTATGTTCAGAAAGTATCAAATGAAACTATCATGCTTTATGTGTCTTCGCTTCACATATAAACCAACATTGAACAACTTTACTGCTTACAAAACTTTTACTTGCCTAAAGCACGTTGATTTTATCTAAATAATAAAAGTTTTTTACTGTGAAAATAGTTATAATTATCGAAGTAAAACTATGAAAAAAAAAGAAAAAAAAAACTTTTTATTCCCTAGCATTGAAAGAAAATTCAAAATGTCAATGAACTAAAACTTGATACTGGAAGTACAGTTGTGTCCACCCGCCTCATTAAAATTCTGAGCGGTATACGGCCGAATAAGTTGATAACTACAATCGGTAGAATTTGTAACAATGCGAGAGAGTTTTAATAATGCGGCATTCTCTTTCTTTAATCAGCTTGTAGTTAATGATGTAAGAGATGAATTGATGAAGTATCATATAATCGCTTCCTTCGGAGAGGCATGTAAATGAGTGAAACACATTTTATTTAACAAATTTAGTTTGAGTTTATAGATTTTTGTATCCTTTTTGAAATCAAAAGTAAGAGTAGAATTTGAAACTTTTCATTTAACTTACAATTACAATATATATCCATATGTAAATGTATGAAATTTTTTTACAAAAGTAAAAACTCACATTTTTTTCATACGGTACCAAGAACATTACAAATATCAAGTCTAACAAATATCAGTCTTACAGATATCAAATCATAAATGATTTTTATTAATCTTTGATTTGTTCAACTACCATGTTTAAAGGTAGTTTCAAACATTTAACGAATACTAAAATCGTTAGTATTGCATTGAACATTGCGTTGAAAGACAATTCAAAATGTTTATGAACTAAAACTTGATAGTGGAAGTAAAGTTGTGTCCACCCGCCTCATTAAAATTCTGAGCGGTATATGGCTGAATATGTCGATAACTACAATCGGTAGAATTTGTAACAATGCGAGAGAGTTTTAATAACGCGGCATTCTGTTTCTTTAATCCGCTTGTAGTTAATGATGTAAGAGATGAAATGATGAAATATAATGTAATCACTTCTTTCTGAGAAGAGAGTAAATGACTAAAACTCATTTTATTTAACAAAAACTTAGTTTAAGTTTACAGATTTTTGTATCACTTTTGAAATCAGAAGTAAGAACAGAATTTGAAACTTTTCATTTAACTTAATATTACAATATATATCCATATCTAAACCTACAAATAAAACTTTTGAAACCAAAAACTCACATTTTCCAAAGGTGCTAAAAACATTACAATTATTAAGTCAACACATAAATAATTTTTATTAATCTTTGATTTGTTCAACTATATTGTTTAAAGATAGTTTCAAACTTTTTACGAATACTAAAATCATAATTATTGAAATAAAAGTAAATAAGCAGTTTAAAAAGTAGTTATAAGTTTTAAAGTAAAACTATGAAAAAAAAAACAGAGATTTTTTAATCTCTAACATTGAAAGACAATTCAAAATGTCTATGAACTAAAACTTGATACATGAAGAAAAGTTGTTGCCATCCGTTTCATTAAAATTCCGAGCGGCACGGCTTAAATCAATAACTACAATCAGTAGCATTTGTAATGTAACAATGCGAGAGAGTTTTAATAACGCGCTTTCTCTTTCTTTAATCAGCTTGTAGTTAATGATGTAAGAGATGAAATGATGAAGTATTATATAATCACTTCCTTCGGAGAGGCATGTAAATGACTGAAATTCATTTTGTTTAAGAAATTTAGTTTAAGCTACAAATTTTTGAATAACTTTGAAATCAAAACTAACAATATATTTTTGACTTTTCATTCAACTTAATACTACAGTATATATCCATGTGCAAACATGCAAATTCATTTTAGATAATATAAATGTCCCACGATATATGCATTATTAGAATGTAAATTTATTGTTTTCCTTATTTGATCTTATAAGTCACTATAGCATGCCAGTATAATAATGTCGTTGATTTTTTTTTTTTTTTTTTTTTTTAATGAAGACATTTCCAAAGATTTCGACAGCAGTCTTTTTTTATTCGGATAACTTGAATGGTTTAAGCGCGTAGTTCGATTACATGTCTGTTAAATTTGTATTTATATTATTTAATTTATTTCATTTATTGGTGAAATTTTAATTTCGGTATGGAATATTAGCCGGAAATAAATGCGGAACTATTTATATTGTTTTAAGTGCAAACGGATGAATCTGCTATAATTGGGTTGCATGCAGATTTAAAAATTTTCATGCTTGAAAGTAGTTTTAAGAATCATAATAAAAACAGTAAATAGAGATAAGTTTTCAAACAAATTTGCATTTGGTAGTACATTTTTCTTTCTTTTCTTTCTTTCTTTCTTTTTTTAAAAAATTCAACGGTGTAAAATTTGAAATTGTGGGATGTTTAGAAGTTTTAAAAATTGCAGTAAATGCGGAATGTATTGATCAGATCGTTGCCACCATCAATATTACGTCAGCGTTAATAACAGAAATGTTTTTGTTTTATAATAATAGCATACACAGGCTGGTTGGTGTGTTATTAAGGCTGATTATCTGCTCCAGGGATATAGGCCGAGGAAGGGGGGAGGTTGTCCTGCATGACGATCTTTCTTAGGGTTGGGTTGATTATTGACGGCCAATTATCTACACTTGGGATATAGGCCCGATCTTTCTTAGGGAACATAACTCATATTTGCGCAGTGAAACACAGGTTCGAATAAAACTTCTAAAATTCCGAACGGCTAGGCCGACTATCGCGACATGGGGTACGAACCCAGTAACTCCCGTCTACAATCTTTGAAAGAAAATCCTCTCAGTCGCTCGTGGAGATAATGAGATGCAGATTTAACGCACTAGTGAGAGAATTTCAGTTTTTCATGACTGAGAAGTATACCTTTTCTGAAGGAATAATTTCTAATTAACTGAAAATGTTAATTCAGACATTTAAAATATAATGAATTGCATTTTATTGAAACAAAAAAGTAAATGTGTGAGGCATATTTAATTTCAATTCCTACAAGTCATGCAACAATAAAATCTATATGTATTATAAAGCAACAACATGTCCGTGAGTAACGCGGATGTGATATTGGCAGTGGCAACATCTGACCAATAAATTTCGCTTTTACTGCAATTTTTTATTTACTAAAAATCGGGTACTTTCAATTTTTACATCCTCGATTGAAAAAAAAGTTCTTTAAAATGCAATTGTTTTTTAAAACTCTATCTCAAATTTCTGATTTTTTATGGTTTTTAAAATAATTTTCAAGCATGATTTGTTTTTAAATCTATCTTTATGGCGTTCAGCCTAATTACAAAAGATTAACCAGTTTTCACTTAAAGCAATATAAATAGTTGAGTATTTTTTTACAGAAAATATTCCATAACGAAATTAAAATTTCACCAATAAATAAACTAGTCGTTGGGGGACACCGTAATACTTACCTATCATGGATATGCATAATGTAAAATATTAAAATAAAAATGTGTAAACTACTTATAAAACGCATTGCAATTCAAATAAAAGCGTGGCTTGATGACGTCACAAACTTTAAAGGCTCGATTACTGAATTGCTTGAAAGAGGTTTTTCCTTATAACTCCAAAAATAATACTCCTATTAACTAGCGGTTTATTGCATCTGATTAAGCGTCAAATTTCCAATTAAAATATATCTTTGAAGTGAAATTTGGATGAAATACAGGGTCATGAAAAATCGAAGAGTGTGGAAAATAGGATTCCAAATATCTCGGCAACTCATTATCCGATCGACTTCATGCTTTATTCAAAATTTATGTTTTTTTATTGTCTTTTATATTCATTTCTTAAAATAAACAATTTCGAAAATTTTTATATACCTTTCATCAGAACGAATATTTCGAGAGTCCGAAAAAAATTGTTCCGGTTAATCGAGGTTATTGAAATGAAATAGGCTTCTTCCCATTATTACATACTAAGTACATACCAAATTGCAAGTCTCTATCTCAATATTTTCGGGAGATAGAGCGTTTACAGACACACAGACACACACACAGACACACAGACGGACGGCAAAAATTTTTTTTCTAAAAATATGTTTTTCGGAATCTCCAGTGTCTGAAACGTGTAAATCCGTCAAAAAAAAATTTTCGATTTTCAAAACGATTGCAAGACTTACCCTATACTACGTATGATGGGTAAGTAATAAAATGATAAAATAGTATAAATAAAATACATATTTAACAGACTTGTAAAAGGTAGTTGCGACCTCAAACTTCCCTCCCTAGTGTTAGCGTGGAATACATTTGTATTTTTAAAATATCTCCTCAAGAAATTAGAATTTTTAACTTCTTTTTTCTGAGTATTCTTCTTAAAGGATGTCTCATTTTTGGGTTAGCTGTCAAAATGTTTCTAAAATATATATTTAATTTTATTTGAAGTGTTAAAATCTAATTCGGGCTGAACATAATATTTTTGCAGCTTCTTTTTTTTTTCTTTTGCTATTTCAAACAATAATAATAAAAAAAAACATTCCAAATACAATAACTATTTATTTCAGCCTCTGAAAATAATGACTATGAGCTGATATTGAATATTAGAATCAAAGTTGTTGCCATTTGCCTCATTAAAACTTGGAACGACTCTGATGAATAAATTGTACAATGCAATCACTGGAGTTTGCAACAATTCCTATGAATTGAATAACGCAGTTTTCTCTTTCCTTAATCAGCGCGCTATTTAATGATGTAAATTGTCCGATATTAGGTAAAATGGGTCAAAATTTTCTCATACCTTTTGATGATAAAGAGCGTGTATATTAGGATTTATTTTTTTATAACAAATTTACTTTTACATTCAATTCTTGTATGACCTTTAAAATCAAAACTAACAGTAGATTTACGATTTAATTTTAATTAATTATAACATCACAACATACGTTTATTGTCAGAAAATAAAAGTTAAATTTTAATATTGTAAATGGGTCATTCTACGTATAACATTTCTTTCTGAATGTAAGAATTTTTAATAAAGATTTAAACCAAAAAGGATTACATATTTCAAATTTTAATTGCTTAAAAGGCGTATAGCCAACATAGTGAAAAAGTACCCTAGCCGGGACTCGAACCCGGATCATCAGTATAGCGCACTGACGTTCTACCAACTGAACCACTTTGGAACGATACTCAGCCTGGGCTCCCAGAAAATACTCCATCTTGTGCTGCGTTTGTAGCCTTGCCAACATGTTATAGTGAGAAAGTGCCAGGCTGAGTATTGTTTCCAAGTGGTTCAGTTCGTAGAACGTCAGTGTGCTATACTGATGAGATGACCCCGGGTTCTAGTCCCGGCTTGGATACTTTTTCACTATGTTGTCTCTACGCCTTTTAAGCAATTAAAATTTTAAATATTATGAATACAAGGCGTGAGAAATTTTATATGGAAAAATTTCAAAGTATTATTATAGATTCAAAAAGGATTATATTAATATCCATAGTTCCTCTTTCACCTCTTTTAAGATTTATATAGCGGGTCGTATAGTCTTCTCATTATTTGGTGTTTAGTTTATTTTCTAAAGATTTAGGGGTAATTTGCATAATAGTATTGTAACGGAGGATGCATCTGCAGACGATACAAGTACACAATGTTTTGTTTCATAATGGTATGTTTATTCAGGGTAGATATGAACTTTGAAGTAAATATCTACACTACAAAAACAAACAAACAAACAAAAAAATGTTGATTTTACAGAAAAAACTGCCTGGAAGATCAGGATTAAAAATACTGTTTATTTTACAGAAATAATCTATATTTATTGCGGCCATTTTGTTATTTTATCAGACTTTGTCCGTAAGTTCGTAATAGATACAGATTATATCCATAAAGTAAATAGCATTTTTACAGTCGCCGTTGCTTACAGTTTTTTTCTGTAAAATCAACAGATTTTTTTACAGTGTAAAAAAAGGCTTTATATATATGAATTAAAAACTTATTTCTATTAAATAAATTATGTTTACGTTAAAAAAAAATGATTTTTGGACTTTGTCCGTAAGTTTTTAATAAATACAGATTATTTCAGTAAAATCAAGTTTTTTACTGGCGTTCTGGCTGATACATTTTTTTTCTGAAAAATCAAGATTTTTATTTTTCTCGTAAACATAATTTATTAATAGAAATAAGTTTTTAAATCATAACATAAAGCTTTTTTTCTTTTAAACTGAAAAAAAAAAAATCTGTTCATTTTATAGGAAAAATAAAAATGTCAGCAAGGACGCCAGTAAAAATACTGTTAGTTTTACGGAAATATTCTGTATTTATTATGAACCTACGGCTAACTATGTTAAAATAACAGAAAGTTCGTAATAAAAACAGATTATTTCCATAAAATAAACAGTTTTTTACTGGCGTTCTGGCTGATAGATTTTTCTGAAAAATCAACAGATTTTATTTTTTACGTAAGCATAATTTATTTAATAAAAATAAGTTTTTAATTCATGTACATAAAGTTTTTTTTATTTTTTACACTGTAAAAAAGAAATCTGCTGATTTTACAGAAAAAAACTATCAGCTAAGAACGCCTGTAAAAAATACTGTTTATTTTACGGAAATAATCTGTATTTATTACGAACTCATGGGAAAAGTCTGTTAAAATTACAGAAATTTCGTAATATATACAGATTATTTCCGTAAAATAAACAGTTTTTTACAGGTGTCTGGCTAACAGCTTTTTTTCTATAAAATAATCAGATTTTTTTTTTCAGTTTAAAAGAAAAAGGCCTTTATGTTATGATTTAAAAACTTATTTTTATTAAATAAATTTTGCTTACCTTTTGAATAAAAAATGGAGGATACATAAAGTTTATGACCTTCTCTTGTTGTGTGAGAATACTTCAAAATTAGTGACAAACGACACCGTGCACATTCATAGCTAACAACTGAAATTAAAAAGGGGGGTATTTCGCCTCTGAATATTTTTTATTAGGTGACGAATGCTACTATATTTTGGAGATTATTGTACATAATTTTTCACGCGTAAGATACCAGAAAGACTTGTAACAGTCATTCAAATATAATTTTTGAAGAATTTTTTTTTCATAATAAATTTAATTTACATATAAAGGAATTTTCGAAGAAACAAAATACATTATTGAATGAATATATTTATTATGTACTAGTGTAAAAAACGATAAATCGAGGATTTTTTTTTAATTGGAAATTTTTTATTTTTCTTAGTTTAAAAAAATTGGTAAATCATTATAGAATAAATGAAACCATCTTTATAAAGAAAAACATGGTGGAAATCGAATCACACCAACTCTTCCAAATTTCATAATACTTAATAATTCGTAATACTTATAAATATTAAACTTTTATAAAAGATTTAAGATTTTAATTTTCAGCAATAAAAATGTCAGAAGATATATATACATTACTAGAAATAAATTAGACTTTATTTGCCATAATCTGATATGATAATTGGTATTATAAAATTAATTAATTAATAATAAATGAAGTCATTCACAATAATTAACAAAACAGAAATCTAATATAGTAATAAGTGTAGAAGGTAAACTGGTGTACAAATTTTTATTTAAAACATTGGTATATTTACGCACAACAATGTATTTCAAAGATTCATTAACAGATGCGTTCAAAAGCATCGAAAGCATCTTTTTGTTACATACTAACAATTCAGAATGTTTACTGTGAGTTAATATTTAATATTAGAAACAAAGTTACTGCTATTTGACTTGTTAAAATTGTGAAGGAAAGGACAGAATCAATCGATAAATATTGTATAATCAAGGGAGTTCGTAATAATGCGTCTGAATTTAATAACACGGTATTCTCTCTTCCTTTAATCGGAAAGTCTTAATGATGCAAAGTTTTCGAGGTGTGGTAAAATGGCTTGAAATATTATCTCCCTTTTGAGATAAAGATTATAAATATTTTATTTAATCAATTTAATTCTAATATGTGCATAACTTCTAAAATGTGTATAAATTCGAATATGTGTATTAACTTCTAATATGTGTATCATTTTTACAATTTTAACTTTTGTTTTAATTACTAAGAGCGTCCTTAAAAATAATACAGTGTGGCTATATATATAACTATCACTGTCTGGAGACATCTATAGTTAAAACTAATGAAAACAAATTTTATATTTAGGCTTTCATAGCTGGGGAAGGTGAATTTCATGAAAAAAAATATTTTTTAGTAGCAATAGATACAAAAGTGGCCTTTGTGAAACATTTCGGCACTGCCGGAGTAGACAAAGCAAAGTTCACTATGCTTCAAGTAACCTATCTATAACGGACAAATTTCCTGTTTTTTCGATTCCCTTTTAATGGGTTTTACCGTATTAACAGATTATCAAAATCAGTTCACGACTCTAGGTTTGTGTGTAAGGAATGCATTAAAAAAAAGGTACATAAATGCGTCAGATATCGCTAGTAAAATGGGTTATAAAAAGTAAAATGCTTAAGATATCAGTAGTAAAATTGGTTATACATTTTTTTTTGTGTGCGTACGTGACAGACGAGCCGCCACTAATTTCCCTTGAAAAGATAATGGGAATAATTAGGCAAATAATTTATTTGAAAGATTACGAGTTGTGTTCGGTATGCGTCATGCCTGCTAAGATTGTAACTTGTCTATAACGGAAAAAATTCAGTTTTTTAAATTCCTTTTTAGTTTTATCGTATTAACAAATTATCAAAACTGGTTCACTACTCTAGGTATGCGTGTTAGGATGCATAAAAAAAAGGTACATCATTGCGTCAGATATCGTTAGTAAAATGGGTAATACAAATTAAAATGCGTCAGATATCGCTAGTAAAATGGGTTATTATAAAAAAAGTTTTTGTGCGTGCGTGACAGAAGAGCCGCTAATTTCCCTTGTAAAGACAATGGGAATAATTAGGAGTAATTTATTTGAATGAATGACAAGTTGTTCTCTGATGTAGGTATCGAGCCTGCTGAGATACTAACCTGTCTATAACGGTCAA
The DNA here is from genome assembly GCA_963931845.1 of Maratus michaelseni. Lineage (NCBI taxonomy): Eukaryota > Metazoa > Arthropoda > Arachnida > Araneae > Salticidae > Maratus > Maratus michaelseni. Next base: position 122,818,252 of record OZ007600.1, read on the forward strand.
ATTTCCTCTGTTTTTTCGATTCCTTTTCGGAAGTTTCACCGTATTAATAAACTATCAAAACCAGTTCACCACCTCAGGTTTACAGGTAAAGATGCATTCAAAAAATAGGTACATAAATGCATCTATTCAATTAAGAATTTCTCATTTTTTGATCGGTAAACATTTTCAGTATCAAATGATAATGCTCGTTTCACATCATTATTTTACATCTAATTCAGACAGATTCTAAAATAATGATTAGTGGAATTATAAAATATTCTCGAAATTTCCATTACATCTAGAACTAAGCAAAAGATAAAAAACATATATTATTAGGGTATTCAATTTCTTATTAACAAAATCTGAAAGTTATATGAACTAAAACTTGGTATTAGTAGCAAATGCTATTATACTCATTAAAATGTCGAATAACGACAAGGTTGAATCAATCGATAAATATAATCAGCAGAGTTTGTAACAAAGTGCACAGATTTAATAACACGGTATTATCTTTATTTCATCAGTACGTTGTTAATGATTCAGAACATACGGTAAAATGATCTGAAATAACATCCTTTAGAGATAAGGAACATAAATAATAAAATTCATTTTTTGCAATAAATTGGAGTAGCTAACTTATATTAAGTTAATAAAATTTTGAGTCTTTGCCTTTAGTGCAAACTGTGTTGCATTCTATAAAACTACATTGCCAAATAGATTTGTTTATCATTTGCTCAATAATAATAATAATAATAATAATAATAATAATAATATAAAAGAACTATCTGCTCACTGTGAACAAAATATTTTTTTCTATTGTTTAATGCAGTAAATCTGTTTATAGCATGATTTGTTGAAACTAGTGTCATAAAGTGAAAAAAAATACATGTCTCATATTTGTGACGATGGGCTAGATTAAAGAAACTGAGGTGTCACATATATGGGACGTTTGTAATGAACGTGTTAAATAGAATTCGAACCACTGCGAACATCAAGATTCGATGTAGAACTCATTACTGGTATCTCTTAGCTAGTAACTAGATGACTACTTACTAGATAAAATTAGGTGGCCAAAAATACCCATCTGGCGGGCCTGAAAAAATATTTTTCCCCGCTCAACAATGTGACACTTTCTGACTCATTTTTAAATATATAATCATGATATTTTCAGACATGATTATTGAAGTGATTTATAATCGAATAGTATTTCATCTTCCGATAAATTAATTACATCTTGAGTTATAAGCGATTATTATCTCAGGACGGTAGTTTTTTTCCTTTCCTGCGCTGCCACGTCCGGAAATTCTCACAACACTAACTTTGACAGCATTGTCTGAAAAATCTTCTGTCTTTATCAAAAAACGGAAAAGAACAGTTCTACTACATAGTTTCTTAAAATAAAAATCTGCCAATTAGATATGTTTGTGAGAAAAAATGAATTAAGAAATGTATCAGAAAATAACCAGTTTGGATTTGAGAACAACCTTAAATCTGCATGCATACTTACGACTCTGACAATGCATATGGTAAGGTAAGAAAATAAAATAGGCAAGGAAAAAAATGAAATTTCTTAGTGAAGATAGCAATTTAAATTTATGTATGGAACCTTCATTCAAAATATATTAAAATCTTTTAGATTATTTTTCTTATATATTATTAAACTATAGGTGTCGATCTAGGTAAAATTTGGGGCCTATTTCGGGCTCCTTCACAAAATCCATTTAATAAAATAATTGCCTCATTGTTTATCACTTAACCATCATACATAGTATAGGGTAAATCTTGTAATCGTTTTGAAAATCGAAAAAAAATTTTTTGACGGATTTACACGTTTCAGACACTGGAGATTCCGAAAAACATATTTTTAGAAAAAAAAATGTTGCCGTCCGTCTGTCTGTGTGGCTGTAAACTGTCTATCTCCCGAACAAATTGAGATAGAGACTTGAAATTTGGTTTGTACTTAGTATGTAGTAATGGGAAGAAGCTTATTGAATTTCAGTAACCTGGATTATCCGGAACTATTTTTTTCGGGCTCTCGAAATATTCGTTCTGATAAAAGGTATGTAAACTTTTTCGAAATTGTTTATTTTAAGGAGTGAATATAAAAGACAATAAATAAAACATAAATTTCGCATAAAAAAATGAAGTCGATCGGATAATGAGTTGCCGAGATATTTGTAATCCTATTTCCGACACTCTTCGAATTTTCATGACCCTGTATTTTATTCAAATTTCAATTGAAAGATACATTTTAATTGAAATGAGACGCTTAATCTGACGCAATAAACCGTTAGTTAATTCATGATTATCAATCTTGGCGTTATAAGGATGTTTCTTTTACGCAATTTAGTAATAGAGTATTTAAAGTTTAGGACGTCATCAAGCCACGATTTTATTCGAATTGCAATGCATTTTATAAATAGTTTACACATGTTTTATTTTCATATTTTATACTATGCATATCCATGATGGGTAAGTATTACGGTGGCCCCCAATGGCTGGTTTTAATTTTGTTTGGTTTTAAAATGTGTAATTTGCAAAAGTACAAAACAAGTCCACAAGAAAGGGAAAGCTTTAGCTGACTGACTTAACATTAATAACTTTTTACAGTTCTTTTTACTATTAAACTCCTTTTAGTAAATTTTGACTGAATTTATTCCTGTAACGTGGATTTAAAGAAGTTATTATTAATAAATCCTTGGTTCGAATTTGAGTAACTGGATTTCATCTTTCGTTACAAAATGTTATTTTTCATAGAAATATAATACATTTCACAAAAATAACTTTTACTTTTCACAAAATGGCCTCCAAGGACAAAATCCTGCATCGCCGCCTGGTTGAACGCAATAAACGATTTTTTAAATAATAGGAAAAAAATCTACAGTAAAATTTTTAAAGAGTTATTTAATCTAAATAATAAATATTGTTTTTTTTTAAATATTCCTTACTGAGACAGATTAAAATAATTCCCGTTTAGAGGGAGAGAGAGTTAATGAAATCAGCAGAGATTGAAATTAGATTTATGAAATATCTTTTTCAGCATTTACTCCACGTATTACGTGTTGATTGAAACTGAAATATTATAAAACAATTAAGTTTCTGAAATTACCAACGCACCTAGTACTGAAATAATTTTATAGTATTTCATAACTGATTTTCAAAAGGAGACTGTCAACTAACCAGCTGGAATGTGAGATTAAAATGAATGCTTTTATCGTTTTCATCATTAGTAAATATGATCGAAAATTGAGTAAATAAATTTACAGTTTTGTGCGGAGTCCAAACCCAAAAAGTCTATTTGATGTCGACCCAAAACTCAACATTATCAACACAAATAAACTTTCGTAAACCCGACCCAAACTCGACAAAAAAATCTTCTTATACCCGCAACCCGAAATTAAAGATAACTAATCCATATTTTAATGAAATTATGGAAACAAATTATACAATTGTTTCTTTTATCTAGAAAAAATAAAATATATTACAATCATTAATGTTCAAATATGTAGTTTTTCATCTGAAGTTTTCTGCATTTTCTTTGGTAAAATCGGACGAACCCGAACATGACAAATTAAAACGAAACCCGAAACTGACCCGAAACAATAAAAGTCAACCTGACTCGAACCCGACCCGTAGAAAAATAAATAAGTCGCCCCGACCCGAACTCGACTCGCAACGAAAAAAATTATCATCACCTGACCCGACTCGAGGGTCAGGTCGGAATCGGGTGAAATCGGGTTACCCGACCCGGTGTAGTGTTCTAAATGAGTTAAATGAATAACTGTCTGTAGTATAGTTTTCGGTATACATTAGTTGACGTTTGCATTCTAATAATATTATCGAAGAGTTGGCCTGATCGTCACAGTGGATAGTTTACTATAATAGTACATAATTGTTAAAATAAAGTGCGTTGAATCGCAAAAACACTTCAGATGCGTTTCCTGAGTAAAGAGACACAACAATAGTTCGGAGATATAAAAAGAACTCATTCTGTCGAAATTAGTCCTTTATTTGAAGCGAAAAGTTGCATAAAAGTAAAAGCAAACAGGTGGTCGGCTTGCTCCATAGCAAGGCAGTATCAAGAGAGTCTTTACACCTCTACATCTCAGCAAAGACTGATTATCTCAAATCATGACAATGTTCACCGGTCAGTGAGTATTTTACACCAAAAATAAAGTAATTGGCAAGATTCATTAACGCCAGCAAAAATAACCGTTAATGATAAGAAATAGATATATTTAAATTTGGCGATTAAAGAGGGGTGTGTAATATTACAAAGTTCATCAGTAACCCTTTTGTGGTTTTTATGCGCTGGGAAAACCATCTACGATCACGAAATATCGAGACAGAAATAACAATTTGTAACAACATAAACTGCGGACGTATATACATTTTGTGTTAAACTGAAATAATTACAAGGTTAAAAGTAAATGTATTATGATAACTAGCAGATGCTCAAAGTTCAGAATTAAAAATAAAGAAAAATAATACCGGACAAAGTGCATACACACGGCCAGAAACATAGAATAAATTGCATCTGCCTGCAAAAAGGATAATGCATTAATCTGTTAATAAATGAGACTTGATTTTAGAATAAAAGGAAAAGAGAAGCGATAACTTTTAACAAAAGAATTAAAAATGTTTTTTTTGCTTGTTATAAAAATGCATATATATGGATCTATACCATATATATATCACCCCAAAGCTGGCAAAAAAATAATAATGAGTCTTACCAAAAACCTGTGCATCTCAAATACAAAACATATATACAATAAATTGAAAATGAGACATAATGCACTACAATATAAAGGACGTAAATATTATTATTATTTTTTTATATATATGATTAGAAAAATGCTATAAGGCAAGTAAAAATATGTATATATATGCACACATATGTCCATAGCTAGTCAAAAATAGTGCGTCTTCACAAGGTTTGCCCTTTTTTTTTTAAATTGTCTTTCAAATTGAAAAAGTTTTTTTTTTTTTTTTTTTTTTTTTTTTTTGCAACAAATAAAAATTCAAACTATTTCTCCTGGCTGCCATTATATTATCAAATATAGCTTGCTAAAAATACATACATTGCAATGATGATAAACGTATAAAATGTGGCCATGCTATATGAAAAAGAAAGAATTGTGATCAGCAATTCTTAAAAAGTTCTTTGGTTTGTTTATACATTTGTTAAATGTTCCTTTTCACGTGAAAAATAAACGAAGTTAAACTATGTTGAACATCTCAAGTTGCATTACTATATCAACTAGCTGTGTTTACTTTTTTTTTATGAAAGTTTGTAAACTCAGAAAAGTTTTCTGGAGATACAGCTAAAGCTATGTTTACATTTTGCTATGCAATAGTACAGTTTTCTTTGCTTTTCTCTTTTTTATTATTTTGAAAAAATTGTAACACATGTTCAACCTACTCTCTTTGTTTACTAACAAACCATAAATATATCAAAATGCAAAAATTAAACACAGTTATAAAATACACAAAAATATTATTACAAGTTAAAAAGAATATATATGAAATGAAAATTGAAAAATTAAAAATTGTTTCGTGTATACACACGGGCAAATTCAGTGCAATTCAATTCTGCTGAATGCAAATCTTTTTACCCTAAACTTGTATTTATTACAAGAAATATGACCGTTGGTTATTGCTTTTGGTCATCACACATAGTTAAAAATAGTAAAAATTTCAAGTTATATTCCAGAGTGCAGAGAGCAATTAAGGTCACAGTCATGATTTTGTATTCCTTGACTATTATTATTATTATTTAATTAAATCTAGAGAATTCACAATAGAAATTTAAATATCACCATTGATACATTGAAATGGACTATCTGAATTAAAAATATTAGAAAAATGAAGACTTAAATGATAAACATACCTGAACTATTGTCATTAATTTTTTTTTTTTTTTTTTTTTTTTTAAATCAGCATTATTTATTTATTTATTTATTATTATTATTATTATTTTAAGAAGAATTGCAATTTGTCAAGAATATAGTAAATAGTTTCCCTGTATATAAAAATAACAAACGATACACCATGAACCAGCCATGAGCATCAAAAACTTAACAACCATATACAAGAATACTACAAACTAAATATAAATGGTACACGAGGATTTGCAACTCCTGTGTAGCAATGACTGACAAAACAACAATATAAAATTTTAATTACGAGGGCGTAAATTATAGGGATGTGGCTGATTTAGAATTTGTCTAGTGTTTACAAAATTGTTAGGATTATTGTGATGACTTGTATCGAATAGATGATTATTACGAGGTGGAGCAAGGATGATTCTGTCTAAGTGAACTCTAAATATGGTATTATCAAGATGTGAGTTGAGTTTTATAATTGAAAAGGATACAGGTGAGTGTTTTTGGACTACAACATAAGGTCCTGTATATTTGGGTTTAAATTTGTCAACAGATTTCAAATAAACAATGTCTTTTTTACAAATTGGTCTTAATTTAGCTGTATTTTGGTGATAATTGTTTCTTTTAAATTGTGAATTTTTAATGTTGTTATATGCTTTTCTGTAAATGCCATTTAAGTCATCAAATAGTTTATATGTTTCAACATTTTGATCCAAAAAAGGTTGATTTGCATTATAATTATAAGTGTCGAATATTAGTGATAGTTCTCGGCCAAAATGTAAGAAGTTAGGAGAGAATAAAGTGGAGGAATGTTTGGAACCGTTGTATAAGTTTTTGTGTATAGCAATAGCGTTTTCAAATGTATATCCTTCTTGCATTAGAGTAGTTATAGAGTATTTTATTGAAGTGTTCACCCTCTCAGAGATAGAGTTACAAGCCGGGTGTGCTGCTGACGAATGGGAAATTTTTATGCCTAGGGTATTGTTGAAAGTATCATAAATATATGCCCTAAACTGGGGGCCGAGGTCTGACAATAGGGTTGCCGGACGTCCAAAAATAATCATATATGAGAATAGGCACTTTACAATTTTAGGAGCTGTGGTTGATTGAAGTGGATACAGTTCAAGATGTCTGGAAAAGTGGTCGGTCACAGTTAAAATAGAGTGACCATTTTTGAAAGGTCCAACAAGATCAATAGAAATTGTGACTCCTGGGAATTTTGGTGTGTAAGTAGGTTGAAGAGGTGCGTTAGGAATTCGGTGATGTTTTGCTTGGAGGCATTTTGTGCACGAAGCAACAAAATTAAGTGTGTCTGTGTATATGCCTTTCCAAAAATAACGCGAAGAAAGAAAGTCATAAGTTTTTATAAAACCAAAATGTGACAGATGAGAAATTGTTAATACTTTAGGTTTTAAAGAATCTGGAACAATTATAAGATATGAAAAAGTGTTTTGAGCACTGTTGTTTTTCTTTTGCATAAGGACCTTAGAGTCTGGATGTATGAAGAAAGAAGGATACTTAACACAAGAACCTGAATTTAAAATTTCATTATATATAGGTGATAACTGTGAATCTTTAAGTTGTTCTTGAACAAAAGTTGTGTTCGAAATTTCTAGTAAAGGATCTTTGTTTTTTGCATTTTTGTTAACCAAACAATTTATGAATTCTTGGGAGTCTATAGCATTAATATCATTTTCGACAATTGGTAACGGTTGTGAATTTTCAGACATTAGTTGGGGATTCGAGTCAAGAGTTTCTATGTTGTTGTCGTTAAAACTACACCTGGATAAATAATCAGCCAAAATATTTTTAGAGCCAGGTATGTGTTGAAATGTGAAAGTATATTTGGACAAATGCATTAGCCAACGAGTTGTGATGTCAGCTGGGTTAGAGGTTTTTTTATACTTTTCTAATGGTTTACTATCAGATAAGATGACAAAATTACGATTGTAAATATAGTAATTGAATGCATTTATAGATTTTACAATGGCCATTAATTCTAATTTTATTGCGGGGTATTTTTTTTCAGATGGTTTTAATGACTTTGAAAAATAAGAAATAGGTAAGAGTTGATGATTATACATTTGGAGAAGAGCACCTGAAATTGCCGTTCCGGAAGCGTCTGTATTGACATAAAACGTCTTATCCCAATCGGGTAACCTGACCATAGGGTGTTTAAAGAAAATCTTTTGTATGTCGTTGAATACACTTTGATGGTAATCAGTCCATTTAAATGCGGATTTAGGTTTAGATAAATCAATGAGTGGTTGAATTAATTTAGAAAATGAGGGAATTAGATTTTTATAGAACGTGGCCAAGCCAACAAAACTTCTAACTTGTTTTTTTGTCTTAGGTGCTGGAAAGGATTTTATTTTCAATATGTTATTGTTTATAGGCGAAATTGTATGATTTTCAATATGAAAACCGAGGTAATCAATTGCAGATTGGTGGAAAGTACATTTTGCTGGTGAAAGAGTCATATTATATTTAGCCAAAATTTGGAAAATTCTTTCCAATTTTTCATAAGTTTCCTGTATTGAATTTGAGCCAAATATAAGATCATCTTGGTATACGTAGATACCTTCTAATCTCATCTCATCCAACAACATGTCCATAAGAGCTTGAAAATAATTGCTTGCGTTCTTCAAACCGAAACAGAGCCTTTTAAATTTATATGAGCCAAACATGCTTGAAAAAGTTACTTTATCTTGAAATTTAGTTGGCATATCAATTTGATGATAGGCCTGTTGGAAGTCTAGCGATGTAAAATATTTATATTTTGACAAGTTGGAAATTATCGTTTGAATTTTAGGAAGAGGGTAAGAGGAGCTCTGAATGATTGTATTTAACATGCGCAAGTCTAAGGCTAATCTAAATTTTTGTTTACCCGATCCATCCGGTTTTTTTTCACCAAAAGGATGGGACAAGCCCATTCAGAACAACTGCGTTCTATGATTCCAGCTTCGACTAATTGATTTATCTGATCTAATGCCTCTTGCTGTAAAGATTGAGGGATTGGGAATGGCAATGTCTTAATAGGGAAATCATTAGTAAGTTTGATATTAGGTTTGAATTTATCGGTATGTCCCAATGTTTTCATTGATTTTGAGAAAACTGCATAATTTTCCAACAAAAGTTTCTGTATTTTATCTGCTTCTTGTTTAGGAAGGTGATTTAATTTAAAGTCCGCGGATGACAGATCTGTTTTTCTTTTTTGCAATATTTCATCGGAAGCTTTGATAAAATTTACAAACAATTGTGTTTGTTCATTAACCACATTTTCGCTGTCTTTCAAGTCCTCAGAATTTTGGATTATCTCCTCAATTTGGGTAACAGAGCCTATATTGGTGTTCTTGTTTACATGTATAATTTTGTTTGCATTATTTCTGACATAAATAGAAAATTCACTGGTGTTTTGTTTATCAATTTGGACAATAGAGTCAAAAGCAAGGATATCTTTAGCAAAAGCGTTACTTTGGAATAAATATGGTGTGTCATGAGTCATGTTTTTAACTTTTACAGAGATACATTTAGTTTGATTTGGTGTAAGAATCAATTTAGATTTTAGCATAACATTTTCAGATATAGGCTGACTGACATTGATATTGTGACACTCAAGAGTTTCAGTTGTTTCTTTAGTATAAATGAATGGAACTTTTAACTCATTGAGCTGCATGATTTTGTTCGTTAAATCTAGTGTGATATTATGTTTTTCAAGAAAGTTAAGTCCTAAAATGCCATCAAAATTATGCGATTCAGGAATATCAACGATATAGAAATGGTGAGAAAAGAATTTTTGTTGAATTTTAAATGTGAAACGAATACATGCCGTGAAATCAAGTTCTGAATTTACTGTCGTTAATGTTACATTAGATCCTAAGCGTTTGTATTTTAATTTGTCTTTAACTTTATCAAATAAACGCTTCGAAAGCAAAGATGTGCTGCTGCCAGTGTCTAAAAGTAGGGAAGCATTTTCTTGAGCAATTAAAGTATTTATAAGAGGAAGTTCTGGAGTTGGGATATTTACATTAAAAATAAATTCACTAAACATGTTTTCCGTTTGTGTTGAACAGTCATTTGCAATGCAAACCTGAGTATTTGTCTGAGACGCAATGGAGTTAACAAGTCTTTTGGCCGAAATTTTTGGCAAACGTTCGTCATTAATGTGAAAAATGGGTGCTGACGTAGGTAAATTTTCCTGAGGCACAACATTGTCAGCTTTCGTGTGACTCATTTTGAGTTTAAATTCTTGTAATTAGTGTCTGAGTAATTTCTTTTGTATCTAGTGTCTTGTTGGTCCAATTTTGTATTAGCTCTTTGCCATTTAAAGCAATGCTTAGCAGAATGACCATAACGAAAACATAATTGGCAACGCTCAGTTTGTTTTTGTGGAAACCGCCGTCTTTGATATGACTGAAAATTGTGTCGCGTTTTATAATTTTCCTGATAATTTTGTCTGTCATGGTGTTTCTTTTCTCTAACAGGCGAGGAGTCATTTTTTTTTTGTGACACAGGTTGAGCAAAATTCAAATTATTTATTTTTTCCGTAAGCTCAGCAATTTTCGATTGCAACTGTTCAGTTGCCTGAAAAGAATCACTAGTAGTGAACACATTATCCTGTACAAATATGTCTTGCAAAACCTGTGCTCTTTCTACTGCTTTCGGATAAGTTTTTACATCTTCCTCTAATAATTTACGCCTGATAGAAGATGGTAGGCAAGACAAAAATTTTACATATTTTATATGATTCGAGGAATCTTTGTCTATAATTTCTGGGTACACTTTAGTTACCAAAACATTCAACCGGTGGGCAAAATTTTTTAATAGATTCATGCGGCAAAATGGTAAGCGTATTTAAATCATTTAAAGTCGCAGGGGCAGAAGTCTTAGCAAAAAAATCTGTTATTCTATTCTGAATAAACTCAAAATCTGTAGCTTTGTATAAGACTGGGTCTTCTATCATATATTGCCGCGCTGGACCTTTTAGTTTTGATTTTAGAAAAGCCACAGTTTCATCACGGGACAAGCCCTTAAGTTTTTCGTATGTTAAAATCTGATCAAAGAAAAAATTCACAAGGGAGGAATCTCCACAGAAATCATCAACTTGGAATTGAAAATTACTAGTCATTTTAAATTTTTAAATCTTTCTCTTTTAAAAAATATATATATGACCTCACACAAAAGTTTTAGCACAAAAATATCAATAAATATATAAATAATAAATTAAATGCATAACACAGTAAAAATATTAAAATAATAAATTACTACCATCATTTTGCACAAATATATTTTTCACCTACCTTGGTGTTCTTCCATCTACACAAAACATCTAACTAGTTTAAAAATCATGAGCATATTATTATATGAAAGATAAAAATGAGAACCTATATTTATTATTATTATTATTATTATTAAAATAATAACCTTCAACAATTCAAAATATCATAACTCAGTACTTTACTATGAGAAAAATTTAACTGCAGTAAAAACTTATCTTTTTTTTAAATCATTATTATCATTTTTCCCAACACTTAAATACTTTTAAAAACATAAGAATATTTTTTTTTTTTTTAAACTTTTTCTTTTACTTATAAATTAAAAATATCGCATGCAGTGTACCACAAAAATGACTGATTGAAGTAAAATATATGATATATTAAAAATAGTGTAAGCTATAAACCACTTTTAGTACCACTTTTTTTTTTAGTAAACCACTTTTTACACAAGGCAGTGGACACCTTAAAATTTTTCTTCTCTCTTTTTTTTTTATTAATTCTCGATATCACTTTAATTAATTACGAAAATTAATTTGAAATCACCCTTTTTTTTTTGTAAGTAAAACAACATATAAGGAGGACGCGGAAAAACACATCCGGGTAAATTATAATTCCACTCGTCACTGTACCTAACCGATTGCCGACGCCACACAAAATATCTTTATAGAATTTCACACTATCAAATCTTTAGCACTTCACTACACGGAAAAAGCACTTTCACAATTTCTCCAAAAATCTTCCTTCAGCAACAAAAGGGAAAGAAAAGAAAGCAAAACTTTTTAAACCGCCGGAGACCCAAACACTGTTGTTGAATCCACATATTACAAGATGCAAACGGACGCATTTCACAAAAACAAAACTCACATTTGCACAGTATGAAAAGCGGAAAAAAAAAATTCTCCCGGACACGATATGTTGAACAGAGCTGCTAATTAGTCTCTACTTTTTTTGTTATCACGGTCGCTCCGTAATAAGTTGTTCCAATACCGCAAACACTAGAAGAGCGTGCGTCATCAAATACTTGCGTCTATTTTGACACTAAATTAGGAGATATTCGGAGATTGCAGTGTATCAGGTCGGTAAATATCTTGATTTCAAACTTTTCCGCACACAGATTCCGTCAATTATGAAGGAGATACAGTCCCATTTTGTAGATTGATAGACACATGAAAAAGTTTTTTATACCAACGTAGCAAAACGTACACACGCAAGCGAAGCCAGACCACCCATTTTAACGTACATACTTTACTTCAAAAATAGGCACCACTTTGTGTAGTATAGTTTTCGGTATACATTAGTTGACGTTTACATTCTAATAATATTATCGAAGAGTTGGCCTGATCGTCACAGTGGATAGTTTACTATAATAGTACATAATTGTTAAAATAAAGTGCGTTGAATCGCAAAAACACTTCAGATGCGTTTCCTGAGTAAAGAGACACAACAATAGTTCGGAGATATAAAAAGAACTCATTCTGTCGAAATTAGTCCTTTATTTGAAGCGAAAAGTTGCATAAAAGTAAAAGCAAACAGGTGGTCGGCTTGCTCCATAGCAAGGCAGTATCAAGAGAGTCTTTACACCTCTACATCTCAGCAAAGACTGATTATCTCAAATCATGACAATGTTCACCGGTCAGTGAGTATTTTACACCAAAAATAAAGTAATTGGCAAGATTCATTAACGCCAGCAAAAATAACCGTTAATGATAAGAAATAGATATATTTAAATTTGGCGATTAAAGAGGGGTGTGTAATATTACAAAGTTCATCAGTAACCCTTTTGTGGTTTTTATGCGCTGGGAAAACCATCTACGATCACGAAATATCGAGACAGAAATAACAATTTGTAACAACATAAACTGCGGACGTATATACATTTTGTGTTAAACTGAAATAATTACAAGGTTAAAAGTAAATGTATTATGATAACTAGCAGATGCTCAAAGTTCAGAATTAAAAATAAAGAAAAATAATACCGGACAAAGTGCATACACACGGCCAGAAACATAGAATAAATTGCATCTGCCTGCAAAAAGGATAATGCATTAATCTGTTAATAAATGAGACTTGATTTTAGAATAAAAGGAAAAGAGAAGCGATAACTTTTAACAAAAGAATTAAAAATGTTTTTTTTGCTTGTTATAAAAATGCATATATATGGATCTATACCATACTGTCCTATATTTCAAATATTGCTGGTGTTTTATATATTGTGGGTTATCTTCATTTAGGTTGTCTTAAATTGGATTGCATATTTTCAAAATTCAATAACAAACATATGGTTACAGCTACTGAAGTTTTCTTGCAGCAGTGTAATGTGTGAAGTCGAGAATGTCTTTACAACGCATTCTTGTATTAGTCCAAAATATCATCGGTAGATGGCACTTAGCTCTGTCAAACTCTTAGAACGCCCAAATTAATGTATAAAAATGCATTCACCCGTTTTTACCCTTTATTTAGTTTAGCTATGGAAACACGGACAAAATGCTTTGAATTTTGAAAATGCACGTTTTTTTTAGCATTATTAATTTTTTGAGGCAGTTCAGCGACATATATCGGCGAAATTTGGAACTAAAACAAGGAAACATAGTAAAGGAATTATCGATGTTTTCAAAATTCAATAACAAACACGTGGTTACAGGTACCGAAGTTATTCTTGCAGGAGTGTAATGTGTTGTAAGCGTTGGAAGTCGAGCTTGTCTTTACAACGCTTTCTTGTGTTAGTCCAAAATATCATCGATAGATGGCGCTTAGCTCTGTCAAACTCTTAAAGCACCCAGACTAATGTATAAAAATGCATTCCCCCCGTTTTTACCCTTTATTTAGTTTAGCTATAGAAACACGGACAAAATGCTTTGAATTTTGAAAATGCACGGTTTTTTTAGTATTATTACTTTTTTGAGGCAGTGCAGCGACACATGTCGGTGAAATTTGGAACTAAAACATGGAAACATAGTAAAGGAATTATCGATGTTTTCACAATTGAATAACAAACACGTGGTTACAGGTATTGAAGTTATACTTGCAGGAGTGTAATGTGTGAAGTCGAGAATGTTTTTACAACGCTTTCTTGTGTTAGCCCAAAATATCATCGATAGATGGCGCTTAGCTCTGTAAAACTCTTAAAGCACCCAGACTAATGTATAAAAATGCATTCCCCCCGTTTTTACCCTTTATTTAGTTTAGCTATAGAAACATGGACAAAATGCTTTGAATTTTGAAAATGCACGGTTTTTTTAGTATTATTACTTTTTTGAGGCAGTGCAGCGACACATGTCGGTGAAATTTGGAACTAAAACATGAAAACATAGTAAAGGAATTATCGATGTTTTCACAATTCAATAACAAACACGTGGTTACAGGTATTGAAGTTATTCTTGCAGGAGTGTAATGTGTGAAGTCGAGAATGTCTTTACAACGCTTTCTTGTGTTAGCCCAAAATATCATCGATAGATGGCGCTTAGCTCTGTCAAACTCTTAAAGCACCCAGACTAATGTATAAAAATGCATTCCCACCGTTTTTACCCTTTATTTAGTTTAGCTATAGAAACACGGACAAAATGCTTTTAATTTTGAAAATGCACGGTTTTTTGAGTATTATTATTTTTTTGAGGCAGTGCAGCGACACATGTCGGTGAAATTTGGAACTAAAACAAGGAAACATAGTAAAGGAATTCTCGACTTCACACATTAATCTCCTGCAAAAAATAACTTCAATAGCTACCACCGTTTAAGTGTTAATGAAATTTAAAAAAATAGTCCCTTTCTATACAATGAAATATTTGGGGAAAATGAAAAAGTTGCAAATATTTTATAGATTATATAAGAGTTGTCGAAATCTAAGAAAAAATTACTTTAAAGCAAAAGTTATCCGGAAAATTTTTACCTAAAGTTTAAAAAATGCTCAAAGTATTATGTGACTTCCCTAGAAATTATCAATTTTGTAGCTCGCGTCTGCGAAGAAAGCTGCGAAATTCCTATCTATTTTTAAGATTTTATATTTTATTTCTAAAACCTTCTTGTTCTTTATCTAAAGAACTAAAATCTATTTAAGCATATCTGTAAAGTATTTCTAGACTTGACTTATTTCTGAAATTTAATTTGACCGACAACTTTTAACCGACTTCTAACAGAGCAGGTTATATGATTCGTTTGTATAGATATATAATGTACCTTTGAAATGGAAAAAATAACATAGAAATTCCTGTAACAAAAATTACCGAATCTCTCCTTATTTAAAGATGACATGTTTAAATATTTTATATTAATTATTATAGCAAAAATAAATTCTATAATAAATAAAACTTACCAGGAAATCTCGATATAACTAGAAATACACACACACGTAGCTAGTTTTCGTTTTCAAGCGTAAAGTGGACAAATCATAAAAGACAAAAAAATGTGGAGTATTTTTAAGAAACCTTTTTTGAAATGTAAAATGCTCCATATATCCAGAATGATGTGGCAGAAATACCAATTTCATAAGATAAAATGGTATAATCTAACTAATTCAATAGCGTAGCAATTTATCACAATTTGAATCTTTTTTACAAGGGTAGTATTCAAACGTTTTACCAGTTTTTCTGTAAAAAGAAGAAATTGTGCAAAATAAATATTTTAAAAAGAGAAAAATAATGCTGTCTATATTAAAAATATATCATCGATATTTCGTGTATTTTTACTAAAATTAGAGCACCGAGGGATACGCAAATAAATACAGAGATAGGTATATGCCATTTTCGAATCTGAATAAAATTTATGCGCGACGCGAGCTTTTTAAAACAAAATATCATTCAAAATTTGGAGCATTCGTAAGTTCTGCGTGAGTACGTAATATAAAAAATATATTGTTTGATTTAGGTTTTTAAAACAGAATGTAATGTAATTAATATGCTTTTTTTTTTTTTTTTTTTTTTTTTTTGGCTTTCGTGATTAAAAATGTTACACATTTATTTTTACCATTTTAAAAACAATAGAGGTATATGTATTTATATATTTAGTTAAATGTTTGTTTAAGATTTATCCATTTCTCTCTCAAAATTTAATGTTTTGCTAATGAGAAAAAAAAAAACATTTTAGAGACATTTTATAGTTTCGAAGATATTTGCCATTTACTACTTTTTTTTTTTCAATTCGAGAAATTCAATTTTCTGTGACATTTTCTTTTGGAGCTTATTTGTGAAGTCTTCCAAAACTTATTTCTTCAAATTTAATTTGACTGACAGGGAGTTACTTTATTTTTCATATCCACATTTGCTCATATACAAAAGTAGCATGCAAACGACGTGATAGACAGAAAAGTGCAACGTTTATATATATATATATATATATATATATAAAATATTTTATCTACACTTTACGCGTTCATATTTCCAATTTTATTATTTCAAAATTGTTATCTCGTTGTAATTTCGTGAGGTGTTAAATACAGTTTTTTGGATAATCGATGTGAGTGAAATATATTGTATATTCTTAATGGTTTTTTATTTCCTATTTAAATATTTCCAAATTTTAATATTTCCAATTGTTGTCTGGTAATAATTCAGTGTACCTGGATGATTCTACTGATCTTAGCATTATGCCAGTAGAATTATGAAACACTGAATTATTATTTAAAACACATGTGGGTGCATCCAGGCTGATGAGTACATGTGCATGTGTTTTTTCATATCCAATTCATATTTAATTCTCATGTGGTCCAATTTTCCATTGTATATGGTTCATATTTAATTTATTAATCCATTTGTATTTACTTAATTGCAACTCCAATTTATATATATTTTTTTCCCTTTCTCTCTATTTCTTTTTTCTTCTTTCAATATTCTTTAGGTATGCGTAAAATTTGGCCAATTACCATTGAAGCACAAGCTATGGTAATATTATGTTTGCACATGTTAATTATTAGCTATGTGGTATTCTGTATACACAATATCATTAATTATCTCTTTGGAGATTTAAGTAGAATGATAATAGAATTTGATATGTTTTTTGAAATTCATAGATATTATAATTATATATATATATATATATATATATATATATATATATATATATATATATATATATATATATATATATATAACTTTTTTAAAAAATAAACTGTTGTATAGAAATGAAAATTATGAAAAGAATATTTTTCAACTATTCATATTTTTAATTTTGCAAAATTTAAAATATGAAACACTAAAAAGGTGAACTTTCATGGAATACTTTGATATTTAAAACACAAATTTATACTACACTGCTAAGAATGATGTTCAACGTTTTACCAAAAAATTGATTAAATATATAGTGAAATTAGTTGCAATCAATACAGTAATAAATTTGGTGCTAAGCTCCGTTATTTTAGTGATGCTTTCATAGGTACTTTCATAGTTAAGCTGAAACAAAATAACGGTGAAACTTTCATTCTTCTATATTCAGTTATTTTTAATCTAACCACAAATATGGTGAAAACATTGTGCAAATGCCTGCTGCAATTTTTTGGTGTAATGTTGAATCTTTATCTTTAACAGTGCATTATACGGAATTTAAAATGAAAGAAGGATTATTATTATTATTTTTTTTACTGTCCATACGTTAAATTTTGCCTATTATTCCTTTTAAAACTCTTATATTTTATTATTTTAATCATGTAGATACAAATTATACACTACTCATTACTTTCATGGAAAGTACTTTCGTCCCCCTCCGGAGCATGATCAGTCCATATGATGTTTCAATTACAGTTTTTTCTTGGCGCGAGATCCATGAATCCTTTCCCTGTTTTTTTTATTCTTCCCTCTCTCTATGGCTCTCCTCCAACATTTTTTGCCAACGACTGTCGATGGTCGCATGAACATTTTTCCCCGCCAAGTAATTTCAATGGATTCTCTCATTACTGAGTTTTGAATATATAATGAATATATGTTTTGAATATATATTGAATATATTCAATAGAAATCGAAAAAATCGCGAATTACGACAATCTTCAAAATGCATTAATAAGAGAATCCATTGAAATTTACTTGGCGGGAAAAAATGCATCTAATGTTACTGTTCACGCGACCATCGACAGTTGTTGGCGAAAAATGTTGAAGGAGAGGCATAGAGAGAGGGAAGAATGAAAATAAACAGGGAAAGGCTTCATGGATCTCGTGCCAAGAAAAAACTGTAATTGAAACATCATATGGACTGATCATGCTCCGGAGAGGGGCGAAAGTACTTTCCATGAGAGTAATGAGTAGTATATATTTTCTGTCTACATGATTAAAATAATGAAACAAAAGAGTTTTAAAAGGAAGAAAAGACAAGTAAAACGTGAAATGAAAACATTGAAACAAAACTTAAAGGAAATATATGCGGAAGAGCTGGGTATGGATTATACTTTTATTTAAAACATCGAACTTAACCATATGTGTTTTTTAAGATGGATAACTGATTATGTTTTTAATGCTAATTTTAATATATGTATGTTATTGACAATATAAATAAATTCATTTTAAAGAAGTGCAACAGTAATTAACAATAATAGTGCTATTAAAAAAAAACACGTTATACTATTGCTAATCTTGAAAAAAAAAAAAAAAAAAAAAAACTAATGTTTGAGGAATGGTAGAAACTAAAATAAGATTTAAGTATATATACGGGCATTATAAAAACAGGATGATCTGTTTTTGGACTGTTTGAAGGAAAGTATATTGTATATTCTTCAACTATTCCCATTTAACAATTTGCAAAATTTAAATTAGAGAAAACAGAAAAGGCTAGCGGTCGAGGAAGATTTAAATATTTGAAACACAAATTTATACTATTACAGAGAAATAACAAGAACAAAAAATCATGCATCCGGCATAGGTTACGAAACACTTTCCAAGTCACTAACAGAATATTATTAAAAATTTTAATTTTTTTCATACGATGAAATGATATATTTAAATAAGCAATTTAATTTCTACGTCTCCGTAATTGAACAATAAATGCTACTAATTTTATATTCCGGTGAAAGCATGCTGTAGTCCACCTCAGTAAGCATATTAATTTCATTATGTTTGATATATCGTAACTTCAATAAAATGCACCGCAGACGATTTTCACACATAGACCATAATGCAATGGAATTCTTTTGTGTGTCCCTGTAAATGAACTATTAATGCTATACACTTCATTTTCAATACCATATATTCTATATTAAAATTCAATAACGTATAAAAATTTCACGACAGTCCAATTATGTTTACGAGACTTAGAGGACAGACAGTGGTGGAAAGTGTTCACCATCTTTTTGTGTTATACACTTAGAAATTTATATGTATATATTGAGTGTTCTTTTTTTTTATTCTATAATTAGTACAAGTAAATATTTCTCCTTGCATTTATATATATAAGTATAATTAGTAATTACCGTGTTTTTTATATACATTTTTATGCTACACTGTAAGTATCTAGACATCAGAGCGGTACACTGGTTGGTATAAATTCACTATCAAAATGACTGACATTTTTATGAGCGCTGTCTGGCGTAAATAGGTGTACTGGAGCCACTTTTGAAATCTTTATGACTGTAAATTTATGGGGGCTGCAGTCACGCTTCGTGTGTGGTACCGGGTCTCAGGGCAGACACTGAGGTGCCTGGTCAAATTAAGGGGGCCAAAAGTTCGTGACCATTGGCTGGGCAGTTCTCCAATGAGCATCGAAGGTGGGTGTGGTGATTGACACACTGGGCCATTTAGGCACAAGGTTGTAAAAAAATCAAGTACAGTGGGGGGTGCCACTGCCGACTGGAAAAACAGCTAGAACTTGGAGAAAAGACAGTTGAAAAAAAAATGTGAACGAGTGCAGTTGTAAATAATTTGTCAACGAGAGTGTGGTCCCATAAAATGTGCTACAGTGCTGTTCGAGGAAGTTAAGCCCAAAAGGGAGGCCCTTTGACTAATTGCCACCAGTGTCCGATCTGGGACCAAGCAATCCTCAAATGCCTGGAGTTGAGTTCGTCTTTGATAATTCAGGTATGATGAATTACTATAAAATTACCAACCTAAAACGTATGTGTACCACTCGAATATAATTGTCTTTTACGGCAGGAGAACGTGTCATCCAGTAATTGAGAATGTTTTAATGAATAAATTAAATTGTAGTAAAAGGTTGATTTATATATCTCTACTATGTTTTTAAATGTTTATTTTTAATGTAAATAAAGTAATTGTTTTATTTGTTAAAAAAATTGATCTTAATTTTAGTGTTGCTTAATTGATTTTTAGAACCTAAGTTTTTCTCTTTAATTTTCTTAGCTTGGATCTTAGAATGTTTTTTTTATTTAAAATTATCTTTAGGGTGTTTTGGTAATTATTTTTTGGAACTCTATACACTCCAATCCAAATCAAAAGGGCCATATATTAGATACTCATCGAACACAACGCAACAATTAATTTTCTTTAGATAAATAATTTATTTCTTTAGTATCTAATTAGGCGACGATCACGGAGACTTCTGCAATCAGAAGCCCCTATACATAATTAATGAGTGATGGCAAAGGTGCACCCCACACCTTATTTTCTTTATGTATAGTGATAGACTTTTATTGACAGGTGTAACCGACCTTTAGTAGGATCTGTCAGTAAATCACCAGCAGACAGACAGACAGCCGGATTCATAAACACTTTTCAACTACGTAGGAAAATGTTAAAAACAATAAAATATGGAGTAACTACACTCGATTTTCCGAATATTTTATAGAATACGGGGAATTGTGAAAAAATTTCCGACGTAATCGAATCAGCTGAATTCGAACACGGGACTTCCTGTTTCGAAACTGGAGACGTTACCTCTGAGTCAATAAATCATGACTACATGGTTGCCGATGTGTACAAAAACCTAAGTAGCTCTTGCGGGAGTGATCTACAGCATATTCGCCAAATGGGATCTCAGTCAGAAGTATTGTTTGGAAGCCATTGTGTTCATACGCGCACACACACACGCATGCACGCACACACATTTTACGACTTTTAATTTTGATAATTTTATGGAAGACTCTAGTTAATTAAAACACATATTTTTACTGTTAAAATACAAAAGGCAGAAAACGAAAGATTTTTTAAATATAGTATTTAGAAATTAATAAAACACAAATTTAACAGACATGTAATTGAAATAAGCGCTTAAAACCGCTGAATTTATCATAATAATAATAATAATAATAATAATAATAATAATAATAATACTGCCCAGTTAAACTGAGGGCATTGTGCTCACAGGCCGTTCACACTAATTGTATATTATACTCTTATTTTAAAGTATTTGAAATAAGCCCTCGAAAAATAATGAAGTTGTCAGTATATTAAAGGGGCGATCATTCCCCCGTAATCCCTTATAATTAACCAATGAACCCCCAAAACTAATCAAGGAAGCGCCTTATTACAATAGACATATATACGAAATTTGAAGCAAATCCGATAATTCTGCATGAAAAACCAATTTATCTAAATTAAGGAGGGGATTAGCCCCTTTTCCCCATTATACTTAACCAATGAACCCCCAAAACTAACCAGGAAAGTGCATTTCCACAATGAACATATATACAAAGTTCGAAGAAAATCGGATAATTCTGCATGAAAAACCCATTTATCAAAATTAAGGGGGAGGATTTGCCCCCTCCCATTACGCTCTTTATACTGAACCAAAGAACACTCAAAACTAATCAGGGAAGCGCCTTATCACAACGAACATACATACAAAATTTGAAGAAAATCGGATAATTCTGCATGAAAAACCCATTTATCTAAATTTATGGGGGATTAGCCCCCCTTTCCCTCTTTATACTGTCCAATGAAACCCAAAAACTAATCAGGGAAGCGCCTTATCACAATGAAGCTATAAACAAAATTTACAGCAAAACGGTTATTTCTATCAAGAGTTACCGCGTTACGTACATACAATTATACATACGTACATACAGAACCAGTGGGCACATTAGCTCTCAGGCTTTGATAGTCTGTGAGCTAAAAATGCAGATTTTTAATATAATGCCGACATTTATATTATGAAATGTACTTTTCTCGACTGTAAATAATGTGACTAAAAATATTTTTGCAAAATTTGACAAATGAACAATTTAAATTTTTTTATATTTCTATTCATATCGTAAACGCTTCTGGAATTCTTTAATATCCATGATTTATTTATTTATTTTTAATGCTGTACATCTAACACCTATTTAAGTTTTGCGACATTCCGAGTACCTTTTTTTTTTACGAAAATAAAGATTTTAAAATTTGGCAAGAATAGAATAGGTACAATTTTTTTTTCCGAAATATGAAATACTTCTCCGTTGTAAATATATTTTTCAATGGGAAAGTGTTTGGAAATATTATTATTTTGGCACCTATGGCTTAATTTTCCCCCCATTTAATACTTTTCGCACGTAATAATTTAATTATTTTAAACTTTTCATTCTCTTTTAATATTCATGTATAATTATAGTTTTCAATTGTAAAATGTTCAGAAATAGTATTAGTTGCGTGATTTTTTTAAATTTGGCAATAATGAGAAAAAAATTACCTTTTTGAAATATGAAATAAATCTTTATTGAAATAAAGAAATTTTGAATAAAAGATAGAAAAAATTTCCTCAAAAAAGTAGTTAAATAAAAAAAATATTGCACACCGAAAGCTCGTGAAGTATGTGACTGCGAAAGACGGTTAAATTGTTATGCATAGTGTTTGATCCTATAGAACTTTTTAACTGAACTATTTTGACCGACTTCAGCATCAAATAGCTCTTAAAATAATTCTTCGATTTAAAAACTTTCTGATTCAGTGTATTTATCGAACGTTTCTTAATAAAACTGCCAATTTTCATATTTTTATATGAATAGTTTTCCTAATAAAGCCGAGAAAGACCTCTGGTCACAAAAAATTCATTTACGACAGGACAGTCACATAGCAGCAGCGTTAGTTACTTTTTTTTTTTTTTTTTTTTTTTAGAACAGAGATTTTAGCTTGTTTTAGAAATGTATTTATTTCTACACTGCCTTTTTATAAGGTATTAAATCTACAAGGATTCAAAGTACATTACATGTTTATCTTTTCCAATTTCGAAACAATATAAGCGTTTATCTAAACATTATATATTTAATCAAATATTTACTTGTCATATATTTTCCTCCATAGAACTAAACCTACAGCGAAAGAATATAAAAATATTTTTGAAACATTTTACAATCCCCCTTAAGATTTCTCATATACTATTTTTATTTTTATTTTTAAGTCGAGCGATCCAGTTTTCTTTGACATTTTCTTTTAAAGCCTATTTGTGAAGTCTTCGAGAACTAACTTTCTTTAAATTTAATTTGACAGACAGTTTGGCGTTACTGTATTTTTCATATCTTCTCGTGTGTTTATGGAGCCTTGAAGTGCACAATATGAAAGATGTAGTATTTATGCAAGATTTCGTTATTTAAGAACGTCTTTTTTTTTTTTTTGCTTGAGATAGATAAAAATTTGAAATGCGTATAACGAATTTTCTTTTGTAGCCAATAGATACATATAATTGTCATGGAATTTTTTTGTTAACTCCCATTTGTGGTTTAGATTGTTCCCATGCATCATTGCGAGTGAAGGTTAGGACTTTACAAAAGGATATTAAATTTTATGTCTAAATTTATCTCCAATTACTGAATGCACAGAATACTTCGTTTTCAGTTCCTTTATTATTTTTGAAACATTTGAAAATAACGATCCAGTTTTTTTTAACCATTTTCTTTTAAAGTATATTTGTGATACGCTTCTGGAATTCTTTATTCCATGTTTTTTTTTTTTTTAATTGTACGTACATCTTAACACCTATTCAAATTTTGCGACATAAGGAGTACTTTTTTACGAAAATACAGACGGTCAGGCAAGCAAATATGATTTAATAGGATCACCTGGAGAAACAGCCCTTTCAAACAATTCAATATTTATGAAAAACGTTGCATCGTTTAGAAAATAATTTCTAAAGATCCGTTAAAATAAAAAATATATTTAAAAAATTGAGTAGCCTAACTCTTTATTTATTATTTTAGTTTGTTTTAAAAAGGTATTAATTTTTTACACTGCCTGTTTATAAATTCTGAAACTTATAAGGATTCAAAGTATATTGCATGTTTATCTTTTCCAATTTCGGAACAATATGTTTATCTAAACATTATATATTTAATCAAATATTTATTTGTCATATATTTTCCTCCATAGAACTAAACCTATAGCGAAAGAATATAAAAATATTTTTGAAACATTTTACAATCCCCTTAAGATTTCTCATATACTACTTTTTTGAAAAAAAAAAAAAAAAAAAAATCGAGCGATCCAGTTTTCTTTGACACTGTCTTTTAAAGCCTATTTGTGAAGTCTTCTAGAGCTAGCTTTTTTTAAATTTAATTTGACAGACAGTTTGGCGTTGCTGTATTTTCCATATCCTCTCGTGTGTTTATGGAACTTTGAAATGAGCAATCCGAAAGATGTTACATTTATGCAAGATTTCATTATTTAAAAACGTCATGTCTTTTTCTCGAGATAGATAAAATTTTGAAATGTATATAACAAATGTTTCTGTTGTTGCCAATAGATACATATAATTATTGTCATGGGATTTTTTTTTCTAACTTTCATTTATGGTTTAAATTGTTTCCATGCACTACTGCGGGTGAAGGTTAGAACTCTAGAAAAGAGTTTAAAACTAATTTTGATATCCAAATTTATCACCAATTACTGAATGCACAGAATTCTTCATTTCTGTGGTTCAATATTGCTCTTTTATTTTCTTCTACATTGTAAAAAAAAGAGAAATATTTCTTAATTTACACATATTTTCGAGATTTAAAGAATCATTTATAAAAACAATTTTTTTTACGCTGCTACTGATTTTCGAAAACGTTTCCGAGTAGTTTTTATAGTGTATTAATAAATTTTCTTGAACCGGGATATTGGTATTGTGGATTCTATCAAGTCTCAATTAAACATTTTCAGCTGCGTTTATACATGCAAGAATAATAAAATTAATAATTTCTATGTAATATTAATGCTGTTAATTTATCATGTTTGTCAGTAAAATATGCTTGTTGGACATGGAAATATTTACTTAAGAATTGATAGCACCCGAAAAACCTAAATTCCGAGTATAAAAAAATACTCAGCAGCGTTTTCAAAAATCAGTGGCAGCCCAAGAAACAATATCTTTATAAATGTTTCTTTAAATCTAAAAAAATAAATATTTAATTTCCAAGGTTTCTAACGCTTTTCGGAATCGTGGGTAACTGGAAAGAGGTAGCTGTATATTTTCGTTCGTGGGTATATTATGTTTTCGTAGATTAAAAAAAAAAAAAACATTTGTCTATTTCACAGTGTAGTTCAAAAAAGTAACAAGCAACTTTCTTTATTAAATTGTAAAGAAGAAAAATTAATTTCTGCGGATTCTTTGAATCGGAACAATTTCAATTAGCATGATGCCTTCTCACAGTGCACAAGAAGAGTAAACACATATAACATCCATTTTCTTATATTAGAATAGCATCAATTGATTTTTTATAATCTAACTTGCTATTCCGAATATAAAGCCGATTGATCTAATCACAGAGTAAGCTACAGAAAACAAACACTGGTGATGTTGATTATTTCCAACAATCTCCGTGTTACAGCAAAATAAACTTGAGCTATGACAAAAACACTCATTTGAATCAATATTCACCTTTGTATTATAATTATTATTTAAAACAACACAAATGTCACAAAACACATACATCACCATTTAATAAAACATTTAATACATGCATCATTTAATAAAACTTAACTTAAGGTGTTTTTCAAACATACATAACTGTATTTCACAATGATAAAAACCTAGCGCTTTCGAGCAACCTTAGCTCGTCATCAGGGTTATAAAATGTATGGGTGCGTGTTAGTTTTATAACTCTGATGACGAGCTAAGGTTGCTCGAAAGCGCTAGGTTTTTATCATTGTGAAATACAGTTATGTATGTTTGAAAAACACCTTAAGTAAAGTTTTATTAAATGATGCATATGTGTTTTGTGACATTTGTGTTGTTTTAAATAATAATCCGTATTACAGATTTCTGTGGCTTATACAGTCCGTGCTATAATGTTTGGTGGTTATAAGATCGCCTACGATAAGATGAATGTACTAATCTGTAGTTTGTGCTTATGGCGGTGTGTAATAATGTATGCTAATCGAGATGATACATAATTTTGAGTGTTATTATGCACTTATTACGACAGTGTAATTAAGTTAATTATTTATGATAAAGCAGGAGTTGACAAAATGATAATATATATTATACCAATTAATCAAAAGGAAATGATAACGAAGAAGCCGAGTAAAATTTATCTGAAACTATCTTCCGTTATTAGCTGATTAATAGAAGTAATTTTAGTCAATTGTCTATATTTATATAACACAAATACGTAAGGATAATTAATTGTATGTATTTATGTTACACATTTCGTAATACTGCAAAAAAAAAAAGTATCTTGAAATAGTAAGTGTTAGAAAAATATAATATAACCTTTTCCGAGTTATCCACGGAATCAAAAAGCGTTCCTTTATCTTCGGAAACCAATATATTTTCGAGATTTAAAGAAGTATTTATGAAAACAACATTTCTTTTGATGGCCCGTGATTTTCAGTAACTTTTCCGAGTATATTTTACTGTGTATTAATCATTTTTCTCATCACCGAATATCAGTTTTTGAGATGCTATTAGTACTGTAGAAAATATTATCTTGATCAACTAACAGACATTCTATTAACGTCATTAACATTGAAATTAACATTACTTTGCTATTCCTGCATGTATAATTTATGTTACGCAGTTGAAAATGTTTACGTAAGAATCGATATCATCCGAAAAATCGATATTGAGAAAATTGATTAATACGCTGTTAAATATACTCAGAAACGTTTCCGAAAATCAGTGGCAGCAAAAGAAGCTGCTTTGTTTTTATCAATGGTTCTTTAAATCATGAAAATACATTGATTTCTGAGGTTTCGGAACATAAAAACCACTTTTTGGAATCGTGGGTAACTCGGAAGGGGTAGTTGTGTATTTTCGTTCGTGGTTATATTATATTTTCGTAGATTAAGAAATATGTCTTTTTTTTTTTTACAGTGTAATTTAAAAAAAAGTAACAAGCCACTCACTTTATAATTTTTGTAACGAAGAAAATTAATTTCTGCGGATTCTTTGAACCGGAACACTTTATTAATTTGTAACGAGGAAAATTAATTTCTGCAGATTCCTTAAACCGAAACACTTTATTAATTTGTAACGAAGAAAATTAATTTCTGCAGCTTCTTTGAACCGGAACACTTTATTAATTTGTAAGGAAGAAAACTAATTTCTGCAGATTCTTTAAACCGAAACACTTTATTAATTTGTAACGAAGAAAATTAATTTCTGCAGATTCTTTGAACCGGAACACTTTATTAATTTGTAAGGAAGAAAATTAATTTCTGCAGATTCTTTAAACCGAAACACTTTATTAATTTGTAACGAAGAAAATTAATTTCTGCAGATTCTTTGAACCGGAACACTTTATTAATTTGTAACGAAGAAAATTAATTTTTGCAGATTCTTTGAACCGGAACAGTTTCAATTAGCAAAACGCCTTCTCACAATGCAGAAGAACAGTAAACGCATAACATCGATTTTCTCATATTAGAATAGCATGGATGTTGTTTAACAATCGATTTTTTATAATCTTAACTTGCTATCCCGAGTATAAATCCGATTGATCTAATCCCAAAGTGAGTTTCACAAAACACTGGTGATGCTGATTATTACCGGCTATCTCCGCATTACAAATTTCCGTGGCTCATACAGTCGGTGCTGTAATATTTGGTTATAAGATCGTCTATGATAAGATGATTGTACTAATCCGCAGTTTGTGCTTATGCTGGTGTGTAATAATGTATGCTAATCGAGATGATATAATCGAGGAGGTGTCTACATTACCGTGTTATTATGCACTTATTACGACAGTGTAATTAAGTTAATTAGTTATGATAAAGCAGAATTTGACAAGATGATTAGATATATAGTACCAATTTATCAAAAGGAAATGATAATGAAGAAGCTGAGTAAAATTTATCTGAAACTTACTTCCGTTATTGTCAATATAATCTCGGCCAGCAAAATAAACATTTGTTTCAGAAATTCTTCCTAAATCTCGAAAATCTATGGTTTCCGATGATAAAGGAGCGCTTTTCGATACCGTGTATAACTCGGAAGAGTGTATATTATATTTTTGAAAAATTTATTTTATATAGTCAATTAATATAGTTATTAATATAGTCAATTGACTATATCATATAACATAACTACGCAAGGATAATTAATTGTATGCATATGTTATACATTTCGTATACTTGAAAAAAAAGAAAAAAAAAAGGTTAAAATAAATTTTACAAAAATATAATATGCCCTCTTCCGAGGTATACATGGTATCGAAAAGCGTTCCTTTATCATCGGAAACCATAGATTTTCGAGATTAGGAAGAATTTCTGAAACAAATGTTTGTTTTGCTGGCCGTGATTATCGGAAACTTTTCCGAGTATATTTTACAGTTTATTAATCAGTTTTCTCAACCCCGAATATCAGTTTTTCAGATTCTATCAGTACTCTGGAAAATATTTTCCTTCAATAGACACGCATGTTAGTAACGTCATTAACATTAAAATCAACATTATTTTGCTATTCTTTCTTGCATGTATAAATTATGTTACGCAGTTGAAAATGTTTACTTAAGAATCGATATCACCCAAAAAACCGATATTCCGGATTAAGAAAATTGATTAATACGCTGTTAAATGTACTCAGAAACGTTTCCGAAAATCAATGCCAGCCTAATAAACGTTTTTTTCATAAATGCTTCTTTAAATCTCGAAAATATATTGGTTTCTGAGGTTTCTGAAGATAAAAAGCGCTTTTCGGAATCGTGGGTAACTCGGAAGATGTATATTTTCGGAACTTTTATATTTTCGTTAATGATTATATTATATTTTCGTAGATTAAGAAATATTTGTCGTGTTTTTTTTTACAGTGTAATTTAAAAAAAAGTAACGAACCATTTATTTTTCCAATTTGTAACGAAGAAAATTAATTTCTGCAGATTCGGAACATTTTCAATTAGCATAAAGCTTTCTCACAATGCACAAAAACAGTAAACCCATATAACATCGATTTTCTTATATTAGAATAGCATCGACGGTGCTTAACAATAGCTTTATATAATCTAACTTGCTATCCCGAATATAAAGCCGGATTGATCTAATCACAAAGGGAGTTTCACAAAACACTTGGTGATGTTGAATCCCAACTATCTTCGCATTACAAATTTCAGTGGCTTTATACCGTTGGTGCTATAATGTATTGCTATAAGATCGTCTATGATAAGAGTAAGGTATTCATTCGTAGTCTGTGCTTATGGTGGTATATAATAATATATGCTAATCGAGATGATATAATCGAGGAGACATATAATTTACCGTGTTATTATGTACTTTATTACGACAGTGTAATTAGGTTAATTAGTTATGATAAAGCAGAACTTGACAAAATGATTAAATATATAATACCAATTTATCAAAAGGAAATGATAAATTAATATTATTTTGTTACTCCTGAGTGTATAAATTCATTTACGCAGCTGAAAATGTTTAGTTGAGAATTAATAGCATACTAAAAACCGATATTCCGATTAGAGAAAACAGATTAATGCGCTATAAAAAGTACTCGGAAACGTTTCCTAAAATCAGCTGCAGCAAAATAAACTTTGCTTTCATAAATGTTTCTTTAAATATCAAAAATGTATTGGCTTCTGAGTTTACTAAAGATAAAGACTGTTTTTAAGAATCATGGGTAATTCGGAAGAGGTTTTTGTATATTTTCGTTTATTATATTTTCGTAGATTAAGAAATATTTGTCTTTAACAGTGTAATTTAAAAAAAATGTAATGAACCACTTATTTTATTAATGTAACTCAGAAAATTAATTTCTGCAGATTCTTTGAATCGGAACAATTTTAATTAGCACAACGCCTTCTCACAATGCACAAGACCAGTAAACACATACATCGATTTTCTCATATTAGAATAGCGTGGATCTTGCTTAACACTAGAACGACCATGAGCGGTCATTTTGACCGCTACCAAATGAATATATTCCATTTCAAACCAGAAATTTCTCTTTAAAATAAATAAAATTTAAATCTCTTAGAAATATGTTAAATGAATAAGTTAAAAAGTTTCAAATAAAAATGCTGGTGTGAATTAGTTTTATAAAACTTGAGTCAAATTTCCGGTCGTTTTAGTGTTAACAATCGATTTTTTTATAATCTAACTTGCTATCCCGAATATAAAGCCGATTGAACTAATCACAGAGTGAGTACTGGTGATGTTGATTATTCCCAGCTATCTCCGCATTACAAATTTCAGTGGCTTTATACAGTCGGTGATATAATGTTTGGTTATGAGATCGTCTATGATAAGATGAATGTAGTAATCCGATGTTTGTGCTTATGGCGGTGTGTAATAATATATGCTATTCGAGGAGGTATATAATTTATTATGCACTTATTACGACAGTGTACTTAAGTTAATTAGCTACGATAAAGCAGAATTTGACAAAATGATTAGATATATCATACCAATTTATCAAAAGGAAATTATAATGTAGAAACTGAGTAAAATTTAGCTGAAACTATCTTTTGTTCCAACTGTCTGTATCTACGTAATACAGCTAAGTAAAGATAATTAATTGCATGCATATGTTATATATCTATGTATATTTAAAAGAAAAAAAACTGAAATGTTTCTTGATCTAGCAAAAAGGTTTACGAAAATATAATATAACCTTTTCCGAGTTACCAACGATTTCTAAAAGAGTTCCTTTATCTTTAGTAACCAATAGAGTTTCTAGATTTCAAGAAGCATTTACGAAACAATGGTTTCTTTTGCTGCCCGTGATTTGCGTTAGCGTTTCTGAGTAAATTTTACAGTGTATTAATCAGTTTGTTCAACATGAATATTAGTATTTCGCATGCTATCGGTACTCAAGTAAGCATTTTACTACTCAAAAGACAAACATACTAAATTAACATTAAAATGAACATTATTTTATTACTCTTGCATATATAAATTATTTTACTAAGCTAAAAATGTTTACTTGAGAATTGATAGCATCTGAAAAACCGATATTCCAGGATGAGAAAACTGAATAATACACTGTGAAATTATTCGTAAATGTTTCCGAAATTACACGGGCAGCAGAAGAAAGTTTTGTTTCATAAAAGCTTCTTTAAATCTTGAAAAAAATAATAACTGTTGATTTCTGACGTTTTTAAAGCTAAAGCGTCACTTTCATCGTCGCGGTTTAAATCTTTGTGCCATTAATTATATATTTAAAAAAAATGTTATCACTGGAAATCTATGTTTAAATCAGGGGAACATTTCTGTAATAAAATACTGGTATTCAAATTTAAGAATCTCGTGCACCCTAAACGGCCCGTATACGCGCCGATCGTCGCGAAAGGGTTATAATTTATTAAATTATTTCACTAGATAATAATTTTTATTAAAGAATATTTTTTTATGAAGAATGTTGTCAGATTGATTATTTCAAATAGTCGAACTGTTTCGGAAATCTTGCGTAATTATCACCAATAAACAGCCCAGCATATTTTAATTGCGATTGGTTTACAAAATTTGTTTAAAAATGAGGAAGAAGCAATCGTAAAGTAAATGGTTTTATACTATTGGTTTTATATTTGAATCTTGATGCAAGCAAGTCATATTTAACAAGTGGGTAAGTGTCTCGATTTAGAAGCCCCGCCTTTTTTGTCTTCCTAATCCCGCTTTTTTGCGGCACTGGACTACTAATCAATACATCGCGAATCATCGTGAATCAGAGACAACCTCGAGACAACACTACTCGTGACTATCGGATAATCGAGAGTTTACTGTATGTTGTAAAATGCCTTCTTTTGTATTCATACTTATAGATATACCACAAACAATCTCTATTATTTATCATCTTTCAGCAATCCGAAACTTTCCGCTATACTAATTTTATGAGCTGAAAGTTTAGTTAAAAGCTCATTCATCTGTCTGCAAGTTGAGAACATACTATAACAACTATTCATCGTTGTCTGTTACAAATTTCATAGGATTATAAAGTTGATGCTATAAAGTTTGGTTATGAGATTATCTGTAATAATACGATGTTGTTAATCCGCAGTTTGTGCTTATAACGATATGATATCATATGCTAATCGAGATTATTCAAAATTACATTAAGTTACGAGTTAATATGCACTAGAAGTTATGTAACTAATATGAAATTATTATGGGGGCATGTGTAATTAAGGTAATCTGTTATAATAAAACACGAATAGAATTACTAAATAATTAAAGATGTGATAATAGTTAATAAGCATTATTATTTTATCAAAAATGACATATAATAGACAAATCGCATAAAAATTAAACAGTCTTCCATTTTTAGCTGATTTCAATTCAGTACGACACACAGTATGCATAGATGGTATATGTGTAAGAAGAATGTACAGTACCGCTCAAATTAATTGGAACACTCAATGAAAAACAGCAAATTTCTCTCAATGTGCAATTTATTATAAATAGTCCAGACATATTTTATTAGTTGATATGTCTTTTTTTGTACTTTATTGCCCTCCGACAACGTTTAAGCATTGCTTCTTAACTAGTTTTCCCATGGGTTTTTTTTTTTTCAGTTCAACATCATGAAACCATATCTTGATTAGTGGAGAAATCACAGACATTTTTGTTGTGCAGTCTTTTTTGGCAAGTTTTTGCTTTCAAATTGACCAGAGATTTCCGATCGGGTTTAAGTCTTGTGAGTTACCAGGCCATTGACAACCATTTATAACAATTTGAGCGAAGTTCTTACATTTTCTAGATGTATGGCATGGGGACCATTGGTTCCAGTAGAGGGAATGATCATTTTTGATAAAAACATTTCTTTACTCCAGAGAACAGTGGTTCTAGTCTTACAAAAATTGTTTCCAGCCTGCGAAAGAGATTTTCCAGCAAGATCTTGCACCTTACCATACATAAAAAAAATCTGACTTCTTCGCTCAAAGTGCTATAAATGTTATTCAATGGACTGGAAATTCACCAGAATTAAACCTGATCAAAAATCTCTGGTCTATTTGTAAAGCAAACAATTGTCAAAGACGGCTCCACAACAAATACGTCTATAATTTCTTCACTAGTCAAGATATAGTTTCATGACGATGAACTGAAAACTAAATGTGAAAAATTAGTTTAATCAATGCCTAAATGTTGTCAGGATGTAACAAAGAACAAGGAAAGACAATATAAACTATTAAAATAAACTCAGTCTGTACTCTTTATAATATATTGTGTATTAAGAGAAAGTTGCTGTTTTCATTGAGTGTTCCAATTACTTTGAGCGGTACTGTACATGCATTTGCTGATAAATATTTAAATCATATCCAGTTGGCATGATTTAGTGAGCGTGGTTTGGCGCATAATTAACTGCATTGTTCTTGTAACTCGTATTCAGTTGTAACCATAAGGAATATTTGGCGAATTATCAACTGCGACCGGCTAACCGAAAAATGCTTTAAAATTAAAAATATAACAAATCATAACACTTTGCAATAATATACTTCTGTTAATTGCTAAAAAGCGTAAAATAAAAACATTATAAACAGTAAAATAACTTTTATTAGACTGTTGACATGTGTCTATCCATTATCAAAACAAATAGAAATATTCTATAATTGCTATAAAGTTATTTGAAACGCCATCATTTAATTTTTCATGTACGTTTTAAAAGTACGCACGTTATTTTCATTTATTTTTATTTATTTTTACTTGGATATTTATTGCCATATTTGTAACCATGGAGTAACTCGAGCCACAATTTTGGTAAGTTAAATGATGTTGCATCGTTACATATTCCATTTTTATGTGTTACAATCTCTATGGTTTATCTTACAATGGATTGATAGTGTAGATTGGAGGGGGAAATTATCTTACTTTCATTGAAATTTATTTGGATGGTTTCTTCTTGATATAATCTTGCCAGGGCTGTGGTTTTTCTATTATAATATCAGCTGTATGATCCTTTTTACTGTAAATAAATTTCATGCTTGTCATGCCAATGTTTTGCATCCGTAATTCTTAAATAAATGGTATTTCATATACTCCTGAATAATTATCAAAATGAATTGGGTCAATTTTATTGCAAATGATAGTCTTTAATTTCTGAAGGACTTTGGCTATTAAACAGATATTGAAAAGTTGGCTGTATTTTATTTTTTCAAAAAAACTTAGATAATATTGAAGAGTATAAAGTTTGTATTTTTGCGAATGAAATTTGTTTTCAGGTTTCTTATTATTGGCAATATCCACGATTAATTTATTAATATGGTGTATCTTAAAATAAAAATAACGTGCGTAATTTTAAATAATACGTGAAAAATTAAATGGTAGCTTTCCAGATAACTTCATAGACCGTGCAATTATGGAACATTCTTATCTGTTTTGATAATGGCTCAGATTGAGCCAAAAAATATCAGCAGTCTAATAAAGCTTATTTTACTGTTTATAATGTTTTTATTTTACGCCTTTTAGAAATTAAAAGAAATGCTTTAAAACTAAAGTATTAATTTATAACTAAGTTCTAAAAATATTAAAATGTTGCATTATAACCTAAAACACATCTGTGTACATAATTTTTATAATCCTAGCTTATAAGGAAGTGAGTGAAAAATCCATTATAAAATTCCATCTTTACATAAAAAGACCAAGTTAAGTTAAAAAGAAGAGTATAAAAAACGCGCTAAGAATTTCGTTATTCTGTATTCTCTGTGGTGTGCTTAATTAAATTGCTCTTTCACTTTCAATGTCGATTTAAAAAAAAAAAAAAAAAAAAAAACAGTATTTTGTGTGTATAAATAACAGTTTAAGCGAAAAGAAAAAAAAAAGAAATTTAAAAAAGTCAAAGTTGTCAAAGTGGCGCTACAACTACAAAACAGATACAAAATCAAGCATTTCTGTTAGCAACAAGATATTCAGAAAATATAAACGTTCCGAGGGAGGACATTTATGCTATTGTATGCCATCATTGATTTTTCATTAAGAAACATGCCCAGCCAAATGTCTACTATTTATATAAGCATCATTACCAGTGATGGATTGATCTCTGTAGTCTTGTTTGAAGGACTGGATACACTAATGAATATGATAAAAGATTTTTTTTCTTCCTGTTGCTATTGCAGATCTGCCCATTTGATTTTTTTTTCTGATTCAATAGTGTATGAGATAATGCTTCAACATATTTTTCATGTCAATATTTAAACCTAAGCATTTTTATGTAAACCTGAACTATTTACTCATTTATTTGTTTTGCAAAATGTTATTATGAAAAATTATTGAGACAACGCTTCAACATATTTTTCTTGTCAATATCTAAACCTAAGCATTTTTATTTAAAGCTGAACTACTTGCCCATTTATTTGTTTTGCAAAATATGTTATTATAAAAAAATAATTGCGAAATATTTTAAGTAGCACATCAATAACGAAAATTTGTAGCTGGCGAACATCGTTTACGTAAATGTGCGCGCGTGTGTGAGTATGTGAATATTTTATAAATACCAGTATACATAAATTATTAATATTACTACTATATCTCAGCCATTTTTTAACACTTTCCAACCTAGTTGAAAAGTGTTTATGACTTCGGTTTGTCTGGCCGTCTGCCCTCTGTCCGTGCTCTAACATCCGTGAATATGCTCGGATTGCGCTGCAATTTTTATATGTTATTGTCGTTATCTATAGCATGTATCCTATTTCAACTGAAGTGTGTAGCACTTATAGTTTTTTTACAGGGACAGTCAAAAGAATTCCCTTGCATCACGGTCTATGGGGAAACATCATTTGCGGTTTATTTTAATGATGTTACACAGTTGCAAACACATTGTAATTGATATATATCCCTAAGGTGCATTACAAGAAGCTTAATATGGAATAGGGTGTGCATAGTACTTATAGTTACTTTACAGGGACAGCCAAAAGAATTCCGTTACATTACGTCTATGGAGAAAAATCGTTTGCGGTTTGATTAAATAATGTTTCACTATTTTAAACGCATTAAAATTTATATATTTCACTAAAGTACATTACAAGAGGATTACTACAGAATAGTGTGTGTATAGCAGTCATCGTTCATTTACAGGGACACACAAAAGAATTCTCTACTGTCTGTTTACAATAATTCTTGGAAGTGCGTTTTAAGTTACTGAACGCGATTTTAAATTTAACTCGCTTTTTGTCTATTACTTGGTGTGTATAAATTCTGTAGATCATATACAGGGCAGCACAAAAGTTTGAGAACACATTTCCGTTTATTGACAGAAACTCCAGAAGGAGAATTTTAAACTGTGCTACGCGTTTCCTAACTAAACTATAATTTATCGTCCTATGTAATATATATACAAATCTATAAATCATATACAGGGCTGAATAAAAATATTCGAATATTTTTCCGAATATTGTATATGTTGGAAATATATGTTGGAAATTCCTGAAATTACGTTTTTAAACATGTTATGCGTTTTCCAAATTGTTTACTTAGATGTTATCTTTCAACTTATTAAACTGTAATGATTTGTAAAATTATTTTGGAAGCGTTGGAAAGTGTTACATAATCTATGCTTGACGCATGATTTTTCGTTCTTGTTTAAGATAGAGGAGGAAAACAAAAAAAGTCTCTAGAATGCTTGTATCAAAACCTAACTCTTAAGTGAAAAATAAATTTGGATTTATGATTTTTTTGTATATTTGATATTTCCGATAGCAGTCGTTTAGTTCGCAAAACTTTTTGATGATAGTAGAGGACAAATGCTTCCTGACTTCGAAAGAGGCCACATTTAGCTTATAACAACATCGGGATGTCACTTTAGAAAATTGTTGATAAAATTAAACACTCAAAGACTGTCATTTTTAATTTCTTACAAAATCCAAGTACATATGGTACTTCAAAATCTATAGGAAGGTTGAGAATTCTTTCGAAATGATTCGAAAATGTGATTGTTCGCACGATCGCAAGCAAAACAATGACAGCAAGGAAGCCAGATAAAGGGTTGGGTGGATTTATGACGGCCAATTATCAACACGAGGGATTTAGGCCCTGGTTGGGGGAGTGCCCTCCGTGGGGGTCTTTTTAAGGGGTCCTAACCCGTATTTACACCAAGGTTCGAAGAAAACCACGGAAAACTCCGAACGGTTAGGTCGACGAGCGCGACAGGGGTTTGAACCCAGCACCTCCCGTCTACCAGCTTTGAGAGCAGAACCTCTCAGCCACTGGTGGGGCCGCCAGATAAAGATGCCAGTATCAGTATCAGTATGTACTATAACAAGAGCAATATAAAGGAGGGGAATTTTTAAATATGTAAAACCACATCGCTGTCCGCGTTTAACATCTTGCCATAAAAAAACTCGCATTTAGGTTGATGAGAAACATCTGACTCAACAAACGAATCGTTCTAAAATTATTTCTAGTGATAAAAATAAGTTTAATTTCACTGGTCCGGATGGTATTCATTCATAATTGCATGACCTTCAAAAGAAAATGGACGTATTTTCCACACGTCAACTAGGTGGAGGCTCCTAATGATTTAGGCTCCTTTTTCCTCAGGAGGTAGGCTTAGAATTGCTTTTCTAGAAATACGATAAAATAGAGATAGACATAACTAGTATATTCACATGTTAGAACGCCACCTGTTGAAACAGGGTGAAAATATTGCCGTTCTTAACAACATTTTTCAACAAGACAATGTCTTTATTCACTCTGCAAAAGGCAGAAACAAGTTGTTTGAAGATAATACGTCTCCCACAATTGATTGGCTGGTCAGTACTCCGGAGCTAAATTGCGTGGAGAACGTTTGGTGGTATTATAGTACGCAGTATCTACCGACAAATAGTCCAATATAATCGAAAGCTGAATTAAAATCTACCGTTTGTTTGGCATGAAGTGTTTTGTTACCTCGACAAATCCTAAATCTTGTAAACTGTATTCCACAACGCTTCATTGAAATTATTAAACACAAAGGAAGCACAATTGGCATATGTAATATATCTATAATTTAGACAAATCTGTAGCGTTCCTTATTGCCTATTCAGTAAAAATGCAATCTATTATATTATAATAATAACAATTGTTTTAGAATGTTTTCTTTATGTTTATATATTGTCCAGTTAGTTTGATAAAATCAAATTATATGATATATATGTGGAGTAATATAATTATAATTATTATTGAGTCAATTAAATTATCGTTCCTATCGTTTTGTAAAAAGATGTATATACACATATTAACATTTGAACAGAGGGTCTGGGAGCCATGATTGGTGAAAATGCACCAAAATTTTCGGAAAATGCTCTCCTCTGGACGGTTGCAATAGGTAGCGTCTGACTTTTTTGTAACAAAGCTCCCTAAAGGTAATCGTTTCTTTCCTGAATTTATTTAGGGGTCGACTTATACACAGAATAAACCCAAAATATGTCGTTTCAGAGTTTAAAAATAATACGGTAACTTTTATTTATACAATCTGCAAGCAGCTGGAACTTTTATTAACAGTGTCCAAATATAAAATCAAACATTCCCATCAAGATACCAGCATAGAGATATTTAGAAGAAATAACGTTTCAGTAAAAACACTGTTACTTTATTTCATCATTTGATTTTTCATTACAAGAGTATCCTAAGCCAATTGTCTGCTTTTTTTTGTATCATTACTAGTGATGGATTGATCTCTGTAATCTTGTTTGAATAATAACGGTATACTAATGAATATGATCGGGAATTCTTTTTTTTTTTCTGTTTTGTTATTGCGAAATTACCCTTTTGATTCTTTGATTGTTCTCCTTCTAGAATTATATCTTTTCTCATTTAAAAGTATATAGGATAATGTTACAATATACTTTTCTTTCTTTTTTAAAACTTTCCAACAAAGTAGAAAACTGTTTATGAATTCTGCCTGTCTGGCCGTTTATCCTTCTTCTGTTCTCTAACTCTCGTAAATGTATTTGAATTATCATGTAATTTTTATATATTATTGAGGTTTACTATAGAATGTACGTTATTGAAGTGTGAAGAATTTATAGTTCGTTTACAGGTACACACAAAAGAATTCCGTTACATTATAATTTATGCAGAAAAATCGTATCAAATGCATTTTAATGATGTTACAATGCTTGAAACGTAATGAAATTCATATGCATCACTGAAGTGGACTACAACATACTTTTTCAAAAGTATAGAAGATGTAGAATTTATAGTTAGTTTACGGGGACGCACAAAATAATTCAATTGCATTATGGTATACAGGTAAAAATCGGTTTCTTTGCATTTTAATGATGCTATGATATTTCAAATATAATGAAATTAAAAGGGAGCACTGAGGTGCACTACAACACGTTTTCTATAGATTATGGAATGCGTAGCACATATCGTTTATTTACAGAGATGCACAAAATAATTCGGTTACAGGGATGACTATTATAGACAATTGCAGGAAGTGTGTTTTCCGCTGAGGTATGCATCTTTAAACTTAATTAATATTTAGTGTATTACATGGTGTATATAAATTCTGTAGATCATATACCGGGCTGCACGACAGAATTCGTACACATTACCGCGTTGGGACAGCAATTGCTAAAAATGGATTTTCAATGAGTTCTGTGTTTTTTTAAAATCTTATTTCATTGTATGAAAAAAATAAATTTCTTAATAATATTCTGTTAGCGTTGGAAAATTCTTCATAATCTATGCCTGATGCCTGATTTTTCGTTTTTGTTTCCTTAGTATTTAAATTTAAGAATTACTTTGAAGAAGGTCAACTGTTTCTTTATTTTGCAAAATACGGTTTTTATATTATATCGTAATTACGAAATTATTTTCCTCTGTTTTGATCAATTATAATTTTTGTTTCAACTTTTGAAATTCAGATTTCACATAAGATATATTTGTTTAAATCATTTCTGTTATAGCACAGTCAGTGGTGTGACGTTACAAATAGTCAAAAATAAGATACTCAAAAAGGAAACCAAAATTTTCGCGACATTTTTTAATTCGGCAATTTTGACTTTCAGATACCGTAATTTGGTATCTACTGTGAAGTCATTGTGACCTTTTTTCCTACATTTCAAACTCGTCAGAAAATGAAACAGTCACGGTGACTTGCGTATGAATCTTCTATCATACATGTCACGTGGTGATATGACGTCAATAAAAGTTGCATTTAGGTGACGATTCCTTCATATTTTGGTCACGATACTTTAAGTGTTATAAAAGAAATACAATTAAAATTCAATATATCGAACGTGACTTGCTGCTATATAGCGATCATTTGTAACCATTTCAACATTCTATACATATTTTATACATTGAGTAAAATAAATATTTGGATATGCGAGATGAAAATGCAATCTGTTGAAAGCTCATTGCAATGATTTCGACCATTAAGAACAGTTTTAAATCACATTCGTTTTTTTTTCTTGTGCCTGAACCTGATTTTGTATCTACTATCTAACTAAAAAAAAAAAAAAAAGATTAACAGTGCACTTAGAAAAAACATTTTTATTCATACTCTTTATAAACAGCTATAATAAAATTTTATTAAAACTATTCAGATGCATGCAGATGCAAAGATTAACAGTGCATTTATAATGAACTTTTATTTATACACAAGCATCTGTACTAAACTTTTATTAAAACTATCCAGATGCAAAGATTAACAGTGCATTTATAAAAAAACTTTTATTAATACACTTTATAAGCAGCTATAATTCACTTTTTATTCAAACTATATAGATACAAAATCAAACATTCCCGCCAAAATGTCAGCATAGAGCTATTTAGAAGAAATAATGTTTCAACAAGAGAATATGTATCTTCCTATATGTCGTCATTGATTTTTCATTACATAACATCCAAAGGAAATTGTCTGCTATTTATGTAACTATCATTAGTAGTGATGGATTGATCTCCATAGTCTTGTTTGAAGGGCGGGATGCTAAATGAATATGATTGGAGATTATATCTTTTTTTAGCATTGCAGAACTGCGCATTTGTTTTCAGGATTTTTATATTTGGATTTATATCTTTTTTTTTTTTTTTAATAACATATACAGAGGTCGATGCAGGTTTCTTGTCTTGGTTTACATTTTGTGAAAAGTAAAAGTTATTTTTGTGAATAATAACATTTTATAATGTATGATGAAATCCAGTTACTCAAATTCTAACCAATCATTTATGAACAATAACTTAGGAACAATAAATGAAATAATAGTCCTTCTGCTAAAGTTTTCCTCTCTGGTGTACTTGTTTTGTTTCCAAATTACACATTTTAAAACCTAACAAAATAAAAATAATCAATGAAGAGTACATTTTTATGAGGAAGAATTTTGTAAAGAAGCCCTGTTTTATTAAAATGAATTTTGTGAAGAGGCCTGTTTTATGAAAAGGATTTTTGTGAAAGGGACCTGAAGAGGTCCCATATTTTTCCTACATCGACCCCTGATATGGGATTTTTTAACATTTTTCTTTTTGCAATTTTATACTTAAAATTATTAATTCAATATGAAATTTTTATAGAAATTATAAAGAAAATACGGTAATACTTCATTGTTACAGAGGCAGCGCTTTTATAAAATCCTTGGCGCAATTCGGGCTAAAAATATAGAGATTTGTTGTCAAATGATAAAAACAGCAATCAAAACAAACTTGGTGTACTATTATTCTTGTTTATGTATGTATTAAAAAATTATTCTTCATTACACATATTAGGTAAATTAATTCTATTTGTATATAATAACACATAAGTGTCTCCTACATATTAAATAACTTGTATAAATATTGAAAATACTGCTTGTGTTTATGAAACAATGGATAGGCTGCCAGAAAATATGTGTGTAAAATTTCTTTCCCTTGACGCCATATTCTTTGTCGACAAGTCCCTTATAACATAGAAGTACTGAAAAATCATTCCTGATGCAAAGAATATTTCTTCTACTTTCACCCACAGTCCTCTAAATTACAATTCTTTAAATCGCTATTAGTTGACATTGACAATCAACAATAGATTATAATATTACTTAAATAAGGCGTTGTATATATTAAAGGTGAACTCGTAAAACACAGGTTTCGATAATCACCAGTTTAAAGATGCACAATATCATTATCATCAGTTTGTTTTATAAAGCAAATTCCAGAGTATTAGAGCCAAATTGGACATTGTGAGAGCTTTGAGCAGTTATTACAGTCTTCCATGAAACGTTAATTTTTTTTTTTTAAATATATAAAAACAAGAAAGGAAAAATCGTGCGTCAAGCATAGATTCTGTAACACTTTCTAACACATTCAGACTACTGTAACAAAACTTTCTCGTTTAATAAAGTGAAAGATGATGTCTAAGTAAACAATTAGGGAACGCATAACATACATTTGAAAACACAATTTCGGTAATTACCACTTACAGTCGGAAAATAATTCAATTTCCTTTGTGAATCTCTATATATGATCTATCGATTTGTATATATACTACATATTATGCTAGAATTTAGTTCAGTTAGGAAACGCTGAATACAATTGAAAATTTCCTCTCGGCAATTTTGTCTGTAAATGGAATTGTATTCGAACTCTTTTGTACATCTCTGTATCTGTATAATTTAAATCTATATTTTAATACTTGGAAATTTTTCCATAGAAAATTTGACAAGCGTTGCATTCATAATATTTCAAATTTTAATTGCTTAAAAGGCGTATAGCCAACATAGTGAAAAAATACCCAAACCGGGACTCGAACCCGGGTCATCAGTATGGCGCACTGACGTTCTACCAACTGAACTACTTTGGAACGATACTCAGCCTGGCACTTTGGCTATAAACGTAGCACAAGATGGAATATTTTCCGTGAGCCACCAACACTGGAGCAAACGCGAAACCAAAAAAAAATCCAGCATCGATAATTGAATAAATCTATATTTTAATACTTGGAATTTTTTTTTCTGTTTTCTTTTCTTTTCTTTTTTTCTCATAGAAAATTTCATAAAAATTAAAATTTGAAATATTATGAATGCAAGGCGTGTGAAATTTTCTATGGAAAAATTTCCAAGTATTAAAATATAGATTTATTTAATTATCGATGCTGGATTTTCTCTAGTTTCGTGTTTGCCCCAGGGTTGGTGGCTCACGGAAAATATTGCATCTTGTGCTGCGTTTGTAGCCCTGCCAACATGTTATACTGAGAAAGTGCCAGACTGAGTATCGTTCCCAAGTGATTTAGTTGGTAGAACGTCAGTGCACTATACTGATGACCCGGGTTCGAGTCCCGTCTTGGGTACTTTTTCACTATGTTGGCTATACGCCTTTTAAGCAATTAAAATTTGAAATATTATGAATGCAAGGAGTGGGAAATTTTCGATGAAAAAATTTCCAAGTATTAAAATATAGATTTATTCAATTATCAATGCTGGATTTTCTTTGGTTTAGTGTTTGCCCCAGGGTTGGTGACTCACGGAAAATATTCCATCTTGTGCTGCGTTTGTAGGCAAAGTGCCAGGATGAGTATCGTTCCAAAGTGATTCAGTTGGTAGAACGTCAGTGCGCTATACTAATGACCAGGGTGCGATTCCGGCTTGGGAACTTTTTCACTATGTTGGCTATACGCTTTTTAAGCAATTAAAATTTGAAATATTATCTATATAATTTATACACACAAAGTAATATGCAAAAAAAAAAAAATTGTTAATTTAAAAATGCATACGACAACTAAAAACCCAATTTCAACAATTATTGCTCATAGACAGTATTGTAACCGAATACTTTTGTGTGTTTATGAACGATAAATATGCAACCTATTCAACAGAAAGCATCTTGTTGTGCACCTCAGTAATATCTGCATAAATTTCAACATGTTTTAAATAGTATAACATTATTAAAATACATTGCAAACGATTTTCCCCTGTAGACCTTAATGTAGCGGAGTAATTTTGAATGTCCCTGTAAACGAACTGTGAATGGTTACACACTTCTTTTTTAATACCGAACACGCCATAGTAAATGGCAATAACGTATATCAATTACATAGCAATCCGATTATATTTACGCGAGTTAGAGCTCAGACAGACAAGGTTCAGATTCAGGTTAGTGGGGAGACCTATCCATGCGCTTTCTCCGTTAACCCCACTCAAAGACAGATAGACAGGCAAACCAAATTCCTAAACACTTTTCAACTATGTTGGAAAGTGTTAAAAAAGGATATTTTTCGAGTTTGTCTTTAGTA
The DNA here is from genome assembly GCA_963931845.1 of Maratus michaelseni. Lineage (NCBI taxonomy): Eukaryota > Metazoa > Arthropoda > Arachnida > Araneae > Salticidae > Maratus > Maratus michaelseni. The sequence goes on from OZ007600.1 coordinate 122,862,776, forward strand.
TTCGCAACGCCTCAAACGAATTTTCATGAATATAAGGTTAACTTGTCAACAGTATGTTTTAATAATGATTATGAAATTCTCAATGATTTTTTTATTAGAAGGAAATGTCATAGTTTTAGAATCGATTAATTCTGTAAGTTTCTTATATCCTATTGAATTTACATAATGCTCAATCGGTGAAAAATCAAGTAATTTTATTTACTATGAAAATCCTTTTAATGAATTTTCAGTCTTAACGTTCTTTTACGGTTGGTAAGTAAACTCAGAGAAAATGCTCTATGAGTTTTATTGAACTATAAAACTGGCAATAAAATACACTTTATTTCTCTAGATAAATACTTAGGGATTTTTATTAACCGAGAGATGCAGGTAGCTGAAAGTATCTGGCTTTCAGAAAACTAGCTTACTAATAGCGAATAATATAGCGTTTCAAATACCTTCATAGAATAGTCTTATTTGTTTTGATAAAGGCTGAGATTGAGCTGGAACATGTCAGCAGTCTAATAAAACTTTTTTTACTGTTTATAATATTTTTATTTTACGCCTTTTAGCAATTAAAAGAAATATATATATATATATATATATATAACTTCTTTTAATTCAAAATATTTGGTCGAAAATGATTCTCATGTTTCAAAAGTTTTTTGAAGCAAAAGTTTAGTTTTAAAAAATGTCCATAGAAGCTTAAAAAAAGCATAAAACGCAAGAAGTTGCAGACTATTTATTTTGTACGATCTATTACAATATTTCAGCGTTTGCGCTCTTTACTGTAGCTCGAATCACATCCAAACGGTACTCAATTTCATCCCACACATTGAAAAATGACAGTAGATTGTACAGAAATATGGTTTCTAAATACTTAATATTTTGATGGTTTTTGTTTATTGTTTTGTAACATTTTAACATACAGAGCCATCTATGAGAAAATTTTGAAACTAAAATTTTTTAATGTGCTTAAAAAACTTTCGACCATTACAGGAATTATGTCCGAACCACGCTTTCTTATGCCAAATACTTAATTATTTTATTGAATTTTAAAATATGTCAAAAACTTTTGATTCACCTTGTACATTGGCCTCTAAAAGTTAAGGTACAATCAGTTTTTCGACGCTCAGTATTAAAAGAATGATAATAATTGTTAAAAAAAAAATGCTTTACATGATTGATCATAAGAAACTTCAGTAAAATCTTTTCTAAATATTCTCTAAAATATTTCTACACATCTCTATTTTTTTTTTAAAAGAATTGGGCATTTATATGACAGTCAAGGGGAAATTGCGAATATCCCGATTTTGTAATTTGTGTAGAATTTTTGTTATGCTTGTTGATTTTGTGTTGTTGGTGCTAAAATAGTGTTGTTCATATCCAGGAGATGTCGTTTAGATGTCGTTAAGATGGCGGACAATCGGATGGATGGAAATGGGGTTATCACAAGCTAGTATTGCTAGACTTCATAATGTGTCTCGTAGTGTGGTACAAAGACTCTGGAATCAACTTGAATCCAAAAATTCAGTATCAAGAAGATTTGGTCCAGACGACTCACGGGTTATAACCCTTGCACAAGATAACTTCATTGCTCTTTTGGCTCGAAGTAGGAGGAACCTACTGTGGTTCAGCTTATTTCTAAACGTAACGCAACAGGGATAACAATATTTGAAACTGCGATGCATAGACATCTTCGCAATTGAGAACTCTATTCGAGACGACCCGTTGTAGGTGTCCCTCTTAGTCTACAACACAGAAGTGCCCGATTATGTTGGCCAAGAGCACATTACTTGGAACAGACAACAATGGGGTTCCGTACTGTTCACAGACAAGTCCATGGTTACTTTGAATAGTGATTCAGTTCATGTGCTGATCTGGAGAAAACAATGCATCATATTTCACCTATGTAATATTGTTGAAAGACACAGTTATAGAGGAGGTGGAATAGTGGATTGGGCTAGAATCTCTCTGGTGGTCACAGTAACCTGCATGTGTGCAATAGAAGAACACTGACTGCTGTGAAATATCGGGACGAGATCCTTGCTCCGTTGTACCTTTATACTAATTCGTTCCAAGCTTCTTTGGGAATATCTCAGCAGACAGGTGGCGGCCGTAAGTCCTCTTTCGAAGTCATTAAATGCGCTGCAACAAGCGTTGCCAATGTTTGGGCGTTGCTTCCCATTCCATTGACCGAGAACTTAGCTGAGAGTATGGAAAGTCGATGCCACAAATGCATTCCAAGTAGAGTCGGACACATGCCTTATTAAAATTCGTTTATTTAACCTTTTTTTCTCACAAAAACTGCCTTTTATTTATTTATTAATTTTTTTATCAAACAGTGGACTTTTGTAAAAAATATCAAATCATGCAAAAAAAATCAAATGTAAATCATGCTTGATGTTAAAATTAAGTAAAATTCGATGAATAACTATTTAAAGCACAATTCTTCTACTTTTCATATTTTTATCATCATTTGTTTTCAAATTAGACAGAAAAAACTGGATGTACCTTAACTTTTGGGACCAGTATATATAGAGAGTTTAGTTAGCTAAGCTAAAAAGTGACAGTACACGCCAAGAGAATCAAATTTTACTACCAAACTCGGTGTCGAAATTTTCTTGTTAAATAAAAATTGTAGGGTATTCCTGGTTTTTGTTCATAATTTCAATAATAATAAAAATATTGTACTGAGTCTTTGAACGGATTAACTTATTTTGTCCGAAATGTTCTAACAAGTACTGAATGTGTAAACCGTCCGTATATAAAATATACTAATGCGCACACTCCGTATTTCGAAACGCGGCTGACAATTACACAGATGACATATATTCTATACGATGACATTTTTCCAATTACTGTGCATATTCATTACGTCTTGAAAAATAATCATGTTGCACATGCAGTTCAAAGCAAGATATGTCTATTGAATATTTCATTTCATTATATTAGTTTTTCTTAAAATAATGAAAGAAAATCGGGGCTCAGATTGGAGTGAGATACCCTGTGTTCATGACTGAATAACTGCTGAATAAATGACTTCGACCCTGGTTTCGTATAACAGAAGTTGATTCTCACGTGTATTATTTCCTTTATCAGTTTGTTGTCACATTAACTTGTACATGTATACGTATTAAAGATGAGACAGGCTCATCCCGAACCCAAGACCCTGAGCCCGCTGCCCGGCCAAGTCTCCTTAATAGTAGTCTCTCGGCTCGGACTAAAAGTAAAAATTTTATTTATTCACAAATTGAAAAAAAAAAGTAGAGGGAAACAAACTTGCAATTTGAGAATTAAGAATGTAGTCTAATTTCTTAAAGTGTTTTACAACTTTTTAAAAATCAGTTTGAAAAAAGGGAATCAATTGTTATTGATAGGGTATAAGGAGAAATCATTTGATTCTGAAGCCATTGCACAGTGTTTGTAACAGAAAGAAGCCATGTCATATATTCTTTTTTCTTTAATCCCCAAGTCCTTTACCAGAATTACTGGAAAACAGAACTCACGTCTTCCTGCAATAGATGTACAATGGTACTTTAAAATAATAAGAATTGTGGTCTTTTCAGATTTCTGCCAGTGGCTGGGTATGAAAGACAAATTTGTTATTTTAAACAGATTTTCAGGGACACGAAATTCGCTAAACTTTGTCGTGAGGGAGGATTGATACTTATTTCTTTGTAAGAAGAGATTTTGAAATGAGAAAATTAATTTTGAAGAATTTAAAAATGTTACTAACAATTATCTACTGCGTACTTTCGGTACCAAGCTCGAGCTCCGAAAAAAAGAGCCCGAACTCATCTCTAATATACATTACAGATATCGACATATCATTAAGGTGAATAAGATAGCTTTCCTTTTTCTTTAAGTCGTTTAAAAATGACCAAATTTTAATGAGTGTATTATTTGAGCAAAATCATATTTCAAATTTTCTGCATTATTTAGGTTCGTTCTTTTCTCACGAACTTAACCTAATATTCAATTATCAAAATGCAGGTAATTTTATTTACAACGAAAATCTTTTTAATGAAATCTTAGCACTTAAACTCCTTCACGGTTGTTTTACTCAAAGAAAATCCTCTGCTAGTTTTATTGAACAATAAAAACAGACCGTGAGTTAAGCTTTATTTTATGACCTTGTGATTTGTATAATACGAGAGCAGCAAATAACTGTACTGCTAAAAATCAGCAGCAAAATACCAGCCTTTCAACCGTTTTTATAGATAACGGTTATTTGAAGCGTTCTCATTGACCAGAATAGAAATAAATTACGGTTATGTAACCGTTTTCTATAAAAAGGTTGAATAACTGGACAGTTTACTGCAGATTTTTTAACCAGTGTGAAAATAAAATACGTTCGCAATTTGATATCATGTAAATGTACTACGATAAAAAGGTAATAATAATGATAAGTAATAACATGTAAGAATGTTTTTTTGACAAATATTTTGTGAATGGTATTTAATGCATCTGCGCTATTTTTCTTTTTAATTTTTAAAGTTTTATTAAGGCTGCTCTGCTAATAAGCATAGATGTAACTAATATAGAATTTCCTTAAAACTAAATCTTAATTATGCCTATCTTTGTGTCATTAGAAATTTATAAGAAATATTGTAATAAATTTCTTATCATTTAACAGAAAAGTTCAATGGATACATTTTTAAAAGACAGTTTCGATCAGAATTCAAAAATTCCATTTGAAGTTAGCTCCAAACTCGAAATGAATTCGACAAAATAACTTTGGTTTATTTTAAGCTGTGTACATACTTGAAAGGGACTTTTTAACCGACTTCAAAGAAATAACTTTTACTATTTTTTTTTCTTTTTTCAATGTATATCCACGCATGATTTTTGTGTGGCTGCTACAATTTAGATAATTCTAGTTTTCTTCGAAAGGGCTCGTTTTGGTGGTATCCCATTACTATTTTTACCAGGATCGAAAAATAGAATGTTTGTCTTTCTGTCCGTTTTCCTGTATTTTTTTTTTCTTTTTACTTGGATGTAACTTTCGTAAAAATTAGGTCTCACTGCAAAATTTCAATCTATTGCTAAGGTACACGATATTACTTTTAACAGAGTTGTCGTATCAAGTATAGTTTTTTTTTTTTTAAATTTTCTTCGATCTTTACAAGAAAAAATGTATTGAATCCGTGAAAAATGTATACTTCCGGTTTTCGACGGATTTATACGTATTAGAAGGTCCTGAACACGATTTGACTATTTAAAAAAATGTCTGTCCGGAGTCCGTGAATGTGTAAGACAAATTTTCTGGGCGTTCTATCAAAAGAACTAATGCATGAAATTTAATCAAACTTTAGATTCAGTTAGACCTTGACATAAATTGGTGCTGATTAGGTTTTGATGTAAATTGCTGGCACTGTTATATACGATCACGATTTCTATGATAAATATCTATATCTGAAGAACGAATAGATTATACTTTAATTTTCGTTGCAGACGATTTGATAGAAGAAAGTTTTGTGATGGTTACAACATATTTTCTTAGTTTTTTTTACAGTGTAGAAAAAAATTCTACAATGCACATCAAAACGAGCAATATTGGAAGCAATGAGATTTAAAGTAAGTAGAAAAAAAAAGTTTCCATAAAAACACCATGTTTTGCGAAACCACTCACACTAAAATACGCTAACTGGCATGCAATAAGTAAATATTATTCCAATAAGGTAAGAAATAATCACTTGAAGTCGTTTTTATTTTTTTCTTAACTTCTTTGTGCTTTTTTTTTGCCTTTCCCAGTAATTTGATTAGGTTATAACTGATGAAAATTTAATACAGTATTCATTATATTTCGATAATCTGAATACTCTCTCTGTAAATTGTGTAAAATAATTATTTTACACAATGATTTCAATGATTATAATCATTGAAAAATGGAAAAAAAAAATTCTAATTTTTCTATTTTTATGAAAAATCACAACGTCCCAATTTCGGCACGCCAGGCATAAATGAGTTAAAGGTTATTTCTTAGGAACGTGAACTAAATAAATTTCATATCTGTAAGTTAAAATTCTCGCCAGCTGAAGGTTTCTTTCAATTAATTACACTTGAATTTTAAGTTTCAATTGAACATGAATATTTAATGGCATTTTTTACAATACGATGCTTTTTGAATTATAATGTAGGTATATTTTATGAGTAATATAGTGAAAGTTTCCGAATATATATATATATTTCACTGTAAACAACATATTTATTTTTAAAACATGTGGAATGACTTCAGTCGATTTTTTTAACACTTTATGGAAATACTTTGTATTTAGATATCAAATAATAATCCAAAGTTAACTGAAAAAATATGTAATGCAATATATTCTACTAAAATACCTTCATCATAGAGCTAATCTTCCGTAATCGGATTCACAGCCAAAGTTGGAATCAAACAGGAGTAATCCTGGCATCAATTAGTTTCAAGTGTGTGAGAATTGCAACCCCTTTACCATGAAAAAGGGATCATTTTAATATATTTTAGCATATTTTTCAAAAGTATTCAGTTTGATTTTTTTTTAATGTAGATATTTTTTCTTTCTTCTTCCACAAAATTAATACAAAAATTTCCGTACACTTTTATTTGGTAAAATATTTTTTTGTTGCCATATATATATATTATTGAAAAAAAATTATTAAATTAAAAAATGTTCTGATGAAACATAATAGTTATATCGGCAAAAATATTTAAATACCTAACACGTCGGCCGATTTCTTCGAAAATATGAACAATTCTTGCGACAGTGGCCTGTAACATATTTACCAAATGGAAGCTCAATCGAAAGCATAGTTTAAGCACTATTGTGTTCACGCACACACAAACATACACAGCATTATCATAAAAAAAAACCCACCAAAAACTAGCTCTGGGGATATAAAAACATGAGGAAATTCTTGAAATCATTTTAAAAATAGCAAAAACTGATTCAGAGAACCTCGAACTGTAAAAATGCACTAAAATTTCCATAATCGTTTTTTTTTTTTTATCTTGATTACAATACTTTCCTTACACAATATGTGTACGAAAAGTAAAAAAAAGATCCATTTGTGAAACTCTTTATTTAAAATATAAAGTAATAATACGGCAAATGGAGGAGATCGAAACACGCATCTAAGCATACAGAAAACATGTTTCGGTGTTATTATACAATGACGCAATGAATGTCTTTTTTTTTTTTTTTTTAACTCATGTTATTGATTTTTTTTTTTTTTAAGAATAAATTTGATTAAAAATCTATTTATTACATTGGTACATAAGCAAGGAATCCCCTAAAAGTTTTTATTTTAACTTTTTATTTTAAAAAACTCTCCGAAAAAAGTTTTAAATTTTTATTTCGTAACTACATTTTATTTTCACCCTCAATTAACGTTCAGTAAGTACCTATTCATAAATAAAGCAGTTTTACGTGATTTGCCACGTTCCTCGTTTTACGTATTAAAAAATCTTAGAGGTATTTAATCTTTTTACTTCATGCAAAAGTTACATTAACCACGTTCTTTGCGCTGCACAGGAAGTTAAATTATGGAATTTCACTGCCAAGATCATCCTTGAAATTTTTCTTTGTTGATTTTTAATGCGCATTTGCTTTATTATTCGAGTTATGTGTCTTAAAAGAATTGAATAGTGATAAAAAAGGGGAAAAAGATGCAATGGTTATTGCATCTACTAGTAGAATTATTAATGTTTAATTATATTTTTGGGTTTAATTATAGTTAGAAAAAAAAAAGATTGGTGAATTTGTAATTTGATAAGTACAGTTTATAAAAATGCTTAATGTTTATGTTTGTAAAAAAAAAAAAAAAAAGGAATAAACAATTTTTGCAAGAAACAATATATATTTACTTTTTAAGTAATGTATTTATGAATTGCTCGCTGGAATTACAAAGCAGTTAGCTAAAACTATTATAACGAGCACACGATATTGAAACATGAGGAAAAATAAACGGAAATACCCGTTTGTCTGAAAAATATGTCTTTTAATAATTTAACGTTAAAAAAATAAGCTTAGAGGCTCGTCTTCATCAGGAATTTAATGGAGGGTATACGGTGGCTTACGCTGTATAACTTCTGGATTTTAAAAAGAAACTCCGTATACCCTCTGTTCGTTGTAACCTATAGCGTATATTCTCTATATAGCATATATATAGTATCTATATCCTCTGCATTTAGTGTATTATGCCCATTGATTTTAATATAAATGGACACCGGAATCCTTTCTTCTCTCCCGAGAGAGTTGAAGAAAACATCTTTCACTTTTTATCGCCAAAAAAACGGCGAAAGGGTGCCGCTTTCTGGCGGTAATCAGCTGCAGTCTCAGCAACGGTGGGATGCTTTGGAATTCCAGTGACAGTTTGGCAGGAAAAAAACCTGTTTCGCATAATATTCTCCCACCAGCATTTGCTGGTGGGAAGGGACATGTTTTCTTCAAGAAAGGGTTGCTGATCCGGCGTCTATTTCTATGAGATGTCAATGATTATGCCCTAGTTTTTTTATGACTACATAAAAAATATTTAAAATATATTTTTAAAAACTTGTCTTTATACTGAAATTGTACAAAAATCTGCAATCTTTAATACAAATACCTAATTTTGACACCATATTTGCATTTTTCGGTAAATTTTACCTTAAGATACCAAACGTGAAGTTATTCGGTCAGGTAGTTTAGGAATTATGCATGTTTAAAGTTTGGAACTCCTAATGTTTAAATTCATTTGTAATCGTTGCAAAACAGATTGCAATGAGGGTACTTTTTAAAAAGTATAACCCAAGAACTAATTTGCGAATTAAGGTGATAGTTTAGATTCGCATATTTGAAGCTTTTAGAAATCGATTTCTGTTAAAAAATTATAGGTTAATATATTTCTCGAAAATTTATTTAAAAACATATATTCTATATGAATTTCAGAAATGAATATAAATTGTAACCTATAATTCTTTTAACAGAAATCGATTTCTAAACGATGCAAATATGTGAATTTATAATAGCACCTTATACTGTCAATTAGTTCTTGAGTTATACATAAAAAACTACCCTCATTGAAATCTGTTTTGCAACGATTAAACATGAATTTAACATTAGGAGTTTCAAATTGTAAACCTACGAATTCCTAAAGTTCTGACGGAATGACTTCCCTTTTGGCATCTTTAGATAATATTTTACCTAAAAAAGATGAATATGATGTCAAAATTAGTTGTTCGTATTGAAAATTTCAGAATTTCGTACAATTTCAGTATGAACAGGAACCATAAATTGAAAGAAAAGATAGTTTCCTGTTGAGTGGTTATTTTCCGTTTTTTTCTGGTACAATTTGGTGATTAAAATTGATGGAGTGCTTTTTTTTTTCTACTATCTGTACCTCAACACATAACATTTAATTTATTGAAGATTTTTTTTTATATCTTTTATACCGCTAACCAGTCCCCTACTTGTCGGGCATGAGTACCTAACTTGAGGAGTTAGTACCTGGACGCGGGCGATATTCGATTGATCACAGCATGGCTTACAAAAGCCTTGTTGGCATCGCTGCAGTGCTCTCTAGTAGTTTGCTACAGTTTTCTTTGTTTGCCGGTTCATGGTTTCTATTTAACTTTGTTGAATTGACAGATTAAAAAAAAGAGCAAAAATTAAAAATGAGAAAGGAATTGGTCTCGTAATTTAGAACCTTGATCATGTGACGAGACCTTCACCTGACTAGGCAACCCCAGAGGTATAAGTCATAAAAGATGACCCAAAGATTTTTTTTAACTTATGTAAATGATTTTTTAATAATAGATTTTACTAAATGTTTAACTCCTACATTGATGTGTAAGCAAGAAAACCCGTTAGAAGATTACATATTAACTTAAATAGTTCATCGAGGGAAAAAAAAAGGAAAGAAAAGTGATTTTTTTTTCTCTTAACTACCTTTTCTCAAGTTCAATCAATATTTAGTAGTACCAATTGATAAATAAAGCACTTTTACGTGACTTGGCACGTTCATTGAAATGATCTTAGAGGCATTTGATTTCTTTACTACATGTAAAAATAAGTTACTTTAACCACGTACTGTTGTTGTGTACAGAGCACAAAATTTCGCATGCAAGGCCGTCCTTGAATCTTTAATTCTTTGTTACCTTTCAATGTGAATTCGCTTCATTTTTCGAATCATATGTATTGAAAGAATTTAACAGATGATTAAGGACGAAAAAAAGACTCTAACGATTGCTAGATCGATCAGAGAAATTTAATTAATTTTTTTTCTATATAAATAGTTCAGCATTTGATTCTAGCTAATATTCTACAACGAAATTAAAACTTCATAAATACGGTGAGTGCACCAGTAATTGACCATTTAGTGGAAATAGTCTTAAAGTTTTTTTTTTCTTCTAATAAAATTATTGGCACATTTTTTTCCTATGTACTAATTAAAGTATGAGGATTCATTTTCTTTTCTAGAATTTAAGTTATTTAGGAAATGAGATTGCACCAGTAATTGACCACTTCTTCTACGGTGTAAAAATCAAAATATGAATGTTTGTATTTAAAACTGCTGCTAAAAGACACGCATACTGGGGGATACAAAAGGCAGAAAACATTTTAAAACACAATAATTCACAAACTAATAAAAATAGAAAAGCAAGAATATTTCTAATTTTCCCACGCTAATCTTCAAGCTCATCTTTAACTGAAATTATGACGTTAAAAAAAAAAAAAAAATCTCTGGATGTTAGATACAGATTTCTTACAACCAAAGTTAGAATGTATACTCATTAATTTCTGTTTTCTGCCGTTTTTATATTTCACTATACAATTACTGGTGCACCCACGTAGATAAATGAATAAATAAAAGAAAAGAAAACACAAATTTAAGGTTTATGTCAATGCGCAAGCAAGGAAATCCCTAGAAAAATATGTCGAACTACGCACTTAAACAATGAAATAATCAGAATAAAAAATGCTACTGTAAATAGTAAAATCTTTGGTGATTTCTTTGGCTGGCATGCAGGCCAATACAAACGTATCGCTTTTAACAATTTTCAAATCTTTATTTGAATGCATAATTGATATTTTTCATATAAAAATGTTTTAATGTTGTTAGTGGGTAATCTAATATATACACTGTTAGAAATAGATACTCAAATTCCACGACATTTTCTTCGTTTTTAACGAAACTGTTTCCTGAGAAATGCTCCGAGCAAATATTTCGTCAAATCAAGTAAATTTGCAACCTCAAGATAGTGAAGAAATTAGTTTCGTCAAATTGTTTGTTCGAAAGTTCCAAAAAAAGGTTGGTGGTGCCATCTATTGGAGATTTTAGAAGCATATTTGACTGGGGGGAAAAGACTACACACTTCTCTTAAGTCTTCAACGGGATTCGAACTCACAACCTTTGCCGTGAGAGATGAACGTGCTGCCTGCTTTGCCAGTGAGCCCTTGTGTGAATTTGATTTTAAAGGTATCTATGGGATGTTGATGTGTGTTTATATTTTTTAGAAGTATTTTTATCGGTGCTGTTATAATTTCTGCATGTTTTAATTAATATGGCTAGATTATTATTATGGTTTTTCTATGGTTAATAAATAATCAGAATATGGCTTGATTAATATAATTTATTAAAGAAATTTCCTTTGTTCAATGAATGATTAGAATATGGTCAAGTTAATTTGTTGATCAGAAATAATAAATTTTGAAGGCATATTTTGGAGGCGAGTTCATCAATTTCAGAGGATAAGATTACTGTTTATAGTGGAGAAGGGATCAGTTAAACATATTTTTAAATTGATTGTTATATGAATATATTTCTTAAATAAAAAAGAGCTCCTAAAATTTTGGCTTTTTTTTTTAACCATTGGGAAAATGTTGTTGCTTTCGGTCGAGAATGGACCAAATGATGTTCGCATTTTACTATTTTAACCGTTTTTAACGAAATTCTGTAACTTTAGAAGAATTTTTTAAGCGTTTTCAACGAAATTCTCTAACTTTAGAAAAATTTATCTTTGAATAGGCAATAGAAATGCATAAAATCGTTACAAAAAGGATAGACGCAAATTATCAGATACGAAAAATAAAGTAGAAATTTGGTACTTTCGTGTTATAACGGCCCCCAAGGATGAAATATTTTTGTTTCTGTTTTCATTAATATATTGTAAATTTGGTACTTTCGTGTAATTTTTTTTTTTTTTTTGAGCGATTTTGTAACAACAAAAATAATCTGGCCTGGAATGGGGAAACATTTTTGTCAAATATTTGAGATTTTCCATTTCATTAAAAATCACTTAATTTTGAGACGAAATGATTGTCAAAAATGATGAAATATAGCTCAAGAATTGCAGAATCGTGAAAAGTGAGAGTTTTATTTTTGACAGCGAGGAAACAGTTTCGTCAGATATTTGAGGATTCGCTTTTTATCAAAAACTACGTGACTCTGTGACGAAATGATTGTCAAAAATAACGAAATGAGGCCTAAGGATTGCGGAATCGTCAAAATTGAGTGTTTTATTTCTGAGATTGTATATATATATATTAAATGCAAACGATCTGTCTTCAAGAGAAAATGGTTTTGATCTTATGTTCTGTTCACCGGTCAGTATTTTCTGTAACCCGAGAAGGTTCTCCTGATCCTGATTTTTGTAATACCTATTCTCATACAGATGTTTCGAAAAATGAGGATAGACGAAAACAGGCCCCAATGCATCTGAGACTCAAATTTTCCATTTTTTATAATTAGCTGAGATAATTAAAAACCCTCATCGACGCTAATGAACAGCTTTCCTCAGTTCTCCGGTGTTATGATCGCTTCCACGCCATGTACCAGGAAAACAGAGTTTTTCAAGCACAAAACTTTAAAACGGGAGAAAAATATTCTGTTTTTGTGCATTTTAAAATCGCAATTACTATTGTTCTACGCTATACATACAATAAGTAAACAAATAAGTAAATAAATAAATTAAATACCTAAAATATTGTTATTTTACACTGAATAATTGTATATGACGACATTCGGAAATTTTTTCTTTTAATTGAGTTTTTAAAATTTCAATCCAGTTTTGTAATACTCAGAAATAAAGCCCCTAGACATGGCTAGGTAATTTTAATGCCCCGTTAAATTATCTTAAAGGTATTTATACTCCTTAATACATACTTTAGTCTCTTTAGCCACGTGCGGCACAGGACATTAATTTAGCCCATTATACGTCCAAAAGATCGTCGTTGAATATTTAATACATTCTTACCTTTTAATGAATCTGAGCTTCATTATTCGAATTCTTTGTCTTAATAGATGACTGAATGGCAAAAGTATCTAGCAATTACTGCATCCATAGGTAGATTTATCAAAATCTAATTATAGTTTGGGAACTAATTAAAGAAAACTAATTGCCTTAGAAACAAAACAACCTTGAGTCCGTACGATTTACTGAACTTTTTTCAGGATTAATTTAAAAAATATATTAATTTATTTTTAATTAAAGGAGAACAATTTCACGATCGAAGAACAATTACATAGATCAATTACATAGAATTTGATGAACTTTAGAAAAGAAATAATCTTGTGATTATTGTATTTATCAATAAATGTAAAAAAAAAAAAAAAAAAAAAAAAAAAAAAAAAAAAAAAATTGAACGACTTAATTATTATAAGGATACAGTTTTGTATAACATTCGTGTGAAAACCACATAAAGGAAAACCATTATATATCTATATATTTATGTGTGTGTGTATGTAATGTATGTATATTAACTAGAAGACTGAGCCCTGATCGATACTTTATTCTTCTTTCATATTGTATTTCAGTGAAGGTACAATTTTATTATTTATTTCTACATAAAAGTGTCTAGTTTCCAAAAGTTAATAATAACAAATCAACATGTTTCGTTTTTTGAGTTTTTTTCTTTTCTATATCAATAATTTCTATATCCAAGTTCTTCATGTTATCGAGATAATACACTAGTGTGCAAAACTTAAGCAACAAACACAAAATGCTAATTTCTGAACACGTGAGTACTCAAAAGGAAATTCTATAAACAGTAAGTGTAGAAAATAGGTACTACACTAACAGCACAGACTGTCGATGAGAAGTCTTCTTGACATCACAAATGGTCACAATTGTCACAGTCAGTACAATGAACAGAAATGTGATATCTTTCATTCGTCTCATTTTTACTCTCATTTGGTCACTCCACTGAACAGTTACCATGACTGCTGCTTTTTGACGAGTCACCAGGTGACTTTACAATGAAGTCATCTTGTGACTCTCATGTGACTTTCATTTTGACACTCCATTGTAACGTCATCATGATAGCAGTTCTGTGACGAGTTCCCAAGTGACAGAAAATGAAATCATCTGGTGACTTTTCACAAAGGAGTGCAATATGACTTCACAATAGAGTGTCGATCACCGGAAAGTAACCATGCGACTTCATTGTAACATTATTTGGTGACTCATCACAATGGAATGCTCACAATGACTTCAAAGTTCAGTCTTCAACTGACAGTGACTTGAGAATCACAAGGTGAATTCATTGTAATGTCACCTGGTGACCCATCACAAAGCGACAGTCGCAGTGACTTTTCAGTGTTAACAATCATTTGAGAGTAATAATGAGACAGTGAAATATCTCATATTTTGATTCACCGTAGCGATTGTGACACTTCTAACCATGTGTGATGTCAAGGAGACTTTACATCGACTGGCAGTGCTGTTAGGGTAGTACCTCTTTTCTGCACTTGCTCTTTATAGAATTTCCTTTTGAGTACTCATGTGTTCAGAAATTAGCATTTTGTGTTTGTTGCTTAAGTTTTGCACACCAGTGTAGTTATTAGCTTTTCATATATTTTTGCATTTGTTAACTACAAAACGGGTTGATTATCCGGGTGTTTAACACTTCTATCCATACCACATAATGGTTTTGAGAAAGGTTTTCTGTAATAAAAGTAACTTTAAAACTGTTTCTCATCTAAGCCCTGTAAAAAACAATGTAGAGCATCCCATGTACAAAACAAATGGTCGTAGGTCGACACCAATGAGTTCGAAGGTCTGGTCTTGTACTTCGTGTATACAGGGTGTTTCACTAGGGGACCGACAAACTTGCAGGAAGTGTAGAGGGCGCAGAGGTGACTCCGAATCACATATAGGAATGCAGGGTCGAAAATGCCGTAGTTGTGAGCTATTGTTCAAAGAAGCAGAGAAAAAGAACAGAAACAGCAACACATTAATGGGACAGAAACCATTTTATTGAAAAGTTGTACTACAGAAGGTGTTCGAAATTACTACCAGAAGTCGTCGGGCAGGCTTGACAGTGGTGTCGCATGGATTCACTTACGTTCTGGAAGATTCCTGGTAAAACGCGTATCCTGCCTCGCCGCTTGAATATCTGTAGCTGCCGACAGTATACGCGACACACCAGGAATCTTCCAGAACTTAATTGAATCCATGCGACACCGCTGTCAAGCCTGCTCGACGACGTCTGGTAGTAATCTCGAACACCTTCTGTAGTACAGCCTTTCAATAAAATGGTTTCTGTCCCATTAATGTGTTGCTGTTTCTGTTCTTTTTTTCTGCTTCTTTGAACCATAGCTCGCAACTACGGCATTTTCGACCCTGCATGCCTATGTGATTCCGAGTCGTCTCTGTGCCCTCTACACCTCCTGCAAATTTGTGGGTCTGATAGTGAAACACCCTGTAGATATTACAAACACTGAGCGCAAAGCTTAGCGCATTGCCGTTTTAGTATACTTAGACCCGCCATTCATGGCTATAGCCAACTCGGATCAAAAGTTTATATTATTAGTCGAAATATAATTAAGGAATCACTCCTTAAGATAATTCAATAAAAGAAAGGCAAGGAATAAACGATCTAGTTATTATTATTTCGATCGGCAAATTTATTAAAATTCTACTTCTATTTTCAAATGAAATAAAAAAAAATTGATTGATTTCTACTTATAAGGATATACAATCTTCTCGAATGCATCTGCAGAATTTATATGTGACAATCAGTTAAAAAAGTCATTTAAGTTTGAAGTTTTCAAGTATGAAACTGCAAAATTTAATTTAATCTTTTGTGAATTTTAATGAGCTTCTGCTTCATTATTTGAATTATAGTCATGGGAGAATTCAATGGATGAGGAATAGGAAAGGATCCACAGGGATTATTATTTCGATCGGTAAATTATATTAAAAATCTAATAAAGTTTTCAAATTAAGTAGAGAGAGATTGGTTGATTTTTAACTGTAAACCCGTTCAGGAATCTTTTCGAATGTTTATATAAAAAAATGTGAGTAAAAATAAGTAAGCAAAATTTACAGTGCGACAAGAGAAACAGAGTTAAGACGAATATTTTTTTTTCTCTTTCTTTTCTTCAATTTTTATATGATTATTTTACAGATATAATTAGATTCCATGAATATTAAAGGGTTTAATCAGATTCCTCAAAAAATGCATTCAATATAAGTATCAATCTATACTAATAAAAGATATATGTTTGTCTATCTGTCTGTGTGTATATGTTCGTGTATGCGTGTGCGTGTGTTGTGTGAGCGATAGCTAGGGAAATCTAGCACACGTAAGACGAAGGCAGGTCCAAATGCTACAGGATAACTTTCTGAAAATACAAATTTTGAGATCACTTGTGGGACTATTAACAAAGAAGTTTTCTTTAAGTACTTTAAAATACAAATTAGTTAAGAATAAAATATGGAAAACAAGTTTAAAAACTCCTTCAAGTACATAAAAATTCCATTTTGAAAAAATACAACATCATAATTGCATTTTTGGCGGCGGAAAATTAGCTTTATTCATTACCGTAGAATTTTTCACATCAGCCATGGCAATATGTCATAGTCATCTATCTGCTGTGTGTGAGTGTGAGTAGTGGTTTTTGATTCGTAGCATCAAATTTGGCGACTTAACTTGCTTTTGGCGTTAAACTAACAATTAAAAATTCATTACTTTTGGCAGAGAAATTTTATCGGTTTTGAAACTTTGGCCTATAGAGCTATAAAATGCACCAGATCTCAATGCTACACTGAAAAAAAAAGGTGTTGATTTTACAGTATTATACTGGCATTCCAGCTGCTGGTATTATACCGTAAAATTAACAGTAAAATAAGTTTTGCAGTGTAGGTGCGAGTTTCAGCAAAAGTGGTTTCCTTGTCAGTACCTTCCCAATCGCGAAGCGGTTAAACTATTAGCATTACAATAAACGCTCTATTCATCTTTTGATAAGAGAATTTTAATTTTATTCTTGTGTGCAAATTCAAACGTAATTAAATTTTTGTGAAATATTTTATTAAAAGGTAAGTTGTATTAGCCTGTAATATTAAAATATTTTTCTTCTTTGTTATATTTATATACAAACTCCCTGGAGTTTGTTATTTAAGTATCAACTCATTAAAAATCAAATTTGTATACACTCGACAAGAAAAGCAGATAATATTTCTATATTGATGTATAGCATTTTCGAAGTACAATATATTAATTTTAAGCCATAGAGATTTTTATAGACTTTTCTATTGAAATAAGCTTTAACATAAGAGTATATTGGTATGTTGAAGGCTTGGGAATATATCGATTATTGTATCAGAACGGCAAAATCTATTTTTGGTCTCAGAATTCTTTTATATAACAGCCTGCGGAACAAAAGCTTATTAAAAGAAACAAGAACGAAATATCATGCACTAAGCATATATTATGAAACAGGTTCCTACACTATCAGCATATTGTTAAGAAATTTCAATTCTACATGGAATGAAATGATATATCTAAGTGAACAACTTAAAAAGCAAATACCGTTGTACGAGGGTGGTTTGATAAGTTCTCTGCCTGACAATGAAAGCACACGATTTTTGACATAATTTCATATTATTTTTCAATGTTGTCCCCTTGCAACTTAATACATTTAAGACACGCTCTTGTGTGCGAATTCTTTAGTGCAGCCCTGTACGAGGGTGGTTCGGAAAGTTCTCGGCCTGACAAAGAAAACACAAGACAATATTTCATTTTATTTATCAACTTGCAACTTTGAATTGAATGCATTTCAGAAGTCTCTTGAGAAATGTTCATTCTTTGGCATTTTTGATCGACGTACAACAAAAGCGGCACGCGTCGAGCGGAAAGCTTTTTCATACCCAAAACGTCGTGTAAAATGTGGTGGACAACGGTCTATTGAGATGTTTGCAATGTCAGTAAGTTCGCGTATCTTCAAACGGCGATCATTCAATACGGCATTGTGAATTTATGTGACGATTTCTTCGGTCGTAACGGTTTTTGGTCATCCTGAGGGTTCATCATCGTGAACTGATTTCCTACCATGTTTAAATTCAGCAGCCCAATTTTTTATCGTCGAATATGAAGGACAAGAAATTTATGCTGGAATGTAACTCTATTTGTATGTCCGTGGGGGTTAAATCTTTTTTAACAAAGTATTTTATGACAGCTCGAACTTCAGTTTTTCCCATTTTTAGAAAATGTCAAAACTCGTTTACTTTACTTTTTCGCCCAGCAGTAACCAATAAACTCACGCGTCTGAAACTGGGCAGCATGTCATCTAAAAGATCATACTTTACAAACATCATTGTCATTTGGTCATACTTGTTCCATCTCTGTGTCACACCGAGAACTTTTCAAACTACTCTTGTAAAAATCCATTTTTAGCAATCGCTGTCCATAGCTCAATGCGTGCGAATTTTTTCATATAGCCCTGTATATCACCTATAGAGTTTATACAGACCACGTAAAAGATTAAAAATGAGTTAAGTTTAAAAATACATTCCACAGTTGAAAATGCATTTCTGGCGATCATCGCTCACAATTGAAACTGTATCCGAATTATTTTGTGTATCTCTGTAAATAAACGATAAATGCTGTAATCTGTAGAAAACACGCTGCAGTTCACCTCAATGATGTATATAAATTTCGTTATGTAGTGTAACATCATTGAACTATATGGTGAACAGTTTTCCTCATAGATCATAATTTTATGTATTTGCTCGGCGTGTAAATGTGGTATAAATGTTACTTACTCTATACTCTATAGAAAACATGTTTTGTAGTCCAGTTCAGTGATGCATATCAATTTCATTATTCTTGAAGTTCGTAATATAATAAAAATGGGCCAGAATCCTTTTACCCCATATACCTACGTCTACTAAATAATGCTATTCTTAAATTCTACTTCGTTTGTCTAAATATAGAAATTTATAACAAAAACTATCAGCATTCCAATCATGTTTGCAACGATTAAAAATGAATTTAACATTAGGAATTCTAAACTTTCCCGTTTGATATCATAAGATAAAATGTGCCAAAGAATCTGATGTCAAAATTAGGTGTTAGTATTGAAACTTTTAAAATTTTCCCCACTTTGAGTATTCGCCGCCGAAGTATAATTTAAGTATAATTATATATTATTAGTAAACGATCTGTACTATAAAATATATTACATATTATATATTATAGTCATATTTCTATAGTAAGATTTGAGGCAGTTGGGAGATCTTTCCTATTAAATTTCTTTCCAGGACATGTACATCAAGAAATGATATCAAGAGGATAACTCCTATTTTAAATTTAAAAATATATATATATATAAATTTGTTTTTTTAAATATTTTTACTTATAAATTCGATAACTTATGTCAAATATAATATTTCTATATTGGCATATAGAATTTTCAAAGTACAATATATTAATTTTAGGCCGTAATGGTTTTATAGACTTTTCTATTGAAATAAGTTTTTAACATAAAAGCATATTGGTATGCGGATGAAAAATTAAATTCTAAACTAAGCAGTATAGTAAATATACTTTCCATGTGTGGATAAGGAGATTTTAATTTTAGTCTCGGTGGCGGGCTATAAAATTTTAATGAAGTTTTTCTAAAAGATAATTTTTATTATTTTGAGCATAAACAAATATTTTTGATAATCTTGAACTCTTATGAAAATTATCAACTTTGTTATTTATGTCCTCATCTTATTAGAAACACAATTTGTATGCAATCTTCAGGTAAAGGAGAAGCATAGAGATGCAAATGTTATATTGATTATTATTGTTTGACAATGAAGAATCTATTTTCGGTTCCGAATTTCTTTTGAAAAATAGTTTGCGAACGTCATCAAAAAACAATTTGTTGAAATAGAAAACCTTATACCATATTTTACGGCGTATAAGAGGCGCTGTTTTATAAGACGCCTCTTCATATAAGACGCATTTTTATATAAGACGCACCTTCATATAAGACGCGTCTTTATATAAGACGCGCCTTCATATAAGACGCACCTTCATATAAGACTCGCCTTTATATAAGACGCACTCCAAAATTTCACTCATTTCTTTTAGGAAAATATTTTTTCGTAAAAGAATCACAATACATAATCTATGCTAACATATAAACTTGAAGTCTGTCTGTGATGTTCAGATAAAAAACTATTTCAAAATTCATTCGACTATTTAGATGAAGCATACTCAAAATTAACCTAATTTTTTGTCTCTGTTTGTATGGAACAGACTCTGAATTGGCTGCATAACAAACGTTAAACTTATCAGGAGCAGATAAAGAATTTTTCTGGCTACAATTTGGAGTTTGTCGCATTCCGATATATCTAAAATAGTTTTTGAGAAAACAGGAATAAAACCAGATGAATAAATCAATGAACGAATCTTCCAATACTTAAAAATTTCAGAAGTAATTGATCCAATTTAAAGAATTTTAAGACGACTGAAAGGTCTAGTTAAATTTTATAAATGATAATAATTATGTTTTTGGCTTATGACTCATACATATTTTAATTTAAAAAATGGATTGGTAAATATAAGGATCCAAAATTCCATAATGTTATAAATAGTCCTAAAAAATGTAGAATACAATAAGATTTTTTTTCTCCAAAAAACTTGAAACATCTTTTAAAATTAAAATACAATGAGTTGCAACGCAGTTAGTTAATACCTAGTATGTTGTAGTCATTACAAAACTTTCTTTTATATAAATCCAATGAATAAAATTAATTAAATAAAATGACAATGCATTCCTATATTCTTGAAGCTAAGCGTGGTTTCGATGAATTTTATGCATTTAAACTGGTGATATAAGCATCACGTATGTCGAAGAACAAATCATAGAATTTCGGCACCCCCACTTAGATGACTGCAACCAAAATTGAAAGACAATCTATTCCTCTTATGAGAATTCTAAATTTGATGTTTCGTTGAATTCTGCGCATATACGCTGGAGATATAAGCATCGCATAAACCAAACAAATCATGGATTTCCAGTGCAACGCCATCTATCGTGATATTTCGAACCAAAACAAGGAAGCGTGTAAAAGAAATTCATGACTTCAATCATTAGTCTTTTGAAACAATGACTATATAATAGCTGTCATCGCTTATTACTTACTCATCATACGTAGTATCGGGTACGTCTTGTAATCGTTTTGAAAATCGAAAAAAAATGTTCGACGGATTTATACGTTTCAGACACTGGAGATTCCGAAAAACATATTTTTAGAAAAAAAATTTGCCGTCCGTCTGTCTGCATGTCTGTGTGTGTGTCTGTAAACGCTCTATCTCCCGAACAAATTGAAACAGAGACTTGAAATTTGGTATGTACTTAGTATGCAATAATGGGAAGAAGCTTATTGAATTTCAGTAACATCGATTATCCGGAACGATTTTTTTCGGACTCTCGAAATATTCGTTCTGATAAAAGGTATATAAAAATTTTCGAAATTGTTTATTTTAAGGAGTGAATATAAAAGACAATAAAAAAAAAAACATAAATTTTGCTTAAAGAATGAAGTCGATTAGGTAATTAGTTGCCGAGATATTTATAATCTTATTTCCCACACTCTTCAATTTTTCATGATCCTGTATTTCATTCAAATTTCAATTCAAAGATATATTTTAATTGGAAATGAGATGCGTAATCCGACGCAGTAAACTCTTAGTTAATAGAATTATCATTTTTGGAGTTATAAGGATGTTTCTTTTACGCAATTCAGTAATAGAGCATTTAAAGTTTATGACGTCATTAAACCACGATTTTATTCGAATTGCAATACATTTTATAAATAGTTTACACACGTTTTATTTTCATATTTTATATTATGCATATCCATGATGCGGGTAAGTATTACGGTGGCCCCCAACGACTAGTTTCTTATTAAATTTAAAAAACGTTCTGTCTGTGTTTGAAGTACTATTATGTAATTAGTTTACATCACGGTAATGTTGAAATAAAATATACCGTTAAAGTATACTAGTACCCCTTGTTAGACACACATCATTTAAAAAAGTTTAAAATCTGCGGATGCGCCGGTTTGATTATGTTTTTAAGCTATTTATGAGCTTTGCGAACTAGTATGAATACTTACAAATAGTTATCCGCCAAATTAAGCACAAATACATTTTCTATATTTGGATAAGTAGATTTTTAACCTTAGTCTCCGTTGCAGTTTCAAAACTAATAAAGATTTAACGAAATTGCCGGAAAAAATAAATTTTTTACCCTCTTCGCAAATCAAAATACTTTTTTTTCATTCGACTCACATAAAAACCCTCGAGTTCGTTATTTATACGTTTAGATCATTAGAAGAAAAATAAAGTACGTAGCTAGTAGAGTCCTTCATCGATCGGTTAACCCGATTTTACACAAACCCGATCGGGTTGGCTCGAATTGGTTCGAGTTCGGGTCAAGTTTTATGTCATGCGGGTCGGTTTCGGGTTAACCCGATTTTTTCAAAAGAAAATCCATTATCCAAATTTCATTTCGGGTTTCGTGTCGTGTTCGGATCAAATTTTATGTCTTGCGGGTCGGTTTCGGGTTAACCCGCTTTTTTCAAAAGAAAATCCATTATCTAAATTTCATTTCGGGTTTCGTGTCGTGTTCCTGTTGAAGTATTTCGGGTTTCAGTCGTGTTTTGGGTCGACGAAAATTTTGTCGGATTTAGGTTGGGTGTCGGGTTGACTTTAAGTAGAATTTTTAGGCTCGAGTCGGTATATCCCGACCCATGCCGGACTCTAATCCATATGTAAAGGAATAGCTACCAGCTTTTACGCTTTTTTTTACCACTAAAATTTAATAGAAATTTTCGTCTTATTTAATTGCAGATTTCGGCAATTTAATAAGACGAAATTTACTATTAAATGTTAGCGGTAAGAAAAACGTAAAAGTTAGCAGCTATGGATAAAAGAGAAATGAAGGCTTGAAAATACTGTATCGATATATCATATCACAATGAAAAGTCTATTTTTTGTACCGGAATTTTTTTTTATATATAAAAATGGTCTCTCAAAGTTAATAAAGAAAACTTGCTAAACAAGAAAATATGTAAAGATATGTATTTTGGATCAAGATTACCACGTTTTGCTAATGTTTGCCATTTTACTAATTTTTGCATTATTTAATCATTTCGAGATACAATAAAGCGAAAATTTTGGGAATTTCTATTAGATTTTTAGAATTAAAAAAAAAATTTCCAATCTAGCTACAATGATGTCTTGTGTACCTAAATAAATGATACTTACCCATTAACGCCCAAATTATTCTCTTCGTTAAAATTTAAATTTTAGATTTCCCACCACTTTTAAATGAAGGGTGTTTTTTATATTATTTTATCAAGGGATTTGTCTCGTGAAAGAGAGTATATATTTATCTTCATATTTACTGGTGTGAGAGACGCTTTCTTGCCACTAAGTCTAGTGATTTAAAAATATGCCACTGGGCGTTAATGGGTTAAGCTGCGGCTGACATTTGAAGCAAATATATATATATATATATTTTTGGCAATACTATAACTTATGCCAAGTTAAATAATTATAATTTTTATATGCATTTAGAATGTTTTGAAGTATGATATAGTCATATAATATTTTAATCGGACGATAATTTTATATTTAAATACATTTTTAATACAGAAATATATTGTTATATAACAAAACATATACATTTAAACACAGCAGCATGACAAGTACATTCTACATGTTTAGATAAAGATATTTTAATTTCAGTCTTATTTGCAGTTTCAAAAGTATTAGGGTAGATCAAATGAAAACGGAACAGAAGCCACAGAATGAAATGACATGGTTTATTTCAAACACAATCTCCAAATCTACACAAGCACTTGTCCCAGTTTTTCACCAAATGGGGAATACCTTGCTTATAGATCACTTTCAACCACGTGACAACCAGCCCACCAAGTGTTATCCAACCAATCATAATCGTGGATTTGTAGCCTGTATTACGAGCCAACCAATCACAATCCACCATCTTTGGCGGGCAAACAAAAAACAAATCTAGTTGCTAAGGTGGTTGCTAGGGTGTGGTGTCAGTTGAAACTAATGTATAGAAGTCCTTTGGCTTAAATCGGAACCAGTTTCGAACGTTGTTCATGATTTCACTGTCCGAGTAGAAACGGCGACACTTCAATGCCTTTTTCAGTGGACCAAAGATTGAATAGTCACATGCCGAAAGATCCAGGCTATACGGTGTCCAGAGACTCCAAGACTGTCCACCGAAACATCACCAGTTTCCCTTGCGGAATTGCCTGTGTCCGTCCTTCACACGAGTCAATGTCAGTGCATGTTCTCCGGACACTGCCTTCATTCGCCGTTGCGCTTCGCGAAATCCAACTTCTTCTATCACTAAATAACGAATAACACTCGGTTGCTCTTTTTTAGTCGCAAACATTCCGCAGACGCAGATGAATAAAAACAACCGATTGCCTGACGGACGAAACTGTTGGCCAATCGCTAGAGCATATCACGTGCTTCTGCGTGACTACCTAGGGCAAGTTTATTTCTTCAGTAGGAGTTTCCTTCCTTACACACCCTGTACACAAAGTTCACCACATTCATACAAAAATAAATCAAATTATAACCACCGTTCCGTTTTTCATTTGATCCATATAATCAAGACTTGACGAACTTATTCTGAAAGAAAACATTTTTTAATTTATGTGTATCAAAATATCTTTCTACTTAACCATTTTGGTACAACGCACATTATGACGAATGTTTTTTAGGTAGATTTCGTAAGAAATACTACCTATTACATTCTCACCTAAGTTGGAAATTTTGACAAATTTTTGCAGATCTACGCCGATCATGACTCCCAGAACCCAAAACCACCCCCAGTTCAAAACTTTATCTATCTATCTATCTATCTATCTATCTATCTATCTATCTATCCATCTATGTCACTTTCTTCTGACCACGATAACTGGAAAAATTCTGCATAAATCTCTTCCAAACTGATACATAAAATCAAGGGTCATAAAATCTCGGTCAAGTTCGTTAATGGGCAAAATCGAACCAAGGGGGGGGGGAGAATGGGGGACTTTTTGTGAAAACAGAAAAACCCTCATAATTTCTTTATTTTTACACGTATCGAATCCGTTTAAAGTTATTATTACTTCTAGGAAAAGGGCCGAAAATTTATGTATGACAGATTTTTGATATAATTAAAAATGGCCCCAAGGGGGGGAAAAAAAGGGGGTTTTAGAAGAAAAAAAATCATAGCTTCCTCAATTCACAAGATATCAAATCCGCATAAATTTATTATTAATCCTCTTAGTATTATCTAAAACTTTTATATTGACAAGTTTTTTATAGGACCAACCGTTATAGCACAAAATAATTAAAAACAAAAAAAATCCCTGCCGGCTCCGTCTGCAAACAAGTTATTTTTCGAAGTAGGCGGTTCCAACTCCCGCTTCTTATCGAAACTGATACATAAAATCAAGGGGCATAAAATCTCGGTCAAGTTCGCTAATGGGCAAAATCGAACCAAGGGGGGGAATGGGGGGGGACTTTTTGTGAAAACAGAAAAAACCCCATAATTTCTTAATTGTGATACGTATCGAATCCGTTTGAAATTATTATTACTTCTAGGAGAAGGGCCGAAAATTTATGTATGACAGATTTTTGATACAATTAAAAATTGCCTTAAGGGGGGGGGAGGGGGGTTTTAGAAGAAAAAAATTCATAACTTCGTCAATTCCCAAGATTAAATTCCTTAAATTTATTATAAATCCTCTTAATATTATCTAAAACTTTTATAGTGACATGTTTTTTATAGGACCAACTCTTATAGGGGAAAAAAAATCCTTGCTGGCTCCGCCTGCAAACAAGTTTGGTTTCGAAGTAGGCGGTTCCAACTGCAGCATCATCGCAAAAAGGTAATTTCTTCCGCAATTCCCGACAAACAGGCGCCCCAAGGTCTGCGTCTTCGAAATCTACCTGTGCCTGTAGGCCGAGCCGTCAGGGATTTTTTTTCTTTTAGGTAGCTTTCAATACGAAAAAGTATAAAGCTACCTATTGCAGCCGTTCGGAGGAAAGCAATTCCGGAAATTTTCGATATATTTTCATCGATCATGACCCCCAGACCCCAAAACCACGCTCCGTTCAAATGTTGATTTATATATATAGATATATCCGTATATATATCTGACCTATGTCATACGATAACGCTCGTATTTTGATGAAACTAATTGTGTGTATTAAGCTCACCAATGCCTCGACCGAGTTCGTTGGCCAGCTGGATCCGCCATCTTGTTTCAAGATGGCGGCCACTTAAAATTTTAAAACTAAAATAAATATACAAAAAAGTTAAAATTTCAAATTTATTTTTTGCTTAAGTGTTAGGCCTTGATACAAGGATTCCAGAGCATTTTTTTGTTTTACATCTATCTTAAAAAATGACTGAGATAGAGCAGTTTGAAATTCTAGGGTGGCTGACATTTTGAAACTAGACAACACATTACAAAAAACCAACGATTAATTTATGAGTTTTAGTAAACGCGATTTCTCGCAAATTATTTTCTTTCATTGTTGTAATAATTTTCCCAATCATACGCATAAAACTATATATTCATATCCGTTAGCGCCAAATTCTCGCCAAATTTGGCGACAATTGGTGAAATATCGCCAAATTTGGCGACCAAAATAAGTCTTTATAAATGAAGCCAATTTGGCTATAGCTCAATAATTCGGCGAATTTCTCATTCAAATTCAGTATTAACGAATCTTTTGTAAACGGTTTCTTTGCATTTTAGCTTGCTGTTTTCGAGTAACATTAACTAAAATTTTAAAACGAAGATAGAGGAAAGCTACCTTTTCCTCCCGGTAGAGGCCGGAAGGACTTTTTTCTTTCCTTTGCTTTTTCTTTTCTTTTTCTTTTTTTTTTTCTTTTTTTTTTTTTTAATGATAATAACAAGCGGTTTTCAGAATTCATCGAGTCGGTTCATAATTTCCAATCACGGCAATTTTTGTTAATTTTATACATTAAAAAAAATATTAAATTATAGTTTTTTTTTTTTTTTTTTTTTTTTTTTTTTTTTTTTTTAAGTATCTTTAAGTATTTTTATGAGGTTGGTACAGAAGCATGTTTCTTTACATGGACTTTCATTCAATCAAACATACCACTAACTACGAAAGATTTTCTTGAAATTATCGCAAGCTACAAAATGTATTGTTTGGTCATCCCATAAGGAATATTTCATAGTATTTCCATTAAAAACAGCAAAACTCTTCGATCTATTAATAAATGTACAATGTGTAATAAATTTCAGAATCTCAAATACATACTTTGATTTTCCGGGGATTAGTTTTCCTGAGTTAGTTTACTTAGTTTGCGCAAGGCATTGATCGAATGTTGGATAGAAAGTGAATGATAGTTTTAAAACAAACAAATAGAATGAAATGACAAATATGAAAAATCAACAGGTTTCCTCGGTGTCGAAATAGAATCTAGGAAATATTGAATATATATTTACTTAGTGTTGAAACGTTAGTGATTTCTGAAAAATGACTTGCGTATAAGGAAGGATGGTAGAAAATTGAAATGCTTTTGTTCTTGATAAGTAAGGTTTGTATAAAATAATAAAGCGCATCTATACATTTTGATCAAATTTCTTGTTTCAAAAGTGAGCGTTATACGTCGGAATATACGGTAAATGGTAAAACTGAAATTATCACAACCTGAAAAATGTATTGCTTCATTACCCCATAAGGAATATTTCATAGTACTTCCATTAAAAATAGTAAAACTCTTCGATCTATTAATAAATGTACATTCTGTAATAAATTTCAAAATCTCAAATACATACTTTAATTTCCCGGGGATTAGTTTTCCTGATTTAGTTTGCGCAAGGCATTGATAGAATGTTGGAAACCAAGTGAATGTTAGTTTTAAAATAAACGAATAGAGTGAAATGACATATATGAAAATTCAACAGGTTTCCTTGGCGTCGAAATATAATCTAGGAAAGATTGAATATATCTACTTAATTTTGAAACGTTAAAGATTTCTGAAAAATGACTTGCGTAAGGAAGGATGGTAGAAAATTGAAATGCTTTTGTTCTTGATTAGTAAGGTTTGTATTAAATAATAACGCGCATCTATACATTTTGATCAAATTTCTCGTTTCAAAAGTGAGCGTTATACGTCGGAATATATGATTTATGGTAAAACTGAAATCATCACAAGCTGAAAAATGTATTGCTTGATTACCCCATAAGGAATATTTCATAGTTTTTCGATTAAAAACTGTAAAATATTTCGATTTATTAATAAACTAGCGGCCCTCCCTCGCTTTGCTTCGGGTTAACCTTGAAAACCTTCATCTCTTTGTGTTTTCTGTAGACCTTTTTAATGTGTACAATAATTAGTACATTATTTTGATAAATCTTGTAGGGTTCAGCCTGCGTTTGCAATGTATAAGCGGACAAAATGAAATTATTTACGACATCACATTAAAAACCTCAAAAATAACAGTATTTCTCCACTATTTAATGGATATACATATAAACCTTCCTCTTGAATCATTCTATCTATTAAAAAAAACCGCATCAAAATCCGTTGCGTAGTTTTAAAGATTTAAGCATACATAGGGATATAGGGACAGAAAAAGCGACTTTGTTTTATACTATGTAGTGATTACAAAGCAAAACATATGGTTATTATACATATAAACCTTCCTCTTGAATCACTCTATCTATTAAAAAAAACCGCATCAAAATCCATTGCGTAGTTTTAAAGATTTAAGCGTACATAGGGATATAGGGACAGAAAAAGCGACTTTGTTTTATACTATGTAGTGATTACAAAGCAAAACATATGGTTATTATACATATAAATCTTCCTCTTGAATCACTCTATCTATTAAAAAAAACCGCATCAAAATCCGTTGCGTAGTTTTAAAGTTTTAAGCGTACATAGGGATATAGGGACAGAAAAAGCGACTTTGTTTTATACTATGTAGTGATGTACAATGTAGAATAAATTTCAGAATCTCAAATACATACTTTAATTTCCCGGGGATTAGTTTTCCTGATTTAGTTTGCGCAAGGCATTGATAGAATGTTGGAAACCAAGTGAATGTTAGTTTTAAAATAAACGAATAGAATGAAATGACAAATATGAAAATTCAACAGGTTTCCTTGGCGTCGAAATATAATCTAGGAAAGATTGAATATATCTACTCAATTTTGAAACGTTAAAGATTTCTGAAAAATGACTTGCGTAAGGAAGGATGGTAGAAAATTGAAATGCTTTTGTTCTTGATAAGTAAGGTTTGTACAAAATAATAACGTGGGAACATTTTGATCAAATTTCTTGTTTCAAAAGTGAGCGTTATACGTCGGAATATACGGTATATGGTAAAACTGAAATTATCACAACCTGAAAAATGTATTGCTTCATTACCCCATAAGGAATATTTCATAGTTTTTCCTTTAAAAACTGTAAAATACTTCGATCTATTAATAAGTGTACATTGTAGAATAAATTTCAGAATCTCAAATGCATACTTTGATTTCCCGGGGATTAGTTTTCCCGAGTTAGTTTACTTAGTTTGCGCAAGACATTGATAGAATGTTGGAAACCAAGTGAATGTTAGTTTTAAAATAAACGAATAGAGTGAAATGACAAATATGAAAATTCAACATGTTTCCTTAGCGTCGAAATATAATCTAGGAAAGATTGCTTTATGGGCTTCCTGGTTTCCGGAACTCAGTTTCCCTGAGTTAGTTTACTTAGTTTGCGCAAGGCATTGATCGAATGTCGGGGACCAAATGGATGTCAGTTTAAAAAAAAAAAACGAATACAGTGCATTGACAAATATGAAAAATCAACAGATATCCTCGGCGTCGAAATATAATCTAGGAAAGATTTAATATGTATTTACTTAGTGTTGAAACGTTAGTGAGTTCTGAAAAATAACTTACGTAAGAAAGCACGATAGAAAATTGAAATGCTTTTATTCTTGATAAGAAAATTTTGCATAATTATGTAATAAAATCACTTATTATTAAAGTAAAAATGCATATGCTTAAAGTGATAACCGTACATATAAAGGCTTATAAATACTTTTTAATAAACAAATCAACAAGTTTCGTTTGTTCATTCGCCAACATTTTCAATATCTATAATGATAAATAAACTATTTTCGCAATTAAAAAAAAATGAACTCTATAAACAAAACCCACTAGATTCCATGTATAATGAAAACAGCTGCTTTAAAATGGTCAACTGTAAACGTGAAAATTATTTTATCTTACTGATTTTTTAGTCTGTGAAGTATCTCACGCCAAATTTTAGGCAACTTAAAGGAGGCTGATTCATTGCGTATATTCTCGCTTCGCATATAGATTTCTAGTCGCTTCTGGTATTATGTAAATAAAATCTTGATGGATAATTTATTTTACTATTCTTAAAATTAATTTGAAAAGGCTCTGTTCTATGTTGTCTGACTAAAGCTGTAGTTATTTTCTTGTATTTGATAGATGCTATATCTTCTTTTATTCTCATTTTAAACTTTCATTCCTTTATAATATTGTTGTGAGCTCGGGGTTCGAAAGGACTGATGCCAATATATAAGAACAATAAAAAGGCTTTATTCACTATAAACAGTGCAATACGATCACAAATATCTTCTGAAAATTACAAGCTATTCAGTAATCTTCAAATCCAATAAAAGCGCAGCAAAATTTCTCACAGAACAATATAGCGTATTGTTCAATACTAAATCGATCATAGACAACACAGTTCTCAATGCAAAGCCTCTCGTATGAATTCAATCGCAGTTGACAGACAACTAACTGAACTGAACTGATGGAGGTCCTTATATAGGTTTCAGAGATCTTTCCAGAGCCTTCAGATGCTAGAAATGACCAGAAAGTGCTTTAACTTTCGACAGAGAACCCAAGCAAGAAAGGATCCCAATGTATAGGTATAAGGGGGGTGTGGTTGCACAAGAACAACCAGCCAGGACACTAACCGCGAGGTTTATAGTGAAAATGTCCTGGCGGAAACTCCCCCCCCCCACCATCCAGCGATTCCGCAAGGAATCAAGTTTGATCAGCGGCGTTTTTTCAAGATAATATTCACAAATCATCAAAAGCAAAGTTGGCAACATGCCTGCTTTTAAATAGTAAACTAAACTAAATTATCAATAAATTAACTAAATATTACATCAACTATCATCACAGTAGCTTACTGTGACTACTAAACTAACTTTAAATAACAGAAAAATTATACTGAAGTTCACCAAAAAGTTCACTATGAAAAGATATATTGTCTTTAAAAAACAAATGTTCATGAAGATATGATGTCTTTTAATAAAACAAATGTTCATCAAGATTTCATGAATATATCACAGTCCACCATCTCTCTTCCTCCAATGATCAAAATTACCACAAGTTTTGATAATTGTGCCTGAACAACTTCATTTAACTATGATGCATAAGAAGATCAGTAAAGATCACCAAAATGTTCAGTATATAAAAATAAAATGTCCTTAAAAGCAAATGTTCATGAAAATAATGTCCTTAAAACAGATAGTCATCACTATATACTGTATTACTTATACCACCTCGTTGCTAAGAAACAACAAAAAACTTTAATTCAGAACATAATATTCTTCCTTTAGGCAAATAATACTGATTGTTGATAATTGTAACAATAGTAATAATCACTGTACAATGTTCATGTAGATCATCAGTAAATATAACAGTTCCAAATACAATTAAATGACCAATATACGTTATTGCAGAAATCTTCAACTATGTCACAGTCAATCTATAAATCATGCTTTATCCAACTCAAAACCTTTAGAATACTTGAAGTTAATGTTAGATAAATACGTTCAAAATGTATACTTAATAAATGAATATAGACTGTTAAGTTTGTTATAAATTATTTTTAATCTTTCATAATTCTTTGAGTTCAAAAATACGTCCTGCAGATTTTTTCTCAATGTCTTATTTGAATTAAAATCAAAGTAGCACGGCATTAGTGGGCATCTTCCAAAGATATAGTGAACAACATCACCCTTTATGCCACATTGGCATTTATCTGATTGTGATTTATTTATTCGAAAGAGAAAAACTGGAAATGAACCATGTCCCGTCATGAAATATTGCACTACCTGGCTTGTACATACGTAATCTGTATTTACATATTTGAACACCAAATAGGTGTCTCTGCCCAAAGTGGACTCTGACCATTCAACTTGCCACTCTTTATTCATTCTATCCTTAAGGTATTTCGATATTGCAGAAACCGGAAAATCTAAATCAATTCTTTCATCGTAATCGTCTTTTAAAATAGCATTTTTTGCCAAGTCATCTGCAATCTCATTTCCTTGCAGACCCGCATGCGCCTTTATCCAGCCAAGTTCAAGTTTTATCCAATAAAAGTAAATAGATATCTCTTATTGTATTTTTGGGGAATAATTGTTGTAATGACATTACTGATGACAATGAATCTGTGTATATCCTTGCTTTACTACATCTATTAAAAACTGTCCATTTCACTGCTTGTTTTATGGCTTGCAGCTCCGCCTGAAAAATCGTATTAAGATCATGCAATCTAAGTTTTTCTTCATAGATATAGTTATTCTTGTGAAACACTGTAAATGCAGCAGCTACTCCACCATCCATTTTAGATCCATCAGTATAGATTACAGGAAAATCTACAGTGACTATTTGTTCCATTTTTGATACCGAATTTATAATGTGTATGTTTGGCTGTATGGTATAATTTACATAGTCATAAGAACTCAGATTATCCATTAGTTTATGCCTATTTATTATAGTATTCTGAATGGAAATTTCAGTATCTTCATTTCTAACTTGATATTTCTCCAAAATCGCCTTAATCTTATGATGTATTGGTGGAACTCCCGCCAATACACAGAGAGCTTCCGTAGATGTGTTTCTATATGCTCTTATTACACTGAATAACCCCGTTCTCTGACATGAACTGATTCGTTTAATTGCCGGTTTCTTAATATCTCTAGCCCACGCCTCGCATCCATATAATATTTGTTTCTCAATAACGGTTAAGTACCATGTCTTCCTGTAGTCTGCTTTAAGTCCTTTGTCTCTCCTTGACGTCCTTGCAATAGAGCCCACAAAACTTTTAATATTTTCTCTAATAACCTCAAAATGTTGCATCCATGTGAAATTACCATCAATTATAAATCCCAAATAGGTGATTGCATCTTTGACTGTAATAGAAGTGTTATCAATTTTAAAAATTGGTCTTCTGTTTTCTAATTGACACTTTCCAAAAAGCATTGATTCACACTTGTCAGTACTCAGTCTCAGTTTGTATTTTTCAGTGATATTCCTAAATAATTGAATCAAAGCATTCATTCTCTCTTCCAACTCTCTTCTGTTGTTTGCTCCTGTCAAAATGACGTAGTCATCCGCATATGAAATTATATATTTATTTATTAAACAATAATCTTTAAGAATAGAATCGGCAATCAGCAACCATAGTAGCGGCCCGAGGCAAGAACCCTGCGGACTTCCTTGGAATAATAAGAACCACTTTATTCCATTCACATAATGAAACCCTATGTACCTTTCTGAAATATAGTTTCTCAACATTGATTTCAAATATGTTGCCACAGGAAGATTTTCTATAATATGACTCATTATAAACCAGTCAGCGGAGTCAAATGCTCCCTGAATATCCAATGAGGTTAAGGCACAGTACTTATAATCCATCAAAATGTCCTTTGTACATTCCCTAAGAACTAATAATGCCTTTACTGTAGAACGTTTCTCTCTAAAACCATATTGACTATTATTGAAGTAATTAATACTTTCCAAAGTAACCATGACCCTCTGTTTCACTATCCTCTCCAATAATTTACCCATTATCGGTAATAATGTTATTGGTCTGTATGATCTTGGATTTTTTGGATCTTTGTTTTTCTTATGGAAAAATATTACAACGCCTTTTTTCCAGCTCCCAGGAAAGTGTCCAAGTTTCAAACACTTGTTATATATATTAAGCATTATCTCAGGAAAGGTATTACATATGTGTTTTACTATTACTGCGTCAATCTTCTCCCATCCAGGCGCTTTATTCAAAGCTTGCTTCGAGAGAGAGTACTTCATTTCTCTAATTGTTATCATATCCGTTGTTGGACTAAGCTCAAATTCTTCCTTTGAAGAATAATCATGAATATTTTGTGGAACTTGATCAATGCTGAAATGTTCCCTCATTAATTGATCCGCAACTTCATCATATGAGTCAAATATCTCTTGAGTCCGTAAGAGAGGTAAAAATTAAGTCCGTATTATTGAGTTTCTTGTCTGCAATATATTTATACAATCCTCCAAATGCATCTTGGGTATCGCTACAGTAATTGATCCATGATCTTTTCTTGGTTTCTCTAACTAACTTTTTATATTTATTTCTATGTAAAAGATAAACTTCTCTTAATTGCTCATTTTCTAAATTCTTTCTATATCTCTTATACATTGCTGTAACTTTATTTCTTTCAATTTTAATTTCCTGATTGAACCAATGAATTTTTGGTTTGTAAGTAAGTTTACGCTTCCTAAAGCTATGTTCAAGAATATCCAAAATATCATCAATGAAATTCTTCATAAATATATCCAATTCCTGTGTATTCTGAATATTATCAAAGTTTTTCTTCCAATCATTTAGTCTATTTTTAAATAACAAATCAAATTTTTTAAAATTACCGTTCTTTGTTTTAAATCTGTACTGATTTCTGTAAACTGGACTTATATTTAATTTGAATGATATATATCTATGATCGCTAAATGAAAATTCTTTTGTATCGACTGACCAATCTTCCATAATATCCTGTATAAGAGTTCCTCCGATTGTTAAGTCAGGTCTTCCCGAAAGATCTCCCTGGATGAAGGAACATGGTGCGTCTAAGTCATTCAAAATTGTCATGTTATTCATCATTAAATGATCTAATAATATTTGTCCTCTCACATCTTGCCGTGTATAACCAAGAGTCATCAAATGAGCATTAAAATCTCCAGAAACCAAGACCCTGGAGAAATCAGGGAAAATATTTTTCCACTCCTCCAAATCAGTATCTAAATTGCCTGACGGAGTCGAATATTGGGAACCCAATAAAAGTTTCTCATTAATTACATTTACAACTATAAATACTGCATTACTCAAAACCAGCGACTGCAATGCAACATAATCCATGTTAGTAATAAAAATAAAAGCATTATTGTTAGATGAAGAAAAAGAAGGCCAGACTGTTGGAATCCCCATAGGAACCCCCGACTGGACATAAACATCCTGACAAAAGACAATGTCAATACCATTTTTTAAAACATGTGACCAAAGCATCACTGGCATCCATACAATGATGCATATTAATTTGCAGACACTTAATAAATGAGTTCCCAGAAACAGCCCCTGAGTCGCCCTTAGCTACGTTGAGGGGGTACCATTGGCATAATACTCTCCCTATATCTTACAAAAGATGGGCACTGTGCACTATCTGCTCTATGATCACTCTCTACTGTAGGATCTTCAAAATAACAATTTGCACATCTAACTGTATCTGATTTACAATCTTTCGTGCTATGTTCCTCTGCACATTTTGCACACTTCAATGTTCCCTTACATGAGTTCGCATAGTGCCCATAAGCCTGACAATTGAAACATCTAATTATATTTATGTAATTGACTACTCGGTATCTGTCAAAGTCCACACAAATTCTCTTAAGATTAATCAACCAATCTCTTCCCTTCTCATCCACATCGATAAGCCAATTTACTTTTCCCATCTTAGTTTTTATCTTTCTGACAATCTCAAAATCCAAATGTGTTTCTCTATATAACTCTATCAATGCATTTCTTGTAGACCTATCGAGTGACGGATTCTTCAATCTCTCCGATAGTCCTCTTACTACACCCTTCTCCACAACTGATTCCTCCAAGGCCCTTCGTATTGAATCCGTGACCACATCCTCACCCAACTCCGGGTCTACACTAAGCAGGAGAACCCTCTCTCTTCTTCTAACCGGAATGTTAATCTTTACCCTGGATTGTAGAGGCTCATCCTTATCAAGTACCTCTCTCAACAATTCTGCTTCCTCCCTTGATTTCATTTTAATTATGATCTGACCCTTCTGAGTCGTCAACACATCTCTCAGAGTAGGAATATCTACATCTGCATTACATATCTCCTTTATATTCTTTCTTATATCATTCAAATCAGTTTCTGTATCCAATTTTGACACAAGTACCACATGGTCATCTCGTCTCCTAGTCACTTGTTTTTCATCCTTTCTCTGTTCTTTCTCTTCTGCCTGGGTCACCGGAGCTGAGATCTTTTCCGCAATGTCTCTCAAAACCTTATCATGTTCCACTCTGTCTTCCAGTTTTGTAGACAATATTACATTTTCTTTAAAAATCATCAAGGACCTTTCTTGTATATATCCTGCAATATTTTTATACATCGAGATCAGTCCTGCCGAAACCTTATTTTGTTTTTGTCGATTATTCTCTAACCACGTATGCATCCTTTCTGTAAGTCTCTGAACCATAACTGGAAGATCCAAATCCTTCACTACATCAATCCACTCATCTGTATTCTCAGCGGCCGTGAACATCGTTTCCCCAAGCAAAAACAATCACCTTTTAAAGAACTATAATCAAACTGTTACAAACTAACCAATACTGTAAACCAATTGACAGCCTACCGACCAAAACAATCCGTATAGAGAGGCAATGCAGAGACCAGACCCCACACCAGCTTTTGCTCACAGACGGAACAACAATAGTACCCCTATGACAAATTGGCTTCAAATGAGCAGAGATTGCTGAAGGGGCATTCACACTATGAACAAACTTTCAGCATATATGTATGGGAGGACTGAGTCCAAAATCCCAAAATGCCGATGATTATAATAAACGGCTGAGACAAAAAGGCAGACAATCACCAGTAATTAATAACAATAAAACTATTCTCTAAACTCAAATCTAGACCCAACCAGGGAGCACAACCCAGAATAATCAAGCTCCAAATAAAAATTTAAAAGTAATTACCATAATCATCCGATTACCAAATAAACTACCGACTTATCCAGAGTTACCTAGCAACAACAAAATCAACAACACTACAGTAACTATAGCAACCAATAAGAAGAACGCAAAGCAAACAAACAATCCCACTCTCCAAGCAAGCAATGAGCCACCACACTGTTCCCTAGCAACCAACAACAGAAATACACAACAACCTCACCACGTGATAGTCGAAAAAATCAGGGAAACCAAACAAGTACTCTAATCAAGTAACTAACAGCAAATAACTATATCTCAACCAACACACCTCAACCAGTAAACTAACTCCTCTCAAATAAAGTTATCCCAATTTCATACGTCATAAAAACACACTAGCGCTAACCAATCCAAAAATTACACGGCTTACACGGCGAACGAAATTAAACCTGCAGCCAAAAACGACTCAACTTAACAATTAACAATCAAGATGGAGTCATCAACAACGTGAACCGCCCACTACAAATCACAAAGTCTCAAAATAATCAATAATAAACAGAAATTAACAACGATTACCACAGGAAAAGTACATCAGAAGGTAAGTAAATCAACTAGAATACTAAATTATATAATTAAGGTGTTATAATCATGAATATTAATGCATAATAAGTAGAAATAAAGTAAAGATGAAAGTTCCGCAAAAAGTAAACAATAAATGGCGAACTTTCAAAAAGTAAGCTAACAAGCTTATTAATATTCTCTACAGTGTTAAATAAGTAAGCTATGTTAATATACTACTATATAAAACAATAAATAGACCAGATAAATAAATATTATATGTTAATTTGACAGTATTACAAGATTGATAAACAAGATAGGCCTGACGCCAACGTGACAAAATTTCAAAGTCCAGAAATTAACAATTATACATAAAATAAATCAAAATAATTTAAACATAGTTAATGTATAACATATTAGTGTGGATTATGTGCAAAAAACAAAATCGCCGGATGAATAATTACCAAAAAACTTTGAAAAGTTCAGGAGCTCCAAGAAAGTACGTACTACAGCAATGGCAGACGAGGGGAAAGTCGGGTGTGGTTGCACAAAAAGTCGCCAATTCCGTCGCCAACTTGGCGACATTTGGCGACAAAAATAAGTCGCCAAAACCATCGCCAACTTGGCGATAAACCCATTCCTTGGCGATATTTCAATAGACTTCCATTATAAAGATGAGGGTGTAAGGTTGTTTTCCTTGCAAACCATCTGAGGCCTTTAGCATTGAGTCACATGATGCTCAATAGGAAATACATTAATAATACTGCAATTTTCACAATAATCAAATAAAATAAATTTAAACAAATGGAATATTCACCGATATATACAAAATTCATAACATTGCCCCCCTCTCAAGGACTGCACGTCCCGGGCAGTTCAACCTTTGATCGGAAAGCAAACCCGTTACCAACAAATGCTATACTATTCAAAACACTTAAAGCAAATATGGAAAATAACAATTAAACACATTCATAATGCTGAATTATAAAGCATAGACACCATTACATACAAGTATTTAAATAATAATAACAATAATAATGATAATGCTAAGCAAAATAATTAATTACATTAATTTATATACAAGACCATGGTCATACTAATTTACATTATTTACATTACACTATTTACAATCAATGAACTAAGTACTATGGCCAAGGCTTCGAACTTGGTGACTTTCGGATCCGAATTACGACATCGTTCAGTCTGTTTAGGACTGTATAAGGACCGTCCCAGTGCGATTGTAGTTTGGGAGAAAGTCCTTTGGTCGAGTCGGATTATAAAACCAAACCTTGTCACCTTCTTTAAATTGATGTCCCGTGGCTTTCGTGTCGTACCTGGTCTTCATCTTCTCCGTCTGTATATTGATCCGCTCTCGAGCCAAGTTGTGGACGTCTTCAAATCGTGCCTGGAGATTCAGCACGTATCCGTCTGGCGATGAAGGCGCATCTGGAGGGCGACCAAAAATCAGATCACAAGGTAGACGAAGATCACGACCGAAAAGCATCTGAGACGGGGAATAGCCGGTTGTTTCATGGACGGCGCTGCGATAGGCGAGAAGAAACAAGGGAAGTTTTTGGTCCCAGTCTTGTTGGTTTCTTGAGACTAGCAGTGAGAGATTGTTGAGGATGGTACGATTAAATCTCTCAACCATGCCATCCGATTGTGGATGTAAAGGCGTCGTCCTAGTTTTGTCCATTCCGAGTAGTTGACAGAGACCCTCAATCACAGCAGAGATGAAATTTCTCCCCTGGTCAGAATGCATTTGAAGGGGGACTCCATACCTTGATATCCACTGGTGTACCAAGGCATCCGCAACCGTAGAAGCTTCTTGATCAGGGATGGCATAGACTTCAGGCCATTTCGTGAAATAGTCCATGACAACAAGGAGGTATTTGTTGCCATCAGCACTTCTTGGCAGAGGACCTAGGATGTCAAGGGCGATGCGTTCGAAAGGTGTTCCTACATTGTAGAGATGTAGTCTTCCTCGGCTACGTTTCTTTGGTCCTTTCCGAGCTGCACATGCATCGCAAGATCTGCACCATTGTTCGACGTCAGCTCTCGTTTTTCCCCAGAAGAAGCGCTCTCGGACTCTGTGTAATGTTTTCATGACTCCAAAATGGCCTCCGGTGGGACTGCCATGTAATTCTTCAAGGACCTCTGGGATTCGAGATCGAGGAAGTACCAACTGCCACCGAGATGTCTTCCTATCTTCCGATTCGAATTTTCGGTACAGGACACCATTCCTGACGTGGAGGGAGTTCCAAAGAGCCCAATATTGCTTCGTCGTAGGAGTATAAGTCGAGATGTCTTTCCAACTGGGCTTCGTGCTAGAAGATTCTAATAACTCCAAGATTGGTTTGATGTCAGAGTCTGCCATTTGATCTTCTCGAATCTTCTCATCACTCCAGGGATCTGGTGGCGTCAATAGTGAAGTCTTCGTCTGGCGTATGACATATTCGGGATTATACTTGCTCTCCGCTCTGGAACAATAGCGACAGCTCTCGGGACACGGTCTTCTTGATAGCGCATCGGCGTTTCCATGCGATGAGCCTTTGCGATGCCTGATGTCAAAGTCGTATTCCTGGAGCCGTTGTATCCATCTGGCTACTTGGCCCTCTGAGTTCTTAAAATTCATCAGCCATGTTAGGGATGCGTGATCAGTACGAAGGAGAAATTTCCTGCCATAGAGATAGTGATGGAAGTGTTCTATGGCTTTCACTGTAGCTAATAACTCCTTACGAGTGACGCAATAATTCCGCTCTGGTTTCGATAAACATTTGCTCCAGTATGCTACGACTCGTTCTTGGCCATCTATTTCTTGGGAAAGTACAGCGCCGACACTTTCATGACTGGCATCCGTGTCCACAATGAACTGTTTCTCGGGGTGCGGATAGGTAAGGACTGGAGAGGATGTGAGAGCTTCTTTCAGCCGCTGGAAGGAATTCTCGCATTCTTGTGTCCATAGAAACTTCTGTTTGCTTTCAGTGAGCCTATGCAATGGTCTTGCGATGTTGGAGAACCCCTGGACAAACTTTCTGTAATAAGTGCATAGTCCCAGAAAGCTTCGCAACTGATGGACATTTTCCGGACGCTTCCAGGTCTTTACTGCGGACACTTTTTCAGGATCTGTTCAAACACCTTCAGCTGAAATGATGTGTCCTAGATAATTTACTTCCCGTTGGAAGAACTTGCATTTCAAAGGGTTCAGCTTTAAATTCGCCGCTCTTAGCTTCGTTAACACTTTTCGAATATTTTCTAGATGTTCTTCAAACGTGCGGCCACCAATGATAACGTCGTCTAGGTAGATGAGACAAGCTTCAAAAGTCATTCCTTTTAACACTGTCTCCATGAGGCGCTCGAACGTTGCTGGAGCATTGCAGAGCCCGAACGGCATAACTTTGAATTGCCAAAGTCCTTGTCCAGTAGTAAATGCGGTCTTCTCTTTGTCATCAGGATGGATCTCTACTTGCCAATATCCACTCTTCAAATCCAGTGTGGAAAACCATTTATGCCCTGAAAGAATATCCTGCGTGTCGTCTATTCTTGGTAGAGGATAGCTGTCCTTTATCGTGATATCGTTAAGTTTACGATAATCCACACAAAATCTTGTGGAGCCATCTTTCTTTCGGACCAACACGATGGGAGAGGCCCACGGACTTGATGACGGTTCGATGATGTCACTATCCTGCATCTCTCGTAAGAGCTTAGAAACCTCTTCTTGTTTTGCGAACGGCAAGCGTCTTGGATGCTGTTTAATTGGTGGATGGTTGGCAGTATCAATTCTATGACGTGTCAGTGAAGTGCGCCCTATATCACTCTCGTTTTGTGAAAACACATCCTTAAACTCCTGGAACAGTCTTTCTGCGGCATGTCTCTGCTCAGGAGATAAATTCTCATTTCGTCCAATTTCAGGTGCTAAACTTGTAGGCGGCTCCGACAACGTCGAGCTCGGGTCTTTGCAAACACAGGTGACTGGAGCACAGGTATCAAGCACTTCACCCTTCTGGATAATTCTAGACTTTTCACTTACATTCGCCATCCTCACGGGTATCACATCTCTCGACAGATCTACCAACGCTGATGCTATTAGCACTCCTTTTGGGCTCTTCTCAGGATATCCAACAAAGCCACATTGAAAACTACTTTCGTTCTCAGTTAATCCAGGTATCATCATTTCGGTCCGAGGAGGGATGATAACATCTGCCTTGGCTGTGATCCGTTGAATAGACCCGGAGTCATTTCCAAGTTTGAAAATAGTGACATCTTCTTGAGCAGAGCGTAACTCATTATTCTTAAAGTCCAGTGTAAATCCATGCTCTTTTAAAAAGTCCAGTCCGAGTATGAAAGGGTCTGAAATATCGGCCACGTAGACTGTATGGCGATAAGCGGCGTTCCCAAACTTTATTTTCAGTGTCATTCTTCCATATATATCGATCTTATCTCCGGTCACAGTTTGAAGAATAACACGCGGCGGGGTCCAAAAGAGTTTTTCTTTCAGCCGCTGAGCTAGATCTTTCCGAATGATGGTCACATTGGCTCCTGTATCGATGATCATATTACAGGGCAAATCATTCACACTTCCGACTAGAAAAACTCCGTTTTCGCCGCAACTTCTTGCAGAAATTTCACATACTTGAAAATGAGGCTTCTTAAGATCTGGCAACCTCCACCCCGTGAGATGACCATTAATCAGTTTTCCTGCTCCTCCGTTCGCGGGTGAGCTATTACCTTCAGTGCTGGGTCGTCTTGGGCAGTCGATTTGGATATGGCCTTCTCCACCGCATTTCCAGCACTTGATCTTCCTGTAAGGCTTGTTGGCCATTAAGGAGTTCATCTGTCTCATTATGTCCTTCATCTGCTGCTGTAAGCGCTTCACAGCTCTATCCGACGTCTCAGGCAGGTTGGCTGCTCGCACAAAGTGTCGATCTTTCCTAGTAGCTTGCTGGGCTGCCTCGAATTTCAGAGCGTAAACCAAAGCCCCTTTTAGATCATTGAGATTTGCAATCCGGAGTGCTGTATGGATCTCAGGGTCACGCACACCATCGATAAAATTTTGCAGAGCTAAACTTTCTCTAATTTCAGTCGGACAGCCAGGATAAGCAAGATGGGAAAGTCTCTCGACATCCGTAGCAAGCTCTTGCAGGGATTCAGTGGATTTCTGCTGTCGAGATTTGAGCTGGAGTCTGCTATATTCCTTCATGCATTTCTCGCCAAAGCGCAATTCTAAGGCACTGACGAGCGTTTCAAAATCCAGCGGTTCATTTGCAGACAAAGTCTGTAGGACGTCGGCAGCATCAGCTCGTAGAGAAGCAGCTAACTGGCAAGCCTTTGTCTGGGAATCCCATCCATTGGCGTCCGCTACGATCCCAAATTGTGTCTTAAAAACTGGCCATGAGGATTTTCCGTCATAGGTCGAGAGTTTAATAGAGGCCCGAGGAAGCATAGCTTGATACTTGACATCTTCGGGATAGTTTTCGGCAGTTATCTTTTGTTTCTTCACATTTTCCAACTCCTTTTCTACACTCTCAATCCTTTCTTCGACGGTCTTGGCGATCTTTAGAACTTTTTCTTCTACTCTTTCTTCAACGGTCTCGGCGATCTTTTGAACTTTTTCTTCTACTCTTTCTTCTACGGTATTGGCTGTCCTTTGAATTTCTTCTACTTTTCCTTCTATTTGTTGAAATCTTCCTTCAACTTTGTTTTAAACGCCGTCAATTCTGTCATTTAAAGATGTTATTTTATCCTCTATTAAGTCTTTCAACTCTCCAAGGTTGGTTGACATATCCTTCTTCATTTCATTTTTTAAGTCGCCAATGTTGGCAGTCATTTTCTCGTCTATCGCTGACATTTCCTTCTTCATTTCTTCCGACATTTCCTTCATTTCAGCCTGATTCTCAGTCATTTCC
The DNA here is from genome assembly GCA_963931845.1 of Maratus michaelseni. Classification (NCBI taxonomy): domain Eukaryota; kingdom Metazoa; phylum Arthropoda; class Arachnida; order Araneae; family Salticidae; genus Maratus; species Maratus michaelseni. The sequence continues at coordinate 122,906,503 of OZ007600.1, forward strand.
TTCTTCATTTCTTCTTTCAACTCGCCAAGGTTGGCAGTCATTTTCTCATCCATCGCTGACATATCCTTCTTCATTTCAGCCTGATTCGCAGTCATTTTCTCATCCATCTCTCCTAATTTCTCCAATAATTTAGTCAGTTGCGCCTCCATTGCTCTGGTAATCAGCATTCAACCCCACTCCTGACACCAAATGTTGTGAGCTCGGGGTTCGAAAGGACTGATGCCAATATATTAGAACAATAAAAAGGCTTTATTCACTATAAACAGTGCAATACGATCACAAATATCTTCTGAAAATTACAAGATATTCAGCAGACTAAATAGCATAGATTCTTTGTTTAAGGATAGTAAAATAATTTATTTATCAATATTTTATTTCCTATCAATTATACGAGAATCAATAGCAATCTATATGTGCAGCGAGAACATATGCTATGAATCAGCCTTCTTTGAGTTGCCTAAAATTTGGCGCGAAATGATGCAAAAACAAATTAAACAAGAACGAAAAATCATGCGTCAAGCATAGATTGTGTAACACTTTCTAACGCTTCCAAAATAATTTTACGAATCATACTCTTTAATAAGCTAAAAGATAACATCTAAGTAATCCGAATACTTTTATTCATCCCTGTATAGGATCTATAGATTTGTATATATACTACATAGGATGCTAAATTTTAGTTCAGTTAGGAAACACGTAGCACAGTTTAAAATTCTCCGTCTGGAGTTAAATAATACGGAAATGTGTTCCCGAACTTTTGTGCTTCCCTGTATAGGATCTTCAGAATTTATACACACCACGTAATATACAAAAAGCGATTTAAAATTAAAATCGCGTTCAGTAACTTAAAACGCACTTCCAGGAATTATTGTTAACATACAGTAGAGAATTCTTTTGTGTGTCCCTGTAAATGAACGATGACTGCTATACACACAATATTCTGTAGTAAGTCTCTTGTAATGAACCTTATATAAATTTCAATGCGTTTAAAATAGGGAAACATTATTTAAATAAACCACAGACGATTTTTCTCCATAGACGTAATGTAACGGAATTCTTTTGACTGTCCCTGTAAAGTAAGTATAAGTGCTATGCACACCCTATTCCATATTAAGCTTTTTCTAATGCACCTTAGTGATATATATAAATTTCAATGCGTTTAAAATAGTGAAACATTATTTAAATAAACCGCAAATGATTTTTCCCCATAGACCGCAATGTAACGGAATTCTTTTGAGTGTCCCTGTAAAAAAACTATAAGTGCTACACACTTCCGTTGAAATAGGGAACATGCTATAGATAACGATTATAACATATAAAAATTGCAGGGCAATCCGAGCATATTTACGGGAGTTAGAGCACGGCCAGACGGCAGACGGCCAGACAAACCGAAGTCATAAACACTTTTCAACTAGGTTGGAAAGTGTTAAAAAGAAATAAGATAAAATAGTTTTCACCTTTAGAGTTGACCTAAAGCTCCTGCTTTCATTATACATGTGATCTCGTGGTTTCATTTTCAAAAACTATTCCGAAAATAATTAAATTATCATTATTGATCTTGAAAATGGCGCCTATTAAGTTGTTGATCTGTTTATTAAAATGTATTTATAAATCTTTAGGTGTACTGGGATCACTTTAAGTATATACATTTTTACTTTAAGTAAAGTTTGTATAAAATATAATGCGTATCTATAAATCTTGATAAATTTTCTTGTTTCAAAAGTGCGCGTTATACGTCAGAATATACGGTTACATATACATCGATGTCTTAAAAAATACTTCTTAACCTCCTCAATCGATCGGCATTATCTCAAAGTAAATATATCTTCCATGTTTGAAAAAGGATATTTTAATTTTAATCTCTTTTGCGGAATTGGAAGTAATTAAAATTGCTAGTAAAAAAAGATAACATTTTTCAACCTCCGCAAATCAAAATATTTTTATTCTTCGTTTTTCTTATAAAATAACTCACGTTCGTATTATTTAGTATCATGTTCGTATTTATTAATATACTCAGCTTATTAGAAGAAATTTCTATATGCTCTCGATAGGTAAATGTTTAATAACGGCTTGCGAATATTATATCGATTTTTGTATCAGAATCTGAAATTTATTTTCGGTTTTAGAATTATCAATTATTGTATCCTGAATCTATTTCAAATCAAGAAATTTTTCGTGAAGCAGCCTACAGAAGTTAGCAAGAAAAAACTTGCTAAAATATATTTAAAGTTATGGATATTGTTGTACATAAATAATTTATATAAAAACGACAGCTGGCATTTAAAATAAAAATATTATTACTATCATTATTATTTTTTAATTTTTTAAATCTATATCATGCCATATATTTATCATCTCGGAATATTTTAAAGTGCAGTAGGAGAGAGTAGGGTACATTTGACTATGGGGAACCTTTGATCAGCCTAAATTTTGCCATCTTCTATAATTCTTGTGGCGATATCCTTTACTCTACATTTTAATAACTGTGAGCTACACCTGTGACACACTGTTTTCTTTCATTTTGCTTATCTCTCTTCAAATGGAAAATATAAGCTTGTTTTTGCTCTTGATTCGTAATTCATTTTATTTTCTGCTGTAAGGTTATTATATAAACAGGAAATAAGTTACAATTTTGATAATATACCAGAGCAATAAAGTAACAAACATACATGTGTAAAATTGGCAATGTATTTCAACTATTAAAACAAAAGTTATAGAACAAAATATTCCACATGGGCATACGGGGTACTTTTGAACATTGTAAATGGGGCACCTTTGATATTAATACTATCAAAAGTGCCCCATACTTATTGTTGTTTTATCTTTGCTATTTTTATTTATTACTTACCCATTATACGTAGTATAGGGTAAACCTTGTAATCGTTTTGAAAATCGAAAAAAAAATTGACGGATTTACATGTTTGAGACACTGGAGATTCCGAAAAACATATTTTTAGAAAAAAAAACTGCCGCCCGTCTGTCTGTGTTTGTCTGTAAACGCTCTATCTCCCGAACAAATTGAGATAGACACTTGAAATTTGGTGTGTAGTATGTAATAATGGGAAGAAGCTTATTGAATTTCAGTAACCTCGATTATTCGGAACTATTTTTTTCGGACTCTCGAAATATTTGTTCTGATAAAAGGCATATAAAAAATTTTCGAAATTGTTTATTTTAAGGAGTGAATATAAAAGACAATAAAAAAACATAAATTTTGCATAAAGAATGAAATCGATCGGATAATGAGTTGCCGATATATTTGTAATCATATTTTCAACACCCTTCGATTTTTCATGACCCTGTATTTCATCCAAATTTCAATTCAAAAATATATTTTAATTAGAAATGAGACGCTTAATCCGACGTAATAAACCATTAGTTAATATGATTAACATTTTTGGAGTTATAAGGATGTTTCTTTTACGCAATTCAGTAATAGAACATTTAAAGTTTATGACGTCATAAAGCCACGATTTTATTCGAATTGCAATGCATTTCATATGTAGTTTACACATGTTTTATTTTCATATTGTATATTATGCATATCAATGATGGGTAAGTATTACGGTGGTCCCCAACGGCTAGATTTTTGTTTTAGTAATGGAGTATGAAATAAACAACATTGTTCTTATTTACAAAAGAATTTAATACACTAACTTTCTCTACAAATAATTATTTACTATTTTTACATGCATTTACAAAGATTAGAACATTATAGATATATTTTTACATTTCACAATTTCATGAAAATTTAGTAGATAAAATTATAATTCTGAAAAGTGATCAAATGTGCCCCACTCTTTCCCTTATAGTTATTTTAAAAACACAAATTTTATATTGAAATAAATTTTTAACTTAAAAATGTACTGGTATGAGGAAAATTTATCTCCTAAACTAAGCAGCATAGTAAATACATTTTCTATGTTTGGATAGGGATATTTTAATTTTAATTTTGCTTGCGGATTCAAGAATAATCAAGATTTGACGAAGTTGTTTCAAAAAGATAACTTTCATTGCCCCGAGCATATGCAAATATTTTTCTTCAGATCTTATAAAAACCACTTGAGTTCGTTATTTATATATTCAGTTCATTAGAAAAAAGAAAAAAAAAAGCATTTTTTATACGCATTTAATATTTATCTAAAAAATCATCTCCAATTTTATGATTGCAATTCAGGTTGTTCCAAAAAAATTCCGTTACAATACATTAACTTGGCATGGGCACCAATTTTTTAAAAACCACCCTTTTGATTTACGACTGATAAAAAGCGCAAACTAGTGATTTTATTGAACAAATTTATAATTTTTGCTTTGTTTGGCTTTTAAGATATGGTAGGGGGAGGAAATTTGGAAAAAGCCTTATTTAATCTAATATTATATATTCAGGATTTCTAAAATGTTTTCTCAACGTATAATCATGATTTAATTAATATTAAACTACTAAATGATAAAAATGTATCTTTTTAATGTTACACTATTCATTTTTTATTTATATTTTCTACTTTTTAATGTTTAAAATATTTCATTGCTGCAGTTTCACAGCCAGTTGGCATTTCTTGGCGAGAATTATTTGGCACACAATTAACTTCATTGTTTTTGTAACTCGTAAAACAGTTTTTAGCCATAAAGATTATTTGACGATTTATCAGACGCTCGGATAACGGTAAAATGCCTTAAAATTAATTTATAAAAGAATTAAAATTTAAATGTTGTATTGTCATCGGAAACACGCCTATGCTCATAATTTTAGGTAGCTTTCAATACAAAAAAAGTATAAAGCTACCTATTGCAGCCGTTCGGAGGAAAGCAGTTCCGGAAAATTTCGATATATTTTCACCGATCATGACCCCCAGACCCCAAAACCACCCTCCGTTCAAATGTTGATTATATATATATATATATATATATATCTGACCTATGTCATACGATAACGCTCGTATTTATAAATCGATTTTGATGAAACTAATTGTGTGTATTAAGGTCACCAATGTCTCGACCGAGTTCGTTCGCCAGCTTGGTCCGTCATTTTGTTTCAAGATGGCGGCCATTTAAAAATTTAAAACTAAAATAAATATACAAAAAAAAAATTAAAAATTCAAATTTATTTTTCAATTACGTGTTAGGCCTTGATACAAGGATTCCAGAGCATTTTTTGGTTTACCTCTATCTTAAAAAATGGCTGAGATAGAGCAGTTTGAAATTCTAGGGTGGCTGACATTTTGAAACAAAACAGCACATTAACGCGATTACTCGCAAATTATTTTCTTTCATTGTTGTAATAATTTTCCCAATCATACGCATAAAACTATATATTCATATCCGTTAGCGCCAAAATTGGCGACATTGGCGACAAAATTGACAAAATTGGCGATATTTGGCGAAATATCGCCAAATTTGGCGACCAAAATAAGTCTTCATAAATGAAGCCAATTTGGCTATTGCTCAATAATTTGGCGAATTTCTTATTCAAATTCAGTATTAACGAATCTTTTGTAAACGTTTCTTTGCATTTTAAGTTGCTGTTTTTGTGTAACATTAGCTAAAATTTTAAAACGAAGATGTAGGAAAGCTACGTTTTTCCTCCCGGTACAGGCCGGAAGGACTTTTTATAATTCTAACATATTAGAAAGTGGGCAAAAATCAATTACAAAATTCCAACTTTACATGCAACAAGAAAGAAAAATCATGCGTCAGGTATATGTTATGAAACACTTATCGACAGTTCCAGAATACTTAAAACTTCACCGTTTAATCGCTAATATTTAGTACTGTAACCGAAATATTTTGTGTGCCCCTGTAATGTAAATGGACCATAAATGTTATGCACATCATATTCTAGAGCAAGCAACTTGTAGTGAACCTCAGTAATGTACATCAATTTCACTATGTTTGAAATAGTGTAACACATTTAAAATACTCTGCAAACAATTTTTCCTCGAAGACCTTTATGTAACTGAATTCTTTTGTGTGCCTTGTTAAATGAATAATAAATGTTTTTCACTCTATATTCTACAGAATGCGTGTTTTAGTGCACCTGAGAAATTCATATCAATTTCATTATGTTTGTAATTGTTTAACATCATTAAAATGCACCGCAACCGATTTTTTCCCATAGACCGTAATGGAATGGAATTAGTTTGAGTGTCTATGTTAAAACTATAAATGCTACACACATCATTCTCAATAGCGAACATACCATAGTAAACATCAATAACATGTATCAATTGCATGGCAATGCGAGTACATTTACAAGAGTTAAATCACAGATAGACGGCAGACTGAGAGACGACAAACAGACATACCAAATTCATAAACACTTTTCAACAAGTCAAAAATTAAGTTAAATAACAGAGTGTAAAAATATGTGTACAGTCTACAAGTAAGAGAGTGATAAAGACTTGCAAGTATGATGCCACTTATTATATTATAATAGTATCAAAATGTGGAATTTATTTTTAGTCTCAGAATTTTCTTGTTAAAGAAACTGAATGTGTTAAAAAATACTATTTTTTAAGACAACTTATTTCTAGGATATTGGTGTACAAAATATAATTTTATATTGACGAAGGATTATCTTCTAATCCAAGAAGCATAGTAAATATATTTTCCATGCTTGGATAAGGAAATTTAAATTTTAACCTCGTTTGACGGCGAATTTGTTCAAAAGATAACTTTTATTATTCCAACTTTATTGAAATACTTTCCCTCTTCGTTAAACTCACACAGAGCTCCAGATGGACCGTTTTTTGAATAGCTGTATTTTTGAAGAAAAAAATGCCCGGTACACTGCAAAAAATAACTGTTGATTTTACAGTATAAAACTGGCGCCCCAGCTGCCAGTATTATACCGTAAAATTAACAGTTATTTTTTGCAGTGTAGGTTTATAAAAATTTAAAGAAAAATAAACTTTGAGGTATGTTTCTACAAAATTCGCATGAGAAATTCACGAAGAAGAAAAAAGCTGTGTTCAAGGGGAAAAAAAAGACCGAGTACACTCTAAAAAATATCCGTGAAAATACAAGAGATTTTCCGTGAAATTTTACGGAGAAGTTCCATTTTTCCAAAACAACAGTACAATTTCCGTAAATGGCATTAGTTCCGTAAAGGATATTTTAAATCCGTAGATATGCAGAAAGTTTTCCGTAAATTTGATGGATTTTTTTCAAAACATGTACAATGTCCGTATTTCCCCATTTCCGTAAATAACGTTCAGAGGTTTGCATACAGATATCGTCTTGTTTGAAATGCGAATTAAGATTGTTGTATTTATTAGGGTCCAGGGTCTTTTAGGATCCAGGCCTGAACCAGTCCTACCTGTGGGCCTATTTTCTGTCATTAGACACGGGCCAATCCTGGAGCTCATTCTAACCGGGCCCGTGTCTGGACGGTAATTTTTTGTGAAAATAATGATATTTTTTATTTTTTAGTGAAATCTTTAGAAATTTATTTTATTTATATAAATTACAGAAAAATATTTTTTAAAATCTATTTTTTTTTCTTTATAGAGCTTCAAATTATGAATTTTTTCACTGACATTTTAAAATTTTATTTTAATTTTATTAACGTGAGGCAATATTAGGTTATTAAAGGTTTCGTAAAATAATATCTTTGCAAATTATTGGTATTGAACAAAACTGATTTGTCGTATAAATTTGTGAATTAAACTAAAATTTATTATTTTATAAATTGTAATTTTAGAAAGTTTATATTTTTTTCTTTAAATTTATAAAAAATAATTAATGATTTTTTCTTTACTTTTATAAAAATGAAGTTTATAATTTTATAAAGTTTATAATATAGTTAGTTTATAATTTTATAAATTAAACTACCTTAATTTAGACGAAATTAATAAACACAAATTTAAACATACCTATCCCAAGGTCATTAATTTCAAAATTTTCTCTAAAAATCTTTTTTTTTAAATATTTTTAAGGTTTTATAAAATAATAATTTTACAAATTATCGGTATGTAGGTGTTAAACTAAGCGGATTTGTCTTATAAATTTGTGAATTAAACTAAAATTCATTATTTTATAAATTATAATTTTACGAAAGTCATATTTTTTTCTTTAAATTTATAAAAAATAATTAATAACTTTTTGTTTACTTTTATAAAAATTAAGTTTATAATTTTATAAAGTTTATAATTTATTTCGTTAGTTTATAATTTTATAAATTAAACTAAATTATCAAGTTCAAATTTAAACTTACCTATCCTAAGATCATTAATTTAAAAAATTTCTCTAAAAATCTATTTTTTTGTTTCGATTTTTTAAAATTATTCAGTTTAACAGAATCGTACACAAAAGCTCTCAGCAAAGAATAAATATGATAATTTAATTTATTATAAGATTGTTCACATAAGTTTTTAAAATAAGAGATAAAGAAAATTTACTTTATAGCATGTAATAAATACGTCTACGTAAGATAATATTGTTTGTACTGGAATTGATAAACAGATCAAGAGACAAATAATTTTAAAAAGTATATGTACAATTGCAAAAAGAAGCAAACATTAGTCTTAATAAAATGTTTTACGCATATAATACATAAAAAGTTAAAATTTATCTGTTATAAAGTATCAAATAATAAAGCAAGATATTAAAAATTATGAAAATAAAATATTGAAAAAATACATCTAAGTATGAAACATTCAAGTTTTTGCATCATTAAAAACATTTAAAATAAATAGCAACATTTGAGGAAACGAAGTGTCCAGTCCTAGAGTAATGGTACAGCCCGCCCGTTTACTGCACAGAAGTTTCGGCGTTCAAACCCCGTCATGGGAAGTGTTGGTTATTTTCTGAAAACTCGCACAGAAGTGAAAGAAAAAAAAAAAAGCGTTATGAGATGTTCCTTGAGGAATTTTTTTTTTTTTTTTTTTTTTTTTTTTGTCCTATAAAATTTATTTTAACGATATAAAAATATCTAAAAAATACGGAAGATATCTGTTAAGAAACGGAAATTTAAAAACGGATATTTCAGAAATCACGGAAAATTTCCTGGAATTTACGGAATTTTTTTTTCCGTTAAAATACGGAAATAGTACTGGCGTCTCGATTGCCAGTACAATTTCCGTTTTTTTCAGGAAATTTTTTTTACAGTGTAGGAGCCGTGCTTATATAAACCCAGTTCATTAGAAATAAAATTTTTATGGCGCTCAAGAGGTAATGAGAAAATAAAGGCTTGTAATAGTATCGATCATCGTATTACAATCCGGAATCTATTTTCGCTGCTGGAATTCTTATGTGAAACAGTCTGTGGGAGTCAGAAAAGAAAATTTGGTTAAAAGAGAATATATTTAACGATATGGGTACTCATATACACAAATAAACGATCTTAAGAGGACAGCTGACTTTTAAATAAATAAATATATATATATATTTACCGTTCTATAAACTGTGCAAAGTCATATATAATTCTTATGTTCATATGCATATAAAAAGTTTTAATATTTGCAACAGTAATAATTTTATATCCCAATAATTCTATGATGAAATAAATTTTATAACATAAATATACCAAATCGGTATATTCATGAATATTAATTTTACAAATTAAGTAGGCCAGTAAATATAGATTCTATTCTTGGATAAGAAGAGTTAAATTTAAGCCTTGTTTGCGGATTGAACAGTAATCAAATTTTAACGAGAAAATTTAAAAAACAACGTTTCTCGTACGGAACTTATTAAAATATTTTCCCTCTTCGTTTTGCTAAAACCTCTCAAGTTCAAAATTTATTTCCTCAGTTCATTAGAAACAATATTTGTATGGCTCTCGACATGTAATGAGAAAATAAAGGCTTTGTAACTGTATCGATTATCGTATCACAATTCGGAATCTATTTTCGGTGTTGGAATTTTTTTCTGAAACTTTCTGCGGGAGTCAGAAAAAAAAATAAAAAACACTTGTTAAGAGATAAAGTATTTAAAAATATTGATACTGATACACAGTACTGGAAAATAAGTGACTACACCTTATTAATTCTTGTAAATTTATGCAAATAATCATAAAACAAAGACAATAAACTAATAGTATATATATAAGACTGTTCTGCAGATTTTGAATTTTTTCAAAAGAATAATTTTTATTGCCCAGAGAGTTTATTAAAATATTTTCCCTCTTACAAAACCTATCAAGTTCATTATTTACATTCCCAGCCCATTAGAAATAGAATTTGCATGGCTCTCGACAGGTAATGAGAAAATAGAGGCTTATAACTGTATCGATTATTGTATCACAATCCGGAATCTATTTTCGGTGCTGGAATTCTTTTGTATGATTGTCTGCGGGACTCAGAAAAGAAAATGTTGTTAAAAGAGAAAATATTTAAATATATGGATACTGATATTGCACAAATAAAACAAATGTTTTTAAAAGGACAGCTAACATTTTTTTACAATTTTGTAAACTGTGCGAAGTTATCTAATTATTATGTTTATATTCGTATAGAAATTTTTAATATTTGCAATAGTAATAATTTTATACCACAATAATTCTATGATGAAATAAATTTTATAACATAAATATACCATATCGCTATATTGATGGAATACTATTTTACAAATTAAGCAGCCCGGTAAATATTCTTTCTATAAGGAAGATTTAAATTTCAGTCTTGTATGTGGATTGAGCAGTAATCAAATTTTGACGAGAAAATTTAGAAAATAACGTTTTTCGTCCCGAATTTATTAAAATATTTTCCTTCTTCATTATACTAAAACATTTCAAGTTCAAAATTTACTTCCCTAGTTCATTAGAAATAAAATTTGTATGACACTAGACAAGTAATGAGAAAATAAAGGCTTAGCAACTGTATATCGATTATTATTTTACAATTCGAAATCTATTTTCGATTCCAGATTTCATTTGTACAACAGCCTCCGGAAGCCAGGAATCAAAAATCACTTGTGAAGAAATAAACTGTTTAAAGATATTGATACTGTTGTAGAGTCCTGGAAAAAATGTGACTTCCCCTTATTAATTTTGCTATAAATAATCGTATAACAAAGGCTACCAGTATATAAAAGAACGTTCTGTAGATTTTGAATATTTTCAAAAGACAATTTTTATTGACCAGAGTTTATTAAAATATTTTCGCTCTTATAAAATCACTAAAGATTATTACTTATATACCTTGTTCATTAGAAATAAAATTTGTATGGGTGCTCGGCAGGTAATAAGAAAATAAAGGCTTGTAACAGTGTCGATAATCGCATCACAATTCGGAGTCTACTTTTTGTGCCGGAATTATTTTGTGAAATAGTATGTGGGAGTCAGGAAAGAAAATTTTGTTAAAAAAGAAAATATTTAAAGATATGTATACTGATATACACAAATAAATGATATTAAGAGGAATTTTAACATACTTTTTTTTATAATTCAGTAAATTGTATTAAGTCATATAATTATTATTTTTATATGCGTATAGAAAGTTTTAATGTTTGAATAGCAATAATTTTATATCATAATAGTTGTATTATGAAATAAATTTTGCAACATAAATATACCATATCGGTACATTGGTGAAAAATTATTTTATAAATTAAGCAGTGCGGTAAATACACTTTCTGTGCTTGGATAAGCAGATTTAAATTTTAGTCTCGTTTGCGGATTGAAAAGTAATTAAATTTTGAAGAGAAAATTCAAAAGATAATTTTTTATCATCCCGAGCTTATTCGTTATACTTATATAAAACATCTCAAGTTCATTATTTATATAAACAATTCATTAAAAATAAAATTTGTATGGTACTCGATATGTAATGAAAAAATAAAGGTTTGTAACTGTATCGATTATCGTATTACGATGCGGAATTTATTTTCGGTTCCAGAATTCATTTGTAAAACAGCCTTCGGAAGTTAGGGAAAAAATACCACTTGTTGAAAGGGAAAATATTTAAAGATATTGATACTGATATACAGTCCTGTGGGGAAAAAAGTGATTACACCTTATTAATTCTGCTGTAAATATTCGTATAACAAAGACAATAAACTACCAGTATATATTAGAGGAATGTTCTGCAAATTTTGAATTTTTTCAAAAGACAGTTTTTATTACCCAGAGTTTATTAAAATATTTCCATTCTGACAAAACCTTTCAAGTTCATTATTATCATATATATATCATACATCAATCATTATTATCATATCCTCAGCCCATAAGAAATAAAATTTGTATGGCGCTCGACAGGTAATGAGAAAATATAGGCTTATAACTGTATCGATTATCGTATCCCTATCCGGAATAGGTGATTTGAAATTCTTTTGGATAACAGTTTGTGGGAATCAGAAAAGAAAATTTTGTTAAAAGCGAAAATATTTAAAGATATGGATACTGATATCTATACCAGTAAGCGATATTAAAATTACTGCTAACATTTAAAATATGCTATCAATGCAATGGTACGGCTTCATCCGTTTTTAGTCAACCCTTTTCAACCCCCCCTAGGCTAAACAGGTGAGGATTGGGTTAATCAATCAGGTTTCCCGTTTCTGAGGGTAGAAGCCTTCAAAATAACGTGGACGTATGCGCAAAGAGACGATTTTCATGTGGATTTGACAGAATTCGCTTTTCGTTTTAAATATATAGATTCTACAATTTTGCAAATTAGAGAAGGAAAATTTCATGGTAGGGTAACTTGATATGTTTCACATCCTCTTAGAAAAAGAGAATTCAGTTTAAAAAATGTTTTTTGTTTATAAAACCGATATCATTCATTCATATAATGAGATACCAATAACGTGCTTGCGGCATTTGGGAGCTAAATATGTCTAGAAAACATTTTAATCGTCAATTGAGGCAGATATAAGGTCAGTATTTAAGGAAAAATGAGAAACACATGCCTGAAAAAGTGTTGATATCTCAGATTTCGTTGTGTCGACACTTTTACTGTTTGTAAATTACACAGACTTCAGCGAAGTACTTCTCCTCTCAATTAAAGGTACAAACTCTGCCTTGCTCTGAGTTCTCAGAACACTTACTAGCCGGTGTTTGGACCACTTCTATGTTTAAGTTAAAACCGATATCATTCATTCATATAATGAGATACCAATAACGTGCTAGCGGCATTTGGGAGCTAAATATGTCTAGAAAACATTTTAATCGTCAATTGAGGCAGATATAAGGTCAGTATTTAAGGAAAAATGAGAAACACATGCCTGAAAAAGTGTTGATATCTCAGATTTCGTTGTGTCGACACTTTTACTGTTTGTAAATTACACAGACTTCAGCGAAGTACTTCTCCTCTCAATTAAAGGTACAAACTCTGCCTTGCTCTGAGTTCTCAGAACACCTACTAGCCGGTATTTGGACCACTTCTATGTTTAAGTTAAAACCGATATCATTCATTCATATAATGAGATACCAATAACGTGCTTGCGGCATTTGGGAGCTAAATATGTCTAGAAAACATTTTAATCGTCAATTGAGGCAGATATAAGGTCAGTATTTAAGGAAAAATGAGAAACACATGCCTGAAAAAGTGTTGATATCTCAGATTTCGTTGTGTCGACACTTTTACTGTTTGTAAATTACACAGACTTCAGCGAAGTACTTCTCCTCTCAATTAAAGGTACAAACTCTGCCTTGCTCTGAGTTCTCAGAACACCTACTAGCCGGTATTTGGACCACTTCTATGTTTAAGTTAAAACCGATATCATTCATTCATATAATGAGATACCAATAACGTGCTTGCGGCATTTGGGAGCTAAATATGTCTAGAAAACATTTTAATCGTCAATTGAGGCAGATATAAGGTCAGTATTTAAGGAAAAATGAGAAACACATGCCTGAAAAAGTGTTGATATCTCAGATTTCGTTGTGTCGACACTTTTACTGTTTGTAAATTACACAGACTTCAGCGAAGTACTTCTCCTCTCAATTAAAGGTACAAACTCTGCCTTGCTCTGAGTTCTCAGAACACCTACTAGCCGGTATTTGGACCACTTCTATGTTTAAGTTAAAACCGATATCATTCATTCATATAATGAGATACCAATAACGTGCTTGCGGCATTTGGGAGCTAAATATGTCTAGAAAACATTTTAATCGTCAATTGAGGCAGATATAAGGTCAGTATTTAAGGAAAAATGAGAAACACATGCCTGAAAAAGTGTTGATATCTCAGATTTCGTTGTGTCGACACTTTTACTGTTTGTAAATTACACAGACTTCAGCGAAGTACTTCTCCTCTCAATTAAAGGTACAAACTCTGCCTTGCTCTGAGTTCTCAGAACACCTACTAGCCGGTATTTGGACCTTTTCCTGTAATAATTCTTATGGAAAAATAAATTTTC